>OY365813.1:24056641-24231641 GCA_959347315.1 Bimastos eiseni | reverse complement strand
TGTATATATGTCTTTATATATGTATGTATGTGTGTATGTGTACATATATGTAAGTATGCATATGTGTGTGTATGTACGCATTTATGTGGGCATGTATGTTTGTAGGTACACGTGTGTATGCAGGTATGCAGAATACATGTAAGCCCGTAGGGATGGATGTCTGTACGCCTGTATGCATGCATGTATATTTAGTGTATATTATACATGTGTGAATAGATGTATATATGTCATAATATCTGTATTTATAATATATGCGTGTGCATGCATGTTTTTCATATCTGTGCATATATGTATGCGTGCAGAGATGTTTGTACCTGTAAACAGTTTATATATACAGGTATAGAGGTCGGGTAATTATTATACGCTTGGCTAGCGATGGCCTGTGGCTCCTTTCATGCCATGCAATCGTAGCGTCGTCTTAATGATAATGTGAAATTCATTGATCGTTAACTGACGAACGGCTCCAGTGATTCACTCGTCTAGCCGTAACAGCAACGATTTATGTATGTGCATTAACGTTGGATACGGGAGTAGTAGGGCTCTCTCTCGCATTTACTGGGTTTCGTACCTCTTGAAAAATGTATACATTCATGAATAAATACATTTAATATATACATGCGTATACAAATTATACATATATATTTACCCATATAAAAATGCATGCTATTGGTTGGAGTGGTCGCCTTGTAACACGTAGGAGTCCATGGGTTCGATCCTCCTCCTCTGAGACGGTTACGGTGTAGGGACCTTGAGGAAGTCCTTCGTTCACAATTGCTCAGCACAGTGGAGTGATGTAAGGTTACTAAGCAGTGGCGCTTAATAAGTTAGTAGCAGCATTAGTTTTAGTGATAGTACTTGGAATCACAAATGCAAATCACAAATACAAATCACAAATGAATCACAAATGGTTGAACCACTGTACGCAAAACAAGCGAGATCATGGTTACCAAGTTTTTAAACCGAAGTCAGGACACACTCCCCCCCTTATTTCTCTCTCCCCATACGAGAGGTCATTCAGTGGGGCGTGAATCCTTTCTCCTTATATGTCATTGTTTTTTTATATAGACGAATAAATACTCTTGAGTCCTTAAACTGGGCTCTTCTTTAACAGAGCACATAGTCCGTCTCCAAGTCTACACCAATGTCTACGGTACTGCGTTGCGATGACTCGTCGTCAATCGCGAACAACTTACACGGAGTCCAATCAGCAAGCTCAGGCTTTCAATCGTCGGCTGACACATTCCGGAAAGCTACCGAATGGCCGCAGAGTAATAATAATTGATTTGAGCGGAAAACACGTATCCCTGCTGAGGTGTACGATGTAAAAAAATGCAACTAGGTCACCAGACGAATGTTAAATGCACACTCGTCTGTAGAGAGTGTGTACGTAACCAGCTACATATATGCACACATACACACATACATAGGCAAGCACACGCAAACAAACACACACACAAAGACACACACACAAAAAACACACACGTCATCATCATCATTACCACTACCACCATCTTCATCATCATCGTCGACATGCGCTGATTTTTTTTGCTCACGCTTTGTACAGTATCACAAGTCTAATTTGTGTGCGTATGTCAGAGAGCGAACGAGCATATATAATACTTATCATAATTGTATAATATATATATAAATATAATTGTCGATATATATATATATATCCATTGAAATGCGCTGTCTACATTCCTCCTCTGCATTCTCATTTCTGAATCCTTGATCATGCTCCGATGTGTTAGGCATGAGCTAGTCATCGTTGAATGAAATTTGTATGGCAGGCCAGCGTTGCAGAATACATGTATATCCCTCTGTACAATTTCAAAATCTGGCAGCGAAGGCAACTCATATCTCTATATAATTACATGTGTGAGACATGCAGAGAAGGCCAGCTGCGTGGAATATCATGCAACGCACTATTGTAGGATTCATGGGAAAGAAAAACAATGCCAGAGAAAGACTGCGATGGATAGATAATATTAAAAATGGACATATATCCCTTGGACTGACACCGAGGGTGGCAATGAACTTTCAATTCCGCAGCGCTCGTGAATAAGCTACTCCACACCTTTAGATTATGGATCTGCAACGATGTTTTGGGTAAATTTCCACCAATATCTGTAATGACGGCTTTCCATAGACTGGCATCGCACGCAGTTCCCGACACACCTGACTGCTACCGAATGGCCAGGCAGAGGTGCCTCCATAGAGAGCCGGTTGCTTTGGAATCGTCTCAGTCGCTCTTTGATCGCAGAAGACGTTGCAATCCTCTGGCTCTCTCTTTCTAGTTTGCTGTCGTTAAAAGTAGACCAAGAAACAATGTGCGACAAGCTTACACCCGAACAAACAGAGAAGCTGAAGGTCGAAGTCAAGAAAGTCTTCGACGAGTTTGACAGCGATAAGAGCGGTCAGATTGACTCGAAAGAGTTCGAGAACGTTCTGGTCAAGTTCAACGCTTCTTCAGAATGCAAGAAGAAGATCGAGCCAGCGAAGATCAAGGAATTGGCCTCCGTAAATATATATATATATATATATTGACTGATATTATCCTCATCATCGTTATCACCATCTTCATTAGAATGATTGTCACCAAACTCTTATTTCCAATGCATATCTTCATTATTATTATTGATCTAATCATTGTAGTCTTCTTTTCTCAACATCATCATCATCGTCGTCGTCATCATCACCGCCGCCCTAGGCATTGTCCGGGTGCTCATTGTTTGCTGTCAATGTCTGCTATTTATTATGTACTGTTATAAAAAAATTTATAAACGCCCCTCTCTGCGCTTGCCTATATAACATTAAATGTCATTACTATTGGACATTTTACATCAGTAAGCAAGAGCGTGCATAGTAAGCTATAAGTCGACAGTGGTGGGCCCACGCGTAATTGTGGAACCAACCGATAGATTCCCATTCACAGCTGACAGATGGCAGGCATTTAAAGGGTCTCTGGCCCAAGTTGCATTGATAGAGTAGAGCAACGACTGATTTTGGGCTTCAATGAGAAAATTCAATGAAAATCAGTAATTGCAACCGGTTCATGAGTAGGCCTACCGCGGTTTAAGTGCGCCATGCATTTGCAGAATTCTAATTCGTCATGATTCTAAGCTCCAGACGTAGAAGTATTGATCTTAATCGTGGAGCACAATCACTGTGCTGCCCATGCATGCGATATTTGCACATTCTAGAAAGGTCACCAGACAAGAATTAATACCGCCGATCGCATTTCCATTGTGTTGCACACGAAATCGATCAACACCGGCGCAGCGAGCAGTGAGCTTGCAAATGTCACCGTGACATGTACACTTTGAGATTGACGTCGGTGATATGTGCACTTGGAATGGATCCGCCGTTGCCTAGTGATGGCACTGTTGTTCCACGCACCTTGACGCATATTAAGCCTCGAGAAGAATAGCTAGTATTGACCAATGCTGGTGATATTGTATAAGTGCGTTTGGATGATACTGCGTTTTTATGCATGCCAAGAGAATGCTTAATGAGAAATGCTCCAAGCTCGGTTGATCAAGGAGTCTATACTATTTCGAGCGCTCCTGAGTAGGTTTATGAAGGGGCAGCATATAAATGCTCTCAATGAACAAAAGCAAATGAAATGCACTGCACAGAAATCCGTGCTAATAATACCCACGACTGTTTATCTGAATTAATGGCCAATCGTAAAAATTAAGAAAATTGCACAGATGTAAAATAATGGACACTTGTTATTCGTTCTTTCTACCGGGTCAATTGGCAAGTAATTAAGTGAGTCACTTAGTGAGTGAATAAATCAGTGAATCAGTCTCTCAGTCGGTCAGTGACAAAGTCAGTCAGTCAATTAGTCAGTCGGTTTGGCGGTTAGTTTGCTTCAGAGTAGGTAAGCAAGTAAGCAAGTCAGTGAGACGTGCTTACTTGCGGATCCATTCCAAGTGCAGTTCGTTAGCCAGTCAGTAAGTAATTTTTTTGTAAATAGATCAGTCAGTCAGTCCTCCATGTCTTCTAGCGATATCGACTGCATATATATATATGTTTATTTATAAATATTTGCAGTAGATATCGCTTAGAAGACATGGTGAACTGACTGACTGATTTATATACTTAGAAAATTACTTACTGCAAATTATTCAGAGTCAATACGCAGAAGATTTCGCCCCAGTAGGTAGTTGACCTTTTTTCCTGGATATCTTAATATTGCAATGAAAACCCTAGATTTCTTTTGTTTTCCTTCTTCCAACTCTAGCAATTCATCCAGGTAGCGGACAAGAACGCTGATGGAAAGGTCAGCTTCGCCGAGTTCTTCAAGTTCCTGGTGGAGGCTCTCAAGCACTAGAAGCCTCGAGTCCAGTGCTGCAGCCAAGAGCCAAGTATGTTTCAATACAATCTTAGTCAATTGAGGAATTAATAAGGCAGGTTCTACATTAGGGATATCGACAAATTATAGGCAGGAATGCCTAAAATTATTGCTTTGAAAAAATAACTATTATAATTATATAATAAATATAGAAATATATGTTAATGATATTAATAACAATGATGATAATAATAATGATAAGTATAATTAATTAAAACTTAGGTAGGCCTTTTTATATTGGAATAACTTGTAATTGACCGTTTTTTTTCATTATGGGGTGTTCTATTGGCTATAAATAGTGTAATAACAATAGTAGTAGTAATAATAATAAATACAAAGTAATAATAGTGATAATTATTAATATAACTTAAGTCAGCCTATGGTTATTGGAAAATTAATAATTGAAAGTTAGCTATAGTGTTATTATGGGGTAATCCAAGACCAATCGATTAAAAGAAATGCAGAAGTCATTGATGGATAATGATACTTCTAGCAATTAAAATTTCAGTTTCGATTATGTATATTGAAGGGCGTGCTAAGTAATGGAAACTTGAGCGCTATCTGCACAATGATGATGAATACTAATCATAAGCATTTTTAAAACTCAATCATCCTCCATCCAAGTGGATTCTTCGTCAATTTTCCACCGAAATTTTCCACTGTCTCTGAGACCAACAGAGTTTTGGCATTGGTCCAATAAAATACACATCCACCTACGTATCCAAACACATCGACGTCGCCTCTCTGAATTGGTAAACTAGACTCGTTGTAGACTTAAAAACAATCGTGAAAGTAGGCTATTTGCCTAGAAACAAGGCCGTCCTGCATATCAGGCCAAGCGCGTGTTGCTGAAGGCACTCGAGGCCCTGCAGTCTGCGTTCTATCTATTCGCCTGTTGAAAAATTCCAGACGCAATAATAATGAGTCTGCGGCATTTGGCTGCATTCATGAAAACAATTAATTGTGGCCAGAACGGTAGCAGATGCTGTCTATATCGTCTGTTTCCCCAGAGCAGCAATGTTTAGCCTCTCGACATACCGCTCATACACCATCCTCTGCTTCAATCTCGTCTCTTTATCAGCTTTAAAGCTTTCCTCTTCAAATTGAGGTCTCCCCTCTTCGCCGATTCCTATCCTTATCCATCAAGTCTTCCATCTTCCAGTTCATCCGCTATTCTGTCTCTGATCTGTATGACAACCGGCCTTTTTTCTTCTGTTGGTGACCTTGACTCGATGCAGCTCTCGTGAATAAGCTGTTGCCCGTTTAGCAATTAGACTGCGCTTTAATCGTTTTCAGTTTACAATTTACTGCGACAATTCGTGCAACATAAAGTGTTCTGCAGTCAAACATGTTTGTCGTTACTGTTCTAAACGACCACGATAACGGTCTCGTTACCAGATCATCTCAGCCTACCATGCAGGCAACATTAGTATCTGCTCCTAATAGACATTAAAAGGGCGGTCCTAATTATTAAAAGGGCGGTCCTAGTAAATTTCCCGCTTTGGCTATAGATATGTTGCCGCGGACAATCTGCCGAATCGAGCAACTACACCGCCCGTCAGAAGTAGTCTCGTTTTCACTGTAGGCATGGACCGACCCACCCCTGTACAGACCCAATTTACAAGAACCATGCAGTGAACTATGAGCTTGCAGAAGCATCAATCAATTTGGCTCGGTCTGTTGATAAGAGATATCCCACCAGATCGTTTTCCTGCCAGTTATCCAATGCCTGACGCACAACGAAATCGATTCCTGAATAACGTTAATTATGCAATTCTATTAGATGCATTATGAGAGTACATGCAACTGTGGTTGCTGCGTGGGTAGAGAAACTGAGCAGACCAGAGGAGTGGAACGGTTTACCCAGGCAGCCGCGTGGTTCGCTGGGCCTATGCATATATTCCGCTGATGGAAAAATAGTGGGCAGTGGAGGGTGTGCCCAATGGCGTTGGCTATGTCAACATTCCGCTCTCTCGCTCTGTCTGTCTGTTTCTGTCTGTCTGTCTGTCTGTCTGTCTCCAAGTTCAAGGCCTAATGAGCTCGTAGCAATTGGGCGTAGCCTACACATACCAATCGGGGAGTTGGTTGTTGCGATCTAGGGGGGTGGGTGGTCGAAGGGGACAAGTCCCCCACCTTTTACCGACAGGGACACGTTATACGTTTGTACCCCCACTTTTCCTATCCCTCTGATTGGGTGTCCCCTAGCCACCTGTCAAACTAGATCACCGTCTCTGTTGCGAGACGTATATAAAAGTACACCGTAAAGCTAGCGCTATATAAAATAGCAGGAAGGTAAAAAAATTAAAGAGTTTTTCTTTAAGGAAGCAATAAGACTCGATGCTTGGCTGCATTTAGTTCCATTTCATGTATAGCAACCATGTGCGATATCGACAGATACGTGCAGGCCTATTATAATACAAAATAAAAAGACATTATTATTCTTTTTTGTTTTCTTGCACACAGTGACAAATATTGCAACAATGTCTTCATTGATGAAGAAAGTAATGATGAAATTTGCGAGTGAAAATGATTAAGTTAGGATTGAATAGACGAAGTTCTAGTTTGTGTTGAGAAAATTCTTCTTTTGTCTTCAGGTGATGGCCGCGAATGGGCAGCGCACGGATCAACAGAGTCGGTTTCCAAAATTACGACTATGAACAGTTGAAGAATTGTCGGCATGTTCTTGCTTAGCTTCAATAGTAATAGCTCTCGTTTTAGAGGTATCGCAGCTCGCATGAAGCCCTAGCCTAATAATTAAGCAGCTTCGCTAATTAAATCTTTCATTCCAAGACATTAAGACGCCTCCGAAATGCTTCTTCAATAATAATTATCAACATAAATTTAAGTTCGATGTGTTTCCATAACCATCATTCTTCCATTCCAGTCTTTGATACTAACTATTTTCGTCTTAAAATTTCTATAAAACACTGTACGACATTAAGTCAAAATAAATGAAATCTTTGGGGCCTTGGAAGCAAGAGCTTCATCTACTTTTACCGTCCGTTACAGGTCTGACCATCCCTATATTGTGATTGTATCTTTCCGCAATTCAACTTCTTCACGAAATGTGATCCGTGCTGCAAATGGTCATTTAGTTGAAGCTTTCATCTGTCATCTTGCTAATTGAAATTCCGAATACAGAAAATGAATAAAGTGTTTATTTTGCCATTTGTGCTTGTTATAGTCTAGATACCGTAGTCTTAGAAATGGTCACACACTCATAGGCCACTAGGCCCTAAGTATCTTGCAAAGGCGATTATATACGCTGGGCCCTGATGGCGTTTGAGTGAGCAGGAACGAGCTCCTCTGTGAGCAAACGAAAACAATCTGTTAACGAAATGTGATATCACTCTTGACTATGTCTCGGCATCGACAAAAGCCATTTCAGGCAAACCAGCTTATTCACTAGCGCTAAGCCAAATCCAGTCTGCTGTAACAAAGCTTCTCGTTTCGCTACGGTGCCAGGGCACACTCCTGGGAGGTCAACTGGTCAAAGCCGATGAGACTTCATGGTGAATGTCATAGTAGTCGGTGGTGGTATTGATCATGGGATGGCGCAGAAGAATCTGGATAGGACACCTTGAAGAGTTCGCTTTTCAGTCGTGAGTGGAAAATAGCAGATGTTGTTAAATTAAGAGAGGATGTAGGAGGAGGAGCAAATTGGTGGAGGTCTTTGAGAATTACTTCCAAAGAGTTGCAGAATATCAGAGAAGATGAGACTGGAGGCCGAGATAGATGGTGAACAAGTAGAAACAGGTGGTTGGCTACTGAACAGCAGGCCAATGTAAAAGGGCTGAGAGATTTCAATCAGTCAAACAATCAATCATTTGTTTGAACGACAGACAAATGTTGAAATCTATATATTAATATAGGCCTATTAATATTAGAACTTTACTAATTATCATTTAATAGTAGGTAGTTTGAAGGTGGTTTAGTTCAGAGATAAAAAAAGTTACTGAATGCGCTGAGGGACTTGGCCAATGAACTGATTCGAGAACATGTGGCGTTTGGGAGTTTGTGTTTTCGAGAGTGTTCTGAATTGTTTAGGCGTTTTATTTTAGAGAAGTCTATACTGTAGAAAAAGAGTCGACGCTAGATTACAAGTACTTTCTGAGATTATTAACTGATAGGTAACCCGATTGGTTAGAGCGTGTGTTTTGGCTTTGATCATCCACTCAGTGGTCACCATGTAGGGTCGTCAAACGAGTCAATAACGCACACTTGTTCCACACCATCCGCAGCCCAATCCTAATCTCATAGCGTCGAAAGCGCAGCTTGAAAGTCATACGCATGGCACCAGCTTATTCACGAGCGTTGCGTCAAATCAGAGGGGTTGTCCAGAGGGTTCGGTTGTCAGAGAGAAAGATGGGGCAGAGTGGCTACTGAGATTGGTTCTAATGCTAATAAATTACGAATCACTATAATGACGTTAACAGATTTTGCTGCGAGCGAAGTGAGTGGTGTACGCGGACAACTTCCATGGCATCCATTCAGCAACTGGAACTGACAAACGTTGGATCAACGACCCAGAGTGCTACCGAACAACAGCCAACTGTTCAGAATGGCAATTCCAAATTCTAAATCTATATTCTAAATCTATGTTCAATATTCTATATTCCAAATTCTAAATTCTATACTTCATTCCGTTGAGCGAAAAAGACGGATCGGTTGAGAGGTGCACTCTGAATGAGATGCAACTAGGTCACCAGACGACTGCACACAGACGCTCGTCCTTGGAGGCTGTGTACGCGCGCACACACGCACACCCACACTCACGCGCAATCTATGGTCAGAGAAGCGACGATTATGGCTGAAGCCTATACCTTATGGTGATCCCGTGATCGTGAACTTCTAAAGCTCCACACGATAGCCAAGCGCAGGGCACCAGCTTATTCGTGAGTGATGCGTCGTGGTATGGTGGTTGTTAAAATGGCAATCGTAAGTATTCGTAGTCTCAAGATTTTAACAGCGCCCACAAGCGCGAAGTCGCGGGAACCAGCGTATTAATCAAAACAAAATCGATAGGCAGCGGTTAAAATCCGGAGAGTCAGACAGGCAGGCAGGCAGACAGTCAGACGGCTAAGATGGATGGTGTTCCTCTGTTCGGAATTGAAAGAGCGAGGAATGGAGGGTGATAGGAAAATTCAAAATGGTATTCATGAAAAAGCAATTTTAGTTTTGAGCGAAAAACCTGCGGTACATACATGCAGCTAGCGAGAGGTGATGCTTTGTTGAGTTCGTACGCTGGATCTTATATTTTTATTTAGTTAGTAGGAGGTCGTTTAGGTGGTAGGTGGAGAATGAGATGGGTAAGGGTTCTTGACTTCATTTCCTGTGGATGCCAGAGGCGTGCTGGGTAGCAGATCCTGAGACATAAATTTATGGCGGGTGATTGGTAGCGATGGTGGAGTAACCGATAGGTGCGGAATGCAGAAGGAAGATCGTCCCAGAGACGTGGTATACTGGGCTGGATAAGGTTCTATTGGAGAACTTGAGATGAAGGGTGACCGGGGGTCGAGAAAGACTTGGACAGGAGGAGGCTCGAGTAGAGATTATAGAGGATTGGAATTGGATGGTGAAGAGTTAGAGTAGGACTGTAGGAGATATGTGGATCGAAAGTTAAACCCGTTGTCTCTGTTGAGCAGACTGCATTCGCACATTTCTGAATCCACGATTAGTCTCCAATCTATTATACAGAACACGCACATTACATCCGGGTAGATTGAAGGTGATTCGTCGGTACTGAAGACTTTACGGCAAACAACCTACAAGGTGCAGAGATTAAGTGGTGCGGAGATTTGTTCGGCAGTGTTGACAAAGTTTCTGGTTCTTTATTGGCGTGGTTCCACTGTAGCTATCTGCTTGCTTGGGGCGCGGTCAACCAGGCACTTTCACCAGCAGAAATGCGGACGCCCAGTTGGCTGGTTAGAGCAGTTCCGTACAAAGACGATAACCAAGTCTCTCACGAGCTTGCATTGCATAAAAGCATTTGAGAACATGGCTTTTGTTATGTAATGAATGACTGGGTAATCATTAATTTATTGTGGCTGGTGGTGATAGCAGAAAAACTGGCGCCCGATGAGTAATCGATTACCTGCTTGGCTAATCGATTACTTACTTTGATTGAACTTGTCGATTACGTGAGCAGCTATTTCAAATTTTAGTCGCTTGGCAAATTTCTGTAGCTAATTTTAATTCTAACCTCATGGCCAACCGGTTAGGCAAACAGATATTGCAATCTTAGTTTAATGATCGATTAGACGAGCAGCTAATTAAAGTTGATTGGCTAAAAGAGTTTACTTGTTTTAATTCTAACCCTTTGCAAAGTTCGGTCGCTAATTCTAATTATGACCGATTAGCTAATTTGACTTTAGAATATACCCTTGAGAAATTTGAAGTTTACTTTTACGATTGTGATTAACTCGGCTAACGGCACTGCTTCATAGAAATAGTGGCTGCAGGACAAGACGACTTAGACGAAATAGTGAAGGGCCTTTCGGCCTTAGGTGTTGCAGAGGAAGAAAATGGCGTTGACTGGAAACCCAAACACGACTTTTATGTTCATATCGACATTTTGAAAGGATCTTCGAGCAGAATCGCAAAAGGAATCAATAAATTTATGGTGGACAGCGATGCGTATGACCCAAGAAGGGCTACAAATTTCTCAACTGACCTCTTTGGAAAGAACGACGTGGATTCACTGCCAGCAAGACGAAAGGTGCTGGGAATCGGAGATCAATACTATGAACTATGGAGAGTGCGTAAGACTTCAAAACATGTGAACACATAGGCAGGGCCGTACCGAGAGAGGGGCCAGCAGGGCCTAGGCCCCGAGCGCAAATGTGGAAAGGGCGCCAATTTCAGGATGGAATAACTTATTGTTGAATAAAATGCACTATTTTCAAAATGTGGAGTCGCCAAATTGATGCTACCCACAGGGCGCAATTAGCTAGGCGCTGGGCGCAATTATCGCTCGGTACGACCCTACACACGCTTCTTTCTGTATTTGAGCGGCGATGAATAAGGATTTTCTTTGTCAGAGTTTTCCTTCTTTGTTTCATCAGATTCGATCAGAGCAAAGTCAGACAACCTTTCCGATTTTGATCAATTAAACTTCATACATTGTTTCTCGCTGCAAACGATAGTTCTCCAGTGACATTTCTTATTCTTATCGTCAGGATAATTCGAAAAATTGTTTCCACATTTTGAACCATAACCATAAGCACGTGTTTTTATTGATCCCATCACTAAAATAATAAAACAGTAAAACAGTTTATTGAAACGCGTATACTACGAGCTAAATACGAGTTGGAAGAGAACGAGTGAGAGAGAGAAGGAGAGAGAGAGAGAGAGAGGGAGAGAGGGAGAGAGAGACACACACAGACAGACAGACAGACAGACAGACCAACAGACAGACACATAGACAGAAACAGACAGAGACAGACAGACAGAGACAGGCAGACAGAGACAGAGAAAATACCCCAAATTCTAGTTACTTAGAGCAGCGGTTCACATTGACCACTTGGTACAAATATAATAACTAGCTAACCGAACCATTATAATAACAAACATCCCTACATTTATCCAACAGCGTGTGCACACTGTTTAGAGTAAATTCAGGGCTTTGATTGGTGGTTGGTCATTAAATAGTGCTGGGATAATAGATGCAAAGCAGAAAGCTATGACCATCTAATTCAAATGAAACAGTTGGCTAAAGCTAGCCTGCTTAGAATGCCACAGTTTTACGCCTCAATAGATCAACAATTAGTCTATATTGGGTTATTGGTTCTGCTACTCTTCGAGTACTCTGGTATCCAGTTTATCGGGTAGCGCACGTATGCTATTATATTGAAAAGGAAATATCCGGATGACTATAGGACTAAACATCAACAGAAAATATAGCCTACTTTTCTACTAAAGGCTGCTTGCTTTCTGAGTATAAAGCGTATGGTTCTCGGTTTATTTTCGTACAATATGGCGCTCCATTGAATCTGATCGATTACATGCAACATCTGCATGTAATCATCAATGAGTAGGAGAAGGGAAAGAGAAGAAGAAATAGGAGGAGAAGAATAAGGAGAAAGGGAGACGACTGAGTAGGAGAAAGAGAGAAAGATGAGTAGAAGGAGCAAGAGGAGAATGATGAGGAGAAGGAGTAGAAGGAGTAGTGTCTTTACAGAGACGAAAACTTCTGAATTCAGTCTTTGTTTAGCTAGAGCTGACATTGTGTCTCTCTTGTTAACCGCTAACTATGGCCATAAAGTTGACCAAAGCTGATGCGGAAAAGCTGACGATCGGTCTGAAGGAAGCGTTTGACGCGTCTGATGTCGATGGAAGTGGAATGATCGACGTCAATGAGTTCGAGAGAGTTCTTCAGTCGTACAACGCATCCGACGAATGCCAACCGAAGTTCGACGATAACGAGATCAAACAGATTGCGGCAGTAACTATCGCATCTACCATTCCGTCATCATCCTCTTTAATCCCTCCAAAACAGAATTTATATGGATTGGCAGTTGCAGACACCTGGCTGAGCTGGATATGCAGATATTGGCTGAAACCTATCCTCACATTACTTTTTCATCTGTTGTGCGTGATCTGGGTGTATTGCTTGATCAGGAGCTTAGTCTCTCGCAACATATAAACCAGGTTACTCGTAACTGCTACTATCAGCTGCGTCAGCTTCGTGCAGTTATTCGCTCTCTTACCTTTGATGCTTCAGTAGTCCTCGTTCATGCCTTTGTAACCAGCAAAATTGATCACTGCAGCGCTGTTCTGGCTGGTCTTCCCTGTGCCGTAGTGGTGTGTTTAGATCGCGTTCTTCGCTCTGCGGCCAGGCTTATTGGACATATACCTAAATTTTAACCGGTTTCAGCTTATATGCGCGATGTCCTTCACTGGCTACCGGTTCAACAGCGCATCACTTTCCGCATTGCGACACTAGTTTGGCGGTGTCTCTCTGGTTGTGCGCCATCCTACTTGACTGAACTGTGTCGTCCGGTGTCTGAACTCCTTTCGCGTAGAGCACTGCGCTCTTCTGCTAAAGGCTAGCTTCTAGTGTCCAGGGCCCGCTCGTCGCTAATGATGCGTCGAGATTTCTCAGTGGTTGGTACGTCCACCTGGAATGGGCTCCAGGTTGCCCTCCGTCTTCCCCCTTACAATGATCTACCTACCTTTTGTAGGCTGCTAAAGTCATTTCTTTGTGGCCGTGGCTGGGCTGGGAGCACCTCTGAGTAGTTTCCCTTGAAGGGGCGCTATATAAATCATCGAAATTAATGAATGAATCATCGTCATCAACAACACCAGCAGGAGAACCATCATCATTGTCATCATCATCATTATCATCATCATCATCACCACCACCACCACCAATACTACCACCGTCGTCGTCGTCATCGTGTGTCGTTTTCATTATTATCATCATAATCCGTCGTCATCTGTCGTCATCATCATCACCATCATCATCGTCATCATTCTCACTGCTTTCACTTATTTAGTAAATAAGTGTCGTCATAACAATGCGTCAGACGTCAATCTCTGATCGCTGAAAGAGTAGAAGATGAAATGTTGTCCCATATAAGCTATTCCCTCTGCACAGGTACACAAATATGAAATGCTATAGCGAGTTCATTTTCTTAGACTCGGAACATGCGGCGGTTGAACAGTCTTCTCCCTCGTCGTCTCATTATCCCACCGACATTGCTCGGAGATTGAGACGACCTTAAGTTGATGAGGCTCTAAGTCTTATCCAGGCTTGTTTCCACGTGTTTTTTGCATTCTTCCGTCTCACTATTGGTTTTTAAATTGAGCAATTGTTTTTCCCAATTGGTTCACTTACTTAAACCGTTTCACTGAAACTGTTTCAACAGGATTCAGTTTTAAAAATGTCTTCGTTAACCGAGGCTTTCATGTTGCACAGAAATATTTCCGAGACTATCACATAATTGTATTTCCATTGGCATTAGGAATTCATTCGAGATGCCGACAAAAATGCAGATGGAAAAATCAGCTTCAACGAGTTCTACAAGTACATGTTGCACTCACTTGGAATTCAGGAATGAGACGGGGCAACGCTGTATCTTATACGAATTATGACTAAATTCATGCTCCAAGGCACGTTCTGTTGTGTTTTAGGCTTGCTGTCAGCCATTGACAGGTTTAGGATATATAAACCTCGTTGCTATTTCTGATCTCGAATTGATCACGGCTTAGTTGTAGTAGCGTAGTCGTAGTAATAGTTTAGTATTAGCAGTTGTAGTAGTAGCAGAAGGAGGAGGAGGAGAAAGAAGATGGGGAGGGGAGGTGAGTTTGAGTAGCTGTGGCAAGTTGCAAAAGCAATTATAGTAGTAGTAATTAAATGGCCATAATGTGTAGTGATGAAAATGTAGTAGGTCAAGTGAGTCATATTCGAGTTTAAAACTTCGAATAAAAGCAAGATGGCGCACAGATGCAATCGATGAATAGATGTGTTGCCGTATATATAAGTCAGGAAGAGCAGCTCATTCACCGGCGCTTATTCATCTGTTGTTCTACTACAGCAATCACTAGCTGTCAGATAGACAGACAGACAGACAGAAAGACAGACAGACAGAAAGACAGACAGATAGACAGACAGACGGACAGAAAGACAGACAGAAAGATAGACAGACAGACAGATAGACAGACAGACGGACAGAAAGACAGACAGAAAGATAGACAGACAGACAGAAAGACAGACAGATAGACAGACAGACAGACAGAAAGACAGACAGACAGACAGAAAGACAGACAGGTAGACAGACAGACAAGCAGACTGACAGACAGACAAGCAGACAGACAGAAAGACAGACAGATAGACAGACAGACAGACAGACAAGCAGACAGACAGACAGACGGACAGAAAGACAGACAGACAGAAAGACAGAAAGACAGATAAACAAACAGACAGACAGAAAGACAGACAGACAGATAGACAGACAAACAGACAGACATGCAGAAAGAACATGATAATGCATCAATTCAAAAGTGTTTTGGATGGCAATAAGAAAATCGTTAGAAAGCTACTATTATCATCAATGTAATCGATTCAAAACTGTTGTCTCGGTCGATCAACAAATTGTCAACACAAATGCATCTCAACTTTAGTGAGGCTTCCACAAGGAAACGCATAGTGAGAGGATGTTCCCCAAGTTGGACCATTTATCTGCCATTTATCTGTCAAAGGAATGCACGAATCCCAATGACCTTGCTCACAGACCCTTCACAGTTACCGTGTCCAGGAGGATATTCATTAAGCTCCACTATTTAATAAAAAGGCAATGGGTTTAAACAATTGTGATTAAAGGACTTATTTCAAAACTTAAATAAAACATTGATTCCTATGTTTCAGGTTGATCAGCTGAAGGAAATATTGGCGAATGGAAAATTTTCTCCAACTTAACGGCTAATGTATTCACATGTATTGATCTACAAACGTTTGAACTATTTCGCTAGTTGTAGTTTAAACGCTTTGACGCTCTACAGAAGAAACGTGTTTGTTTCCTAGTGTATACTACCGTCTTGCAAGCGCTAAATAGTTGAATAAAACGCAATGACTTTTCAACCCCGCTAAATCTTGTTTCTATCACATCAGGGCAATAATTCGCTTGTGTTCAATCTATCAGACCTTGAACTGAAAAGGCTGCAACGCATTCAAAAGACCATAGCCCGTGTAGTGCTGCTTATCCCACTGCTAACGTGTTCTTCAATTCTACTCTACCAACTGCAGTAGCTTCCTGTCGAATTTTGAACTAGATTTAAATTTACCTGTCTGATCTACAAAGTCCTCACCACTAGTACACCTACCTAGATTCATGCTCTACTAACTCCTTGCATCCCACCTCGTTGCCTGCCATCACTCAGCTGAGCCACTATGCAGAACAAGTTATGGGCTCTCGTGCATTTCATGCCTCTGCTATTTAGGAATAGAATCGACTGCCGCTCTCTTCTTTGTAGCTCAAATTCACTTCCTTCCTTCAACAATCAACTCAAAACAGCCTTCAAGAATCTGGAAATCTCTCCTGGCGACTGACCATCATCGACTCGGTTTCACATTTCGATGTGACACCTCGATAATAATAATAATAATAATAATAATAATAATAATAATAAAAACAGTATGTTTGAGGCAAAACACATCAACTTACACCAAGCCTCAACTCCAGCTGAGTTGTAATTTATGGAGTGCAGGATATCAGTGAGGTCAACCAAGTCGCCGACCATCAGTGACTCGGTTTCACATTTCGATGTGACACCTCGATAATAATAATAATATTATTGAGTTCGGTTGACGTTTGAAACCGAATGTGTTTACATCTCCATTCCTCCCACTTTATATATCTTCATTCCCTTCCTATTCGGGTATCCATATAGCTTAACAACAAAGACCAGTCACTACCCGCTCCGAGCCGGAAAACTTTTTAACACAGATAAATGGCGTCACCATATAAGAAACCAACCCAGATCGCTCAATCACAGTCTGGCCAATCACAGAACGTTGCACAGGGATTAAAAAAGGCAAGCGGAGTATGTAGTCGCTGCCTTTCAGTTAGACAATTGCACCTGAAAGACGGCACTGTTGCTCTGCATGGACCGCGAAACAGCCCGTGTCCAGGTTCTAAGCAGCCACCACTGGGCGATGGTTCGGCGCAGGCGCTGTATGCAAAGGCAGTCGAAGTTGGTTAAGTCTTGGGTTTAGCCGACCAGGAGCGGGGGGATTTGGTCTCGTTGAGCATTCGCACGGGAAATGCTTCAGGAGTAGATGCAGTGGACGAGGTGGTCACATATAGCGTTGCCCGACACCCTAGACAGAATGGCGGCAGATTGCTGAAGTATGTCCCGAAAGGAGCCCGTTTCGCCTGCTCCCGGACCCTCACTGATATCCTGCACTCCATAAATAACAACCAAGCTGGAGTTGAGGCTTGGCGTCAGTTGATGTGGTTTGCCTCCAACATACTGGCACAACCACCAAGAGCGGGTCGCAGGCGAAATATGGCCAATGTAATCAAGAAACGCATTGACAGCCAAGCAGTCCTGCGTACGAGGGATGAGACGGAGCAGGTGGATGATGGCATTGCAAGATGCCCCAATGCTAAGGATCTACGCCTGGCTGCGATTGGTGCCAAACTCGAAGAAGGCAACATTCGTGCCGCCACTCGCATCCTCTGACTGTCCGGTCAAGGCGACACACGATTCTTTGGCAGCTATGCAGGAAAGGCATCCGACAGACAACTGGGCTGCCAACCTGGCTGACTTGCCGGAAGTGACGCAAGCCGTCCCTTTCCAGGTCACGGAAAGAGAGGTCGAGGACGCGATATGGTCATTCCCGGCTGGTTCATCTGGAAGACCGGATGGTTTGCGGCCCCAGCAACTACTCGACCTGCTCAACAACCGAGATTCAGCTGAGTTCTCTCCTACAAGCGTTGACCGTCTTCATCAATATGTTGCTGAGGGGTGAGTGCCCACTGGAAATACGAGAACTTCTTTTCGGAGGCACCCTCATCGCCCTTTCAAAAAAATCAGGAGGTCTCAGACCAATCGTGATTTGTTACGTCTGTCTGTGAAATGCGCAAACAAATACGCCTTGACCAGACTAGGATCCTTCTTCGGCCCACTCCAGGTGGGCATTGCAACACCGGGCGGCAGTGAAGCAGCGGTTCACTCTGCAAGAAGCTTCGTCACGGATATGACGCGGGATCACGTTTTTGTGAAGCTGAACTTTGCCAATGCATTCAATACCTTACGAAGAGATGTCATGCTGCGGGCAGTTTATGACACAATACCTGAGCTATACGCGTTCACCCATCAAGCTTCCTCGGCGGAGTCCATACTACAGTTTGGTTCCTTTGTGGTGCAGTCTCAGATGGGACCTCAACAGGGGGATCCGTTGGGCCCGCTGTTATTTTGTCTGCCGCTACAGTCGACTCTCCAATCGCTCCGCTCCGGGTTCAGACTGGGCTACCTTGACGACATTTCGCTTGGGGGCAGGAAGGAGGAGGTGCAGCAGGACCTAGCCGCAATCAATGAACTTGAATATTCGCACGGCATTCGGCTGAACAGAAACAAATGTGAATACTGTTCTGAAATCGAACTAACGGACTTGGAATTTGAAGATTTCCGGAGGATGAAGCGTGATTCATTGATTCTTCTTGGCGCTCCGCTGTTCAAGGAACAAGCGCTGGATGAAGTTCTTCTCAAACATAGCGATTCTCTGGAATTAGCATTGAAGGACTTGACCAGCCTCCAGGCTCAGGCCTCTCTTATGCTGCTACGCTCATGCTTCGAGGCGGCGAAACTGATCTACCTCCTACGTGCAGCGCCCTGCTGGGGACACCCCCTTCTAGAGAAGATGGACGATCAAATGTGAGTTGGATTAGAAAACATCCTTAACATCAAGCTCAGCAATACACAATGGAAACAGGCCACACTCCCGATAAGAGACGGCGGATTAGGAATTAGACGGGTGTCGATGCTGGCATATTCAGCTGATATAGCCTCAGCTGCATCGACCAGGTCGCTCGTTGCCGCTGTTCTCGACTCGGAGGATTTGATCAACGATCATAAGGAAGAAATCCTTGAGGCTCGCACACCAACACTCCCGGATGGTGAGGTATCGGCCTTGACCAGTCAGAAGGTCTGTGACAGACCATTGATTAACATCGACAAAGCTGCAGTGTTGTCTTCCAGTAATGACCCACTCAGCCCGGCAAGGCTGGGCGCGATGTCATCACCCCACTCTGGAGATTGGCTCTCGAGTGCTCCCATCCTCTCTTGCGGGTTAGGTCTGAGCAATGAGGCCGTGAGGATGGCGGTGGGCTTTCACCTGAGACTCAACATCTGTGCGCCGCATCAATGTCAGTGTGGAGAAACCGTTGACCCGGAGGGACATCACGGTCTTGTTTGCAGACATTCGACAGGAAGAGCGGCCCGACACTTCGCCTTGAATTATATTGTTTGGAGAGCCCTTTTAAAGGCAGACGTTCCATCCTCGAAGGAGCCACAAGGTTTGATCCGGAGCGACGGAAAGAGACCGGATGGAGCGACACTCATCCCGTGGACTAGAGGCAAATACATCGCTTGGGATGCAACAACTATCCACACGTGCGCCGCCTCATACATCTACCTGTCTTCGGCAGTGCCTGGTGGTGCGTCTGAACATGCCGCGGACCGAAAGTCCGCGGCATGTCCACCACACATGACTTCGTTCCCTTGGCATTCGAATCACTGGGACCCATCAATCGCACTGGACCAGAGTTCTTGACGGAGTTGGGTCGCCGCATGACCGCCGTATCAGGAGATCCTATGGAGACCGTGCACTTGTTTCAACGTCTCTCCATTTGCACTCAAAGATTCAACGCCGTAGCGTTCAGAGGCACGTTCAAACAGCCCATAGGGATCGTCGATTAAAGAGCTGTCATTCATAATAATATTTTAATAATAATAATAATAATAATAACAATAATAGTAATTCTTATCATTATTAGTATTAAAATACGTCACAGGTTATTATTACTATCTCGCCACGTCATCAAATAAGCATTTTTTAAGATTTCTATTATCTATGACGTCAACTTTTTTCAAAGACAATATCCCACATCGTCTAGTGAATATAATGCAACACACCATTGTTGTCACAAGTCTCCTATCAAATCAGATGTTGAAGGCTGCCGAACAAGACTTCTCTGATTACCATGTAGCGTCACGTAGCTTGGAAAGGATTCTGTGACCTGTGACGATTGGTAGGAGGATGACCAAAGTCATCGCTGACTCTGTAAACAATTACTAGTAATATAGAATTGTTATTTGATTTGGTGTCATTCTATTATTACGTCACACGATATTTTTTTAATTGCCCATCTACATCAATTGCTACCAGAATCGGTGTCAGCCAATCAGAGATGACGAAACCTTCTAACGTATATAAGTAGGAAGGAGTCAGTTCAGTTAAATAAACAGGCGACAGTCATCTTTGTAATGATACAGTGTCGTTGAACAGCAACTATTATATAACCATTGGGCCTTTCTTCTTTCAATTAACCCACTTTTCTTTCATGTCGTACAATGTTATACAACCGTGATGAAAAGTGGTCGTTCTTTTGCAGTGGCGGTCCATGGAATCTATTTTCAGAGAGTCCCTTGATTGATATCCCGAGATAGAAACCTGGATCAACCGCCACTGCTGTGTACTCATCGTATGTTGAGCAGGCATAGCAAGCAGGGCACTAGGTCCTGTGGGTGATGGCAACTACATTTGGAGGACGAATGGTTGCTGCCAACCTGCGATGATCAGTAGGTTCATACGATGCGGTTAATCCGACCAGCCATATTTATTGCTGAGCGCCATATCCTATCTAGCAAGAGTTGTCGACCAGTATAGTCGTTAGAAAGTTTCATCGGTAGAAGAAGGTTTACTACGGTAGAAACAACTTTCGCATTAGGTTTTATAGAATAGAGAAACGAGAGTAGACTTCAATAAGACTTGGAATGTCGCAACTCAAGTGTATAAGTCAGTCCACCCAGATTTCTTCCTGTCTGTCCTCAATGAGATAATAAATAAGAATTCACAAAATAAGCAATGCCAAATCACTGTGGAGTGTCCTTAGGACATTTGAAATACTTCGCTATGTCGATAGGCATCGTGTACGCCAAGACGCATTTATTGGTGAAAGAACACACGTCAATGTTCTCCCACTGCAATTAAGTTTAAAAGACAGTGAAAGACTTTGATGTGTACGATGTATAAGGCTTCATCCGATGGTGCCCCCAATAAGAAGCCTTGATCGGACTTTGCCACAGATAGAGCGGTCGCCTTGTAGCGTGGAGAGTAAGGGTTCGAGCCTCCTTCCAGAGACGGTTATTCTGTACTTCACTCACAATTGCTCAACGCCATCGATTGATGCTTGGTCTCTAGAAGAGGCGCTAAATAAATGCAAAAATGATGCTATTAACAACGAAAATGATAATAATACTGATAATGACAAAAATAAAAATAATAATAATAATAATAATAAATAGCACAAAAAAATAATAAACAAAACAATAAAACAAAAAACAAAACAAAATATTAATTATAATAATCACAATAATCGCAATAATAATATTAATAATAATAACAATAATAATCACAATTATCACAACAATAATATTAATATTAACTATGATAACAGTGAGAGTAATAATAATAACAATAAAAATAATGAAGGAAGAAGAGGAGAAGTAGGAAAAAGAAAATTTCACAAAACTGCCAGAGCTAACTAAATTGAAGACTGAAAACTGACCAGAGCAAACTGTGTCTGAGGTCTTGACGAAACCATCGAAACAAGTGCATTGGAAACTCCCCATGGAGTTGGTACACTGCTGTGAGCATCCACCATAATGATTTTTATCCGAACATTCATCGTCATCTGCAAGAAAACAGGCAGACTCTTAGTCTAATCAGAGTCGCTGACCTACATCGACATTGGGCAAGTACATTATGTTACATGGCAGCAAATTGCTGATTGGTTAGAATGGTCACCTTCTTCTGTCTGCATTACGATTCTCAATCAATGTTCAATCAATGTATCTTGATCGAGTGTCTCTTAAGAGAAATCTATTCAACATTATGATACATGTAAATGTCATTTCAACGAATGTTAGAACAGTTAGTAGAGGAACTGCCCATCGCCCTCACTCTCGCCTAGAATGAGTCACTAGTGGAGGTCCACGCGCAAGTGTTGAACCAACCAATGGATTCTCATCAACAGCTGACAGATGGTATGGATGTTCTGAGTCTCTGGGCCAAGTAGTGTGGATAGGGTAGACCTACTATCTCTCTGCATGCTTCTTTCGCTTTCTGAAAGCCTGCCACTTCTAGCAGGGCCTTGCGCACTGGCTGCACTCTTGAACAGTTCACCCCACTACATGTGCTATAAAAATTCTTAAATACAATACAATACGTATATCCCGAGTATGCAAATGACACTTGTCTTACCGGATTTAATAGGCTTACCTGTGCACCACATTTCCTCATCAGTCAGGGGTATCCAGAAAAGAACCAGCAGAGATGTAACAAGGTTTTGAAAAGTTTCAAAATATTGCGCGAAGTGCCTAAAAAAAATTTTCACCCTCCACTTTTTTCATTTTGTCCCCGATAGAAATTAAAAGAATGGGAGCACACATTATCTTACCAAAATCCTCTTATCATAATTATTTCATGGAAATGAGATACGCATGAGTCAGTATGCTTTTAAAGTATACACTATAAAGTAGGCCTACTATTTGGTACAATATACAGTAAAATTGCATGCAAATTAATCTTTTCCATCATCATGAGGCTTGTGACAGGGTCATTGCAACAGGGCATAGGCTGGATGCCAAATACATTTCGGCTTTAACTTGTCGCAAGATTCATGTCAACGTTGCCTTTAAGTTATTTAAATCTAAATATTCAATATGCATGTTTACAGACATTTCTCTAGCGCCTCCACAATTAGTTACTTAATATGCCAGGGTTTTGATCAGGATTTCATGTTTAATCAATGACTACAAACAACTGTGATGTTGCTATAAGATGGTCGAGTATATTTGGGGCCCATCCATATGTTACGTACGGAAAAAATCGGATTATCGGACCCCTCCTCCCCACTGATGCACTGCGTACATTTCGTGAACCCCTCCCCATGCGTACGTACATTTGAGCTCTACTCCCCCCCTCTTGCAAAGGTTAAATAGCTAAATACATCATACATCTATAAGAAACTGATTTTACCACAGGCTATTTATTTTTTGAATTCGTCATATTTATCTACTTAAATATGTTTCTGTTATGAAGAAAAAAACACTAAAAATGCTTGCATTTTAAGGTTTTAATGCTACATGAAATTGATTAAGCAGTAATATAGTCTGTGATTGGGCTTACAGTTCTAATTTTATTATTCTGTATTGTGTATGTCATAATTAGCAGATTATATTTGCGTAAGTACATAGGCATATTTTCGGGACCTCTACTCCACCGTACGCACCCGTACGCAAAATCGCCGAAATGCGAACCCCTTCCCTCCACCTAGCTGCGTACGTAACATGTGGCTGGTGAAAACAAGG
Source organism: Bimastos eiseni (assembly GCA_959347315.1). Taxonomy (NCBI): domain Eukaryota; kingdom Metazoa; phylum Annelida; class Clitellata; order Crassiclitellata; family Lumbricidae; genus Bimastos; species Bimastos eiseni. Next base: position 24,208,183 of record OY365813.1, on the reverse strand, counting down.
CAAATGTCAAAATTCAATAGGCCGATTCTTAATTAGTTAAAAAGGCCGGGATTTTGGTGGAAGAGCAGTACTTGAGCTAACCTTGAGATTGCTATTTAGTAGGTAGGGTTACCAGGTGTCCTGTTTTCAACCGGACAGTCCGGTATTTGAGCAGACTGTTCGGGATAAAATTAAAATAAATACCGGACATGTATATGTCCGGTTTTTCTAAAATTTTCTCAATTTCTGTTTGTGTTCGTGCTCGTTTTATTATTTACACATTATTTTTTTCAAAAATCAAAATTTCTTAAAGAACTACGCTCGTTGTTGTTGTTGTTGTTGTTGTTGTCTTCTTATTTATCGTCGATTTCACTTAGGCAGCTGTGACTGGGCTGTCGAACTGCCTGTTACATAACTCTTTGCTTAAAATTTTTGTGTCGCCATCTATCACTTGAGTAAGTTGAGTTGGTATTTGTAAAGTGTCACATCCGGCGAGAACGCCATTGGCCCATTTCGTCGTTTGCTGCTATCCACCTATATTAATATTATGTATTTAACCAGCTTCCTGACTTTTGACTCCACAGAGTAATAGTGTTTAGGAGTAATAACCGTTCAGAGCTTTTGGGGGCGTTTGTGATGGCCCGATGGGGAGGGTTCAGAGAGGGTTTTTTACGGTTTTACCCCCTCCCTGTGAGGAAGCCCATGAAACACAATCAATCCTATGATTCCTATTTCAAAAAAATGCACTGATAACAATAATATAACAATATACACAATTTTCCCATGGGTAATACTCTCGTACCCCTCCCCCGCTTTGCGTGATACCCGGGAAGGGAAGGATGGGATTGGGAAGGTGTCCAGTATTTTCAGAAAAGGTATCTGGCAACCCTAGAAGTAGGCCTACTTACAACATAATTTCCATGACCTCTGCGTATGAAGGCGGAAACCCATTCATCACTCACTCTCGGAGCTTCCCACTTGAAGGGTTAGTTCAGTGTAAAAATAGATTATTGCGAGATCACATTGCAATCAATGGCAGAAATTAATTTAGTATTGCCAATTTCCAAATGAGCGAGTTTTTCGCCCAATTCAAAATCCCGGGTCATCATGGTTAACGGGACAACTTTCTATTCGTAAATTTGATTCTTGGGATACGATTTTTGTCGTACTCAGACTGCAAAAAGGAAGTCATAGGTCACAATTGTAGACTCGGGCCAAATGATGGCTGGAAGAGCGACCGATCGCTCACTTAGGCCTATGTAGAACCAGCTCCGTATACCGAGCTATAAATGCGCCCTGTGCCTAGCATCAATCTGGCTACCCCACATTTTGAAAATAGTGCATTTTATGGAATAATAAGTTATTCTATCCTGAAATTTGCGGCCTTCCCACATTTGCGCCCTGGGCCACGGCCCCACGGGCCCCTCGATCCCTCGGTACGGCCCTAGCTGCGTAGAACTATAGATAGCCACAGTCTATTACCAGCCTCCACCACCAAGAGAGCATGCAGCTGCAAACAAGTCTTTCATGCTGGGAACTTCTCATTAGGGCGGAGTCGGCTAGAAGGTGCATGTTCCAACAGGCATTTCCAATCAAATCTGTGCCCTGGCAGGGAACTGAACCCCGATTTCACGAGTGTAAACCAACCACTAGACTATTTCTTTAGCCAATGACGAATATTCTACTGTCAGAAATTTGCTGTATTTTGGGTAGGAACAAAGTGATACATTAGGCCTATGGATGAACGAATAACCAAACATGCATTATTCTCGTTTGTAAATGACAGTTTTTGTACCTGCAATAAGTAAGAAAATGACGCAAAAACAAACTTTGACCTGTTGGAAATTTATTGACCCACAATTACGGTACCTTAATTATTAAATACAAAAGGCTATTGGAGAAACATTAAAAAAAATAGAGCCGATTGGGGGGCATATGGGGGGCACTGAGCTCTCAAACTGGGGGGCTTTGCCCTCAAGTTTTATAACTGGAGGACATGTGCCCCTCTGCCCTCCCCCCCCCCCCACTTGTTACACTCCTGCACTTGAGATTTTGGTCTTTCCTTCATCTGCTCTCAAAATCCCTTTCCTCCATTTTTCCCTCACCCCCTCGTTCCTCTATTTTGCTCGACTATAATTAATTTAAAAAATAATACGCATGGCTAGACTTACACCAATAATTCTTTCCAGTAGCTACTACTAGACAGGTTCTTAAATTGAAAGTACGTTTGTGCATTTCGAATACTAATTGTCACTGATTTCCACATTTTCTGTGTAACACAGCGTGTAACTGAACCACAATAAAAGCATAGAAGGCTTGGTGTTTGTAATTCTAAGACACAAAATTGAGGGAAACCTGTAGCTATAGTCTGCCTTACAGCAATTTCACAAACTTTGTGTCTGTGTATGTAACCGGCATAACATCATATTGTTTTTAGCTATAGTAAGCCTAGCTAGTTAGCACTAGCTAGTAGTTACAGAAAACTCAAAACTGAACTGTCTTTTATTAATTAGTAATACTAAGTCTTGTGGCTGTTTCGTGATTGTCGTAATGATTGAGCATGGAGAAGCACTGCTACACAGCATTATACCAGTTTCCTTGGACCTTGGCCTGTTGCTCCGGTACCGTCTAGGCTACTAAACGTCGGCGCCTATGAATGCGTATGTACGGAGCTGTTGCCGCTGTTCCCCTATAATGACAACACTGCTACTTTAGATTAGTATATGCATCAGATTTGAACTAATATTTTAAAGCTTGTAATTAATTAAACTATTTCGTATTCACTTCGAATTTCAAAACTTAGCAAAAGACATGGGTGACATGCCCTGCTTGTGAATAATTACTAATGTTGTCCGTGGTCATTAAATTATTTTTGCGTGAGGGGAATACGGCATGCTGGTTTGCATAGTGAGCGATAATGGCAGACGATTTTGAACTCGATGAAACTACAAATTAAATGACGATGAATCGTGTGCATCCACTGTGTGCGTCGGCTTCTTTCAGATCAACTTCTGATAGTTCCCAAGTGACTGCATATATTCAGATTCAGGTTCTTGGAAGAGGAGCATTTGGAGAAGCTGTTCTGAGTGCTCTGTCGAAAGTTGAGGTAGGAATGCCGCGACCTGGTGGTTTAGGTTGTCACGGAAGGAGTGGCATGATGGATCAAGTTGGCTGACTACGATGATGTTGGTTTAAGTTAATTTATGGTAACAGATGTTGACGTGACAGCGTAACTGGTGTACGATTTCTGAACCTTATAATTTAATTCTTGCTTTTTTCTGTGAGGTTCGTGCAAATTCTTGGTTTATTGTTGCAGCATCTAGGTTTTGAACCCTAGGATTTTGGACTTTGGTAATTTTGCATGTCTGTAGGCTGTCTAACATTATGAGTAAGCTTAGTAAAAAATGACGAAGCATGATTGTTTATAAATTTCTGTGCTAGCTCAATAGAAGCAGGTATGGGCTTGATGCATTTCACATCTGAAGTGTGGGGCAAATGCAAGGGCAGCATTCTCATCAAATAACACTATTTTCGCTCCTAAATGTTTGACTTAGCAGTCCCTTACTTATTTTTGAGATCTTGTTTCTTACATGGCACATGGCAAGTCTATATGATAACTTATGGTCATAATGAAAAGGTCATCCATTGAAGTAGAGAGAGGCCTACTAACCATGTCTGGTGTTGCCTAACATTTCTATGCTTGCCAGCAACATATCAGCAGCACTAAGTGGCGAGACACAAATTGAAACTGTTGTGTTATATTGACTAGACAAATAATTTAATATGAGTTACATGTTGGCAGGACTGCCACAGGTGAAGGTTAACCGCATAGGTTAAGACTTTTTTAAATTGACCAAATTAATTAATTAATAAATCATAAGTTAATCAGTTTATATATGATTTGATTGAACCATTGTGGAGTTCAATTTCAGGACAACACTTTGGTCGTTTGGAAGGAGCTTGATCTGAAGAGACTTGTCGATAAAGAGAAAAGAACTTATCAATGCTCAACCATCCGAATGTTAGTTATGACAATCACTTTATGTATGGATCTATGCTCCTGATTGAGATGGAATATGCAAACGATTTGTAATTGTAATTATAACTGAACATTTTTATAGCACCACTCAGAGATTCAGAGGCGCCCCCAACCAAAGTCAGTAATGTCTCTGACAAATGATACGGTCTTTCAACTTCAAGGAAGGCTCAGGATCTCTAGTCACAATGCTCATGTGTTGCTCTCCTATGCAGGTAACAAATGTTCCCTCTAAGCCAAAGGTGTGAAAGCTTTTGTTAATGGCGGGCCACTAGCAAACTTTTTTCCAGCAAGCGGCGGGCCAGGGTGCCGAAGGTGCCTGAGCAAAGTGGGGTAGCAGTCTGAGATGAGGCTTGGTGAGCCGATCCTCATAAATGTTTTGCAAAACTAAATCTTCAATGGTGCATTTCTATCATGCAAACAGTTAATTTGAGCTTCACAAATTTCAATTTTAATCTTGATTATCATTTAAAGAATCATGGAAAATTCAGTAGCCCTAAAGATGAAAAATGTTGACTCTTATTCTCTAATTGTGTAGTCTTTAGCCAAGGTTCTGTTGGCCATGAAAGCCACAGGTCAGTTCATAATTCAGGGGTGTCAAACGTTTTTATAATGGCGGCCTATTGCAATATTTTCTAGCATTTAGCGGGCCAGAGTGCCTAAGGTGCATAAGGAAAATAGGGTAGGGATCTCAGAGGGGGCCATACAAACCGTTGAATGAGGCTTTGAAAGCGTGATTCTGATGTGCATTATCAATTACAGCCATCACAGAAAACTCATAAAACCTTACAAATGACAAATCAGACATTTTATTCTCAGTTGTGTTGTTTTTAGACAAGTCTCTGAGGGCCAAAAATATATCGTTTTTTTGTGTTTGCAGGGTGTCTTGGTCTTGCTTGGCTCCAAGGACGATTTTTCCTCAACTCAACTGGTAAATGACCTAATCATTGTCTGCTTTTTAGACGCTAATTATGACTCACTATAGGCACATTGTCATTAACAGGGAAATGGCATACTGAATTGTATTGTGTTGTGTTTATGAATTTATATAGCGCCTCTCACGTGCAAGATAGCGTAGGGAGGGTGTGGGCATCAGATGATATTAATTATTCTTCTTCTTAATTTAAGTAAGTAGGTATGTACTTTATTGAACCACCTGCAAACGCACTGCAGGAACATCGTGATCTCAAAATTTCTCCAGCGCTAACAAAGGCAAAGTCGCGGAACCAGCTTACTCACAGTCACATTAAAGAATCTTTTGGCTTACTGTGCACTGTTTTGCTAACTGTTCTAACAGTCGTTGGCTAGCGCAGAGAGTGCCTCTGAGTAGGTTTTTTGAAGAGGCGCTATACAAAGCTTCATTACAGAAACAGCTATAAAATTATAATATGTAATATGAACAATCAAAGAATGTACAGCTACAAAATAAACATAATATGCATTTATTTGATCAGTAGCTTTAACCTTTCACCTTTTTGTAATATTTCGGTGGTGCATTAGTTTAGATAGAGTGACGATAGTTGAACAAGTCGGTTGGTGGCACAATTGTATTTGTAGTTCAGCGAAGCAGTAAACATCACTATATTTATCGTTTGGGATAGGTACCAATGAGCAGCAAGCAGGTCATTCGCAGTGTCCAATGAGCAGCAAGAAGGTCATTCGCAGTGTCCAATGAACAGCAAGAAGGTCATTCGCAGTGTCCAATGAACAGCAAGAAGGTCATTCGCAGTGTCCAATGAACAGCAAGAAGGTCATTCGCAGTGTTCACGCGGGACCGGAAGTCACGTTCCTTGTAACAGTGGAGTCCTGGCTTGCGGGTCCAACAGATACAACAAACTCGGCTTTAACAACGCGGTTCATGGCATTATGAAACAACAGGTATACACGCGTGCATCGACAGTTCATATCGTCCTCATCTTCTTATTTTGGTTCTCTGTCTTCCTAGTTTGGCTCCTACTTCCTATATTGCCATTTATCTTGCATTCCGACTCTCTCCTTTAACTTGCTGTGACCCTCCTGTAATAATTATCCAGTCCAATAACATCATTCTGTGTCTTCCTCTTGTCTTATCATTCAATTCTTTGCTCAATTATAGTTTCTATAGGAGAGAGTCTCCCATCATTACGTGGCCCAACCATTTCCTCTGTCAGCCTCTATTTTTTTTCTTTCAGGGAAATGTTTTCCTTGTCTTTTCTGATTGAGTTCAAACAAGTAGAATTTGGCGTAAACAATGATTTTGTGTAATAATAGCCATTGACTCATGCCTTGAACATTAGGCAGTGGTGCTGTAAATAATCTTAGATCAAAGGTCATGACTGTAATTGTAAATTTATGTGTCACCACCTAACGAGAATAATCAGAGTCGCTCTGTGATGCCTTGTTGTGTTTTCAATTTTTTTGAAGATTTCTTATGACATTCCCTGTCAACTGGTTTTCACGTCAGTCAAACCGTTGAGCGAGTTGCAAACATTGTTGCAGTGTCTGCTGGTAAAACTCACACAGCAGTCATTGACTGTAAGTAGCCAACACAATTTGATGCTTCGATTTAGAAATTTAACTGTACCATTTAATTAATTTTAGAGCCTATAATAATAATATTAATAATAATGCTGTGCACTTTAGTAGTAGAAATATAGCTTTTAATTCTTTGTTAGAAAATTTATTTCCTGCAATTTCTCAGTTGTGTATTTACTTAAAAGCCAGATGAAGTAAAGGTTTGCACAATTTCTGCTTCTGACTCATTCCTGAGTTTGAGGGCTCTGCGTTCGGGGACAATATTTTTAAAGGTTCTAATGTCCTGTGCAGTCTGGACAGTTTCTGCAGCAGTCAGGGACGATCATAGAAAATGTCTCAATTTGTTGATGCGGGGACAATTTAAGAGAAGGTTCTGAAGTCCTCTCGAATCGGGGACAATGCTGGATAAGTTTTAATCCTCAGCATTTTGGCTGCCATTTTGATAGAATTCTGTGGGTGGTTCAAAATGTTCATTGGCTTTCTCTGCATTGAGTGTATTACATTTGGTTTCATGTTCCTTTGTCTAGGGATTGGATTTCCCATAACATTCGGTTCAAACCAGTTGGGCCTCGGTGACTCTCATGCTCACAGTAGCATCAACATAGTGGGAGGATCCCTAGCCGGAAAAAGGGTTGTTAAGGTGGTGACAGGTACACCCTTGCTTCGACTGCAGGTAACCTTTAATGTATCATATCAACTTATATTCATAGTGACAGTCGATAGGCTAAGTAGCTATATAAGGTTTTAGTGTCTATGTCATCCATACTAAACCTGTTCAGTGAATGTGCTCTAGCTTTGGTGCAGATTGTTATTTATTGTGATCAACAGTTCTTTGGTTAAAAAGGATTTTTATAATGTCTATTCACACCCTCTTATGACACAGTTTCATTTTGTTTCCTCTCAGGTTTGCAGTTGCTATCATCTGGAAGGTTTTTTAGTTTTCATCTATATTTTTGGGTGCATGTAAAGTTGTTTTGATCTCAATTTGATCACCTCTCATTCTTACTTCCAAGGAAAAGAATTGATATGACAGTCAATTTAATTCAATCTTCATATATTTCTAATTAAACTGACATACCACAACTTCATTCACTGAGTTAGTTCAATCTATGCACCATAGTCACATACCTAAATGGTCATCTGATACAGGATATTAGTTTAGATTTGTCAGATGGCAATGTCAACGTTGCTCTCCTAAAAAATCCTTTGCCTTTGATCCCAACAGAATGTGCCATACTTTTCGTCATTCCTTTTTTTCTAGATTTCTCTTCCCATTTGGAAGATTTGTAAAACGCTTTTTCTGCACTTGGAGCAGCTCACATTTTCTCTATATTATGTTGATTGTAATTCTTTAAGCTTAAGTTTCGTTAAGATTACATTACTGAATAGTTATTCTGTGAGAGGTGCTATATAAATCTAAAGGTGCGATATGGTACTGGTTGACTATATGCAATTTCTACCTTTTTTTGTAACAGACAACATGATCTACTCGTGGTGACTTGCAGAGGACGGGCTGCTCGGAAGTCCTCTGTCTCGGGACCAGGGCCAAGAGCCGAACGGTCAGTGCTTCTCCTTTCCTGGTCCAATATTCGGATCGCTTCACGTTGTGTCCGATGTCGCCTGTTCCCACTGGAATACAATCATGGTTGCAGGTAGACCAATCACTGCCATGATTGGGATGTACGTCTGGTTGTGACCTAATCTTGGATCGTCTATAGGACCATTATTATAATGTATCATGCTATATATATATATATATATATATATACAGTGCAGATATGCAGATTATATATAATATATTTTTATATATATTTATATATCCCCTATTCTTGGAACCTTGCTGCTCAACCTTGAGCGTCCAATGCCAAGGCTCTCTCTGCTCATCTGAGCCTTGCTCGCGGACCTCCACCCTGGGCAATGCCAAGCTTCCTCGGTCGCTTGCTTATTGTCCAGTTGCTCAACGACGACTACTCGTCACCCTGCCAAGATTTTAATGGACATCAGATGGGACCCATTTTGTGCTCCCATATGTGGGAATATGGGTCCCACATGGGCATACTGACAGATATATGCTCCCTTGCCATTTCTCTAAGTTAATTGCCTATTTCATCTTACTTTAACTTGCCAATCTTGCCCTATCTCACCTTACCCTACTGTACTTCTAGTCTAAAACTCATCTTCTTACCTTACTCTATAATTATATCCTTACATTATCTGATGCTCACATTCTGCAAGAAACCCTTTCACTTTTTATTTTAGAGAAGGTTCTAGCACAGAAGACAATTCGATCGGGAAGCAGTTTCTTTGAATGCAAAGGTAGACTTATGATTCTTTTCATTCTCTTTTAAATTCTTCATCTTGTCATGCATAATTCATCAGCTTGTTCGCATAATAAATCTGACTCCATAAGATAACAATAACCTTATTATCAATGAATTTCTTTGAAGATGTTGTTTGTTCTTAATGTGTAATATCTTTTCAAAGGATAATTATAACAGCCAGAGTTCTCTCATACACACGAGTCAAATTATAGTTTTAATAATAATTATAGTATAGTACTTTCAGTAATAATAATAATAATAATGGCAACAACAAAAAGACTGTCACTAGTGTGCCCAGAGGCATCTATCCCTCTGAGTCATTGGTACAACTTCCCCTCAATTTTGATGGACAGAAGGACCAATATTATTCAAGGATGAATAAAATAAGTTGAACCAAGTTAATGGTACACACACATTGACACTGTAGAATAGAACAGAATGGCTCAGCTGCAAATAATAGATTTTTAATGGCATAGTATTTAAAAATTGATTTTCCCCTAATTTCTCAATGAGATCTTCCCACCGTATTTTTTGGATGGAGCATTTGCTACAAGGTCTCTATGTGGTGTAGACACCTCTGAGTGTGTCTGCTGAAAGACAGTTTGAAATTGGTTGGATGGAGTCAATGAGATGTTTCTTGCTTTTATAACTACTTCACAGATATCTGTACAGAGTGAGGAGGAGAGTGATGGAACTATTGAGGGTGGATACTTTGCCAGAGAATCCTCGGCTGCTCTTTCATCATCTGCCAACACTGAAGCAGACAGCTGTGTTCCTGGCTGGCTCAGGTCAGTTGTTCCAGACTTTCTTAAGTTAATGACGTTTTACCTTTACAGTAATTCTTACGTACATTATAAGGATAAGTAAATGAAAGAGATGGTTAGATAAATAGTTCTAGAGACTGTTGAATACCACTTCAAAGTGAAATGAAATGCTGAAAAAATACTGATATTACATAACATTATTTTGTAGTGCAGTTACACCATCGTGTGCTTTTAAAGTCAATTTAATTGTAGTAGTAGTGTAGTGTGGTAGTGGAAGTAGTGGAGTAGTACTAGTTGTAGTAGTATTAGCGTTACTATTATTACTACTAATAATAATGTTTGATGACAGCCCAGTGACCACAGGATAGTTCTGACAGTAGTGACAATGTTGAACAACAATGCCGAGTCAGCAACAGTTGTCAAAACGATCCAATAAATATGAACTATTAATTTCATTTGGAAAAAAGTTAAAAAATTGTTTTATGTCACTGGTCTGCCCAATCTATCAGTTGACTTGGTCTCTAACTGATGCCTTGGCATTAAACTTATACATTATTTTATGAGAAATTACCAAGGAAACATCAAGAACGTAAAATTTTTCTCTGAATGCAGTCTTTTCAAAACTGTCTATGTTGGTTTCTTTAGCAAGCAAAACTAAAATTGTACAACTGTGGTAGATGTACAGTAAAGTTGGATGTAAATGTTATCAAATGGGATCTGTAAAGACACTCATATGACAAGTTAGGAGCATGTTGGTTTGTTTGGCTAAAACAGGAACTCACCGAAGCAGAATTTATGCCTGCAACACCGGATGCCATTGACGAAACCAAAGAACCGACATTAGCTAACGAACCAGTTAGTATCAATGCACCTAATTATTAGTATTTTTAGGATGGTAATGATATAATTGATTGATGGGTTATAGAAGGTGTCGAAGGATACCATAATTCTAGAGAGGTTAGCTAATCTTTGCTTCACAAAAGTGCCTTAGAAAGCAACTGGTAAATGCACACTGAGAGTAGTAGTATTAGTAATTTCAGTTTAACGACACTGTGGGATAACAAAGATCATTAGTGTCATCCTCCTTTATCCAAACTTGGGACTGTTAAGAGTGCGAGCAGAGAGAAACAGTCATTTTTTCGCCAAGATCAGATGTTGAACAGGGTTGTTTATTAATATGAAGCTGTTTCTAGATACTCACATAGGCAAACAGAAGAAATCAGTAATGTTTGCGAAGTAGTATTGTATTTTACCAACTTTTCTGGACTGATCTATGTAACAGCTAGACTTCCAAGTGTGTTACCTATTATTAATAAATATTGTTTGAAGATGTTGTTTATTTTTAATGTGTAATGTCTTTTCATTGCGTAATTGTAGCAGCCATAATTCTCACACGAGCCGAATCATAAGGCCCCACAGTTTTTGCTTGTTGGTGGATAATTTTGTCTGGATGCTATAAATGTATTTCTGTAGTCCACAGCTGATTTCTGCGGTGATATAGTTTTTAGTGAGGTGTTACTGTATTTCTCATATAATGATAGCTTAAGTTGGTATTTTGTATTCATTGAATGCAGGGGCGGCGATCCAGGGGTATTTGAGTTGGACAAGTCCCCCACCCCACCTTTTACAGAGAGGGGACAATAGATGTGACCCCCCAAGATTTCCTACTCCTCTCATTGGGTGTCCTCCCACCTGTCTAACGAGATTGCCACCTCTGATTGAGTGTCTTGTATGTAGAATATGATATAACCAAATTCCTTTGCAGACTGTAACAGTTGTGGACGATGATACCAAAACCTCAAGACATTCCAATCCACTGTCAAACAACTCCACGGGAGGCAGCGACAACTTGAATGCCCTACAAGACAGAATAAGCGAACTAGAAAGCGACAACGTAAAGGTCAGCACTGCAACTGTTTATCAGGGAAGTTGAAAATTTGTTATCTGCATAGGGGAAATTTTGATTTAGAAATTCTAATGAATAATTATGAGTTTTGTTAAGATTACTAGGTAGAATAGGGTTCAAGTAACTAATTATACTGATTAAATATGTGAACATTAACTGTAGTTTACAGGGTGATTGGCCAAAAGGTCTTTAGGTTGTAGCAGAAAATGACTTCCGACAACAACAATGGGTCACTGTTTTCAAAAAGATTACACATTATGGCTGGGCACAGGAATGGATCCAAGGGGCCAATCCAACCATGATATTTACACAGTATGTGACCCTCATCAAGAAGTATGTTATGGCCCTGGATTTGGACCAAGACGCCCATTCAGTGCCCCACTCATAAGCCTTCTGGATCAATCACTGGTATGTCATATTATGAGAAAGTGTGGCCAGGAAGTAGTATTTGGCTAAAACAACTGAAATTCAGCAATAGGACATTGATTCAGTTATTCAAAAACATTTGTGTAGTGCCTCTCTAAACCACCTACTATAAGGCACTCAGAGTCCTTCTGTGATTGTAACTAAAAATTGCCTTTGTGAATTTTATAGTTATGCCTACAGCTGGAAGAAAAATCTGCCGTCATTGAAGCACAAGCGATTGCTGAGCTGCAGTCGCAACTTGGTGAAGCAATTGAATTGGGAAAGAAAAGCAATTGACATGTCGTGACACAAAAGAGACGACAAAGATGACGATGATCTCAGGATCATGCACAGATCAAGAAAACATTCCTGTGCCTGCCACAGCACTGAGAAATATGCAGTGGGAAGTGGATGCACTTTGCTTCAGACCCAATATCTGCTGTTAGTATGCAAATCATGGCATTACTTGATCAGGCCTTACAGTCAACAGGAAGTGGTTGTCCAGCGGTAGCATTGAGGTAACGGACTGCAGCAGAGCAATTTTATTAAACCGTTTCCAGACATCTGTTTCACAGATATCCCAAATGTGACGGTGCTGAATGTGGACAGCATTCGGGAAGAGTTTGCAGCATCGATCACCATCGGGAGAGGAAAACCGTGATAGATTCAATTGTAGATAAAGGCAACAATTGCTTAAATACTAATTGACTGGACTACAGTATCATTGGGTGATACGAATATAATGTATTGATTCACCACCTGGAGTGTGAAAATGTGTGAAATTTGCTTTTCCCCATTTTTTTTGCCCAAATCTGACCAACTTACCCAACTCATCATATCAGTATTTGATTATTTTCTGATATTTTAGCTGGATAACTCATGATAGGAAGCATATAGTGCATTGATTAACCACCTGTAATGGGAGTATGCATGAATATGTGTGAAAATGGCTTTTTCTCGTATTTTGACCCAAATCTGTCCTTACCACCTCATTAAATCAGTCTTTGATTATTTTCTGTTAGCCTAGGTTGATAACTGTTGATCGGTGGCGACTCTGTTTGAGCAATGTGTGTATACAGATATTTCAAATTCTTAAAATTTTAATTTATGAATTTGACATGCGGCTTTCCATGCCGAATATCAATATCAAAACAATTTGAAGGAGATGAAAGCGATCGATCATGTCTCAAAGTTGTAGTCATGCATAGCTAGATCATAAACAATAAAAAATGCATAGATTCCTTGCTTTTTGCCCTAGGATTACAAACTGGCAGCACCAAACGACGTATGCTTTTGGACAGTAAAATGAGATGTAAGAATTACAGAGGTAGGTTAGTTGAATCGCGACTAAGAGTCATACAATTTTAACAAATATAAAAATAAAGCCAGAAATTGTTGAGTGGTCGGCCGTTCTAGACCGCACAACCTACAAACATATTTTTAAGTGCCTGATCAGGAATTTGAACAACCTCGAGTTAATAATAATTTTCGCTCGATTTCAAGCTGACAAACTCAGTATTAGGCCTAATTAAGAAGTACAGTTTCAAGGAATGATGACAAATTTTCAAAGGTGTCGAATTTAACTGTTGGCTGCCATGCAAGACTGATATTGTATGGCACGGTGGCCGATTGGTTAAAGCGGTCGGCCCGTATAGCTCAGTGTGGGCTGAGTGAGCGGGTTCGTCACTCGTCCGAAGCGTCGCTGTGTAGGCCTAGGGACCTTGAGCAAGTCCATCGCGCACAATAATGCTCTACAGTATTACCTAAAACTAGCACTGCAATTGCGTCGTCGAGGCGTGTGCACTTCTGAGCAAAAACTTTTGGAAGAAGGGCGATATTATTTCAGAATAAATAAATAAATTAGTCTAGGTGATATAAAAAAATTTGCAAATGATAATGAAATATAGAGAAATATGTCTTTTTTAGTTATGGTATAGGTCTAATTACGACGCAATGCTACTTCCATGATTTGGCTAGCCTACGTGTGCTGCAGAGCATTCCCTTGGCGAGTAATCGTTTAATCAAACTAATTGATTAATAAAAGTCAGTTATCGCCCAAGTCTGCCAAACAGGATAAGAAATAAAATTAGGGACCTATTACAAAAATGAATTGACTACAAAAAATTGGGGTGATTTCAAGGCTAAACAAAATTCTAAATTGCGACATCAGTCAACTTTTGATTGGTCACTGTAACTTATCGCTAATGTTTGCGATTAAGTAAATGCGGTATATAACTGTACACGTGAGATTCACTCTCAGATGATGAAGACTGCTGATTGGCTGAATTTATGAGCGCCGGAACCGAAAAAAGCGAGGTGGAGACAGCCGACATCGAGAACAGTCGCAGAGAGGCCTGCGAAAGGAACGGACCCAGAAAGCTGCTTCGTCAACATTTGTCCACGTCTCCGGAAACTCAAGGTATGAAAAGATAATTATTTTACTCGTCATGTCAAATGCGAATGGCTGTGTAACGGTTTACACGTGTCTAGCTTGGCCGATAGAATTATGTCGCAGTTCCGAGTTCTCTCCTCTGGTCAGTTTCGGAGGCGCTTGCAATGACCGTTCTATTTTCCACCTAGCCGTCGACCTGCATGAAGTAACTTTTAAAGACTAAGGTCCATATATTATAAAATTTGTTTAATTAGACACGTACGGAAGCCCAGCGGTGGCATACGATTATTTTTATTTAACTGGTGCGCACTAGAAACTATCTAATGCGCACTAGATAATTTTCTAGTACGCACTAGATACTATAGAGTGCGCGCTAGATAAATGTATGCAATATGGCTGACCTAAATTAATGCCAAGAATAGACCCTTGAAAATCTCTTTTTAAGCATAGAAAACAGTAATAATAATATAATAAACAAATACTGAAGGTTAAATGCTTACTATATTATAGTAAGCTTATAACTTTTAGCATTTGTTTATTATGGCGTTTACTTGATAAGAAATAGAAGGTTTAGGGTTGACACTAATGAAAATTGTGTCTTTGCTGTAAGACTTTTGAGCTTTGTGTCTCTACTCTCTGGCCCAGCTGAGGCCTCTTTATTCAGCCACACGCAGTGGACACGGGTAAAAGGCTGATTGGCTGATAGGGGTAGGTAAAATGCTGATAGGAAATTGCTGATTGGTCATGCTGATTGGTGGGTAAAATGCTGATTTGCTGATTTTCGTTTTATAACTACAATATGAAGAAACTTTTGAACAACTTTTATTTGCACATATCAAATCTGAAGAAACTATTGAACAACTTTCATTTGCACATATCATGAATGTAAGCCTATATATTGTTTTCTGTTAACGATGTTTTCTGTTAACACTGCTGAACATCAACAATATACAGAAATTCATGAGCAATTTTTACTTGCACACTTCACAAATGTATGTGGGCGTTATGGTGTCAGTTACACCGATTGCCATTCTTGTTGCAACACTGATAGTAATGTGACTTTGCTGGATACGAACAAGTGGTTGTGGAAAGAGTCTGTTCCTGAGTGCCCATGATGGTGAAAACAGAGTTGTGGAATGAGTGTTAGTTTGTTTGCTTGGATGATCCTGGATGCTCTAGAGGCATCTTCACGCAAACACAGCCAAAGTTCATTCTTAAATAATCTAATATTTGGCTGGTGTTGAATATGTTGGGAGAAGATTCCATAAATGGGATCCAGTACATTGAATGGACAACAATCCGAGTATTTGTGTGTGCATAAGAAGTGTCATAAGTTGTCGAGTTTGATTAAAAGAATCATGCTTACATGGAAGCTAGACTAATACAAAGAATGTTACGGGTAATTTACTTTGCTAAATTAAGGTTTAACCTGGAAATACATTCTGTCGCATAGATCATTGCCACACTTTCTTACTTTGCTGATCCACAGTAACCCCAACAATATTTATAAAACTTTTCAGTCATCCTTCTGAACATCTTCTCACCATGAATAATGAGTAATTGGTCTACTTGTCGGTCGATTCTCAATTGCATTTACTGCTTGAGTAGTAAATATTTTGTAGATATCACTCATGTTTTCACTATATTCAAATCAAATGTATCCTAACTTTCCAAATTTCAACATTTCATTGGTTTATATATATATAGGTATGTGATGTCTAGGGTCAGTCAACTATTTCTGATTGACTTTACTGATAAACAGTGCTGTCTGTTTGTTGATGTTAATACTTTATGAACTAAGTCTGTTATTATTATTTAAACCAATATCGAAGACAATATTGAAGACAACAAAGTTCTGATTAACTTTGACTAATACATTAGTAGGCTTAGGATGATCAATGCTTCATAAACAGTGGTGTCTATTTGTTGATTTTGACTATATTGGAGACAAAAAAGTTCTAATTAACCGTCCTTAATGCAATTAGTACATTGATCAATGCTTCATTGACTATGTTTGTTGTTATTTAAACAAATAAAGCTTGCAGGCTTCATAAACACTGTTAATTTTACCAATCTATTTACCATTCACCTTGCTGATTGTGTGCTTGGTAAAATGCTGAGCAATCAGCAAGTTCCGATAAGCATTTTATATACCCCGATCAGCAGATCAACAAATCAGCATTTTGCCTGTGCCCAGATACAGTTTATGGAGTGACCATGTATTAATATTCCACAATATTACTGCACTTCGATAATGCTACACCTACTAAGTTCAGAAGTGCTCACAGACAAAAAAGCCGAGCGCTCTGTACAAGGTCAGGCTTTAAGTAGATTAAAGCCTGCGACCGAGACATGAAACATAACGCCACCATATCATGTCTCACCCCTAGTATGATTAAATAATGGTAAGAGGACTGTGTGAAGGATACAAAAATATTGCCAATGATGGAAGAACAATGGGAGCAGATTTCGAAGACACTATATTGTTTTCTAAGCTTAAAAAGAGATTTTCACAGGTTTGGCATTGATTTATGTCGGCCATATTGCATAGATTTATCTAGTGCGCACTAAATAGTTTTCTAGTGCGCACTAGATAAATAAAAATAATCGTCTGTCACCGTTGGGCTTTCGTAGACGCGTGTTGTAATTGTAACTGAACATTTTTAAACCGCCACTCAAATTCAGCGGCTCTCCCGAAGCAGCTCGGTGGCTAGGTGGTAAATAGTCCATTATCAATTTTTCAAGACCCAGGCCCATGTTTTAATTTTATTCATCTTGTTTTAGTTATCTGGCTTGTAGTCTCACTTTCGTTCAATCAAACAATAATACTCCGTTTAAAGAAAAAGCTCAACTGGTATTTTAGGCAAGAGCTTATACCTCACTTGCATGCATGTGTTGTCTCGACACACTGCAGAACCGTTATAATATTCATACAAGACTGGCTTCTGTTTTGTAACTTCTAGTGTGTGCATCATTTAGGCCTAAACCAGAATAGCAACCTGTCAAAAAATGGCAAGCTTAACTAAAGCACACTAGGATCAGATCCAATGCAGGCGATGACATGATTATGGAGATACTGTTATGGATTGAGGTTGCCAAAAAAGTGCATTTCTTTCATGTTGAATCGAAAGCACTTGAGTTTTGTGAAATTTAAAAGATTTCAAGTGATTTAGTTGATATATTATATTTAGTTGGCATAGGCTTACTAGATTAAGATTGTAAATCAGATTTAGTTGGCATATTAGAATTAGTTCATCGGCCTTTATTAGACTTAACCCTTACACTCCTGTTGTGTTGCCATGGTTTGAATGGGAGCGCATCTTGAGGGGCGCTATAGGCCCATGCATTTTCAAGGTAATGAATAGGGAGGGACATAGTTTATTAGTTGAGAAGTGGTATGTTTATGTAACTCTGGTTCGACTTCTTCGTTAACCATTTGGATACTAGCCGTTGCCATTTCTCATTTGACTTTCAAAAAAGAAGCCTGTTCTTCAATAATTCAATTCATTTGTTGGTTAAATGTGTTGTACTTAGCCTGTTATTTGAACTGAAGATGTCGGTAATATACCCAAGTGCTCGTCTTTCATTTGTAGCTGCGATTTGCAGACGCACTCTGGAGGCTCGGGACAAACAATTGCCACTCCTTAGTCTCTTCTTTGGATCGTGGACACACTGCACAATGGGGCAAGACCTGTGGACGTTCTCCACCTTCTGTGTTGAAACTTGTCAACTACGGTTCCTTCAACACCTCGTATGGCCGGCCCTGTGAGTTCTTTGATTTCCATTCTTTGATAGATTTCAAGAAATTTCCTTTTAGAGATTTGGCCTAAGTTGATGCTCATAGCTTCTATGTTACATTATACGCTAAACGCACAAGATAAACCTTGGGGGATAAAGATCGAGATTAACTCCACCTTGACACATTTTGCATTGTCTGTCTGATTGTGCCATTCCATCTTTCTGGCCTTGGTTCTGTCTCCTTCTGTCGAGTCCTAGAGATCATCCCAGACAGTCCATCATCTGACGAACGCTCAGTCCTTCCTTCAATTGTCCGTCAGTCTGTAGTCTACATCCAACGTTAGTCCGTTCATTCATGCAAGTTCATTCTCCAGATCGTTAGTCCGTTCGACTCAGCGTCCGTCCATCCATCCAGCTGTTCATCCAACCGTTGGGCCTGTTCATAGACCGCCGATCCGTTCTTACATCCGTCCTAACCGATCCTAACTGATCACCACACTTCATTCCACCGTATCTGACTGTCAGTCTGTCTAATGCAATCGTCAGTCCTTCTTAGCCGGTCGTCAGTCAGCATGCACAGACCGTCGTCACTTGGTGCATTCGTCCGGCAGTCGATCGGGCAGTCGATCCATTAGTCAGCCATCTATTCAACCGGATGAATATGAAAGTAAATGAAAATAGAAAAATGATTGTTTAAACTGGAAAATGGGGGCAAAAGGGGCAAAATTTAAATAGGGGGCAAAAGGAAATAGAGTAGATCCTCTATGATGTCAGGTGCACATGATATTATAGTCGTGATACTCTATTCCCTTTTTGGGCAAAAGGGAAATGGGGCGGGGGGTAAAAGGGATTAGAGCAGTTCTTCTATGATGGCAGGTGCACATGACATCATGGAGGTACTACTCTATTTCCTTCTTGGGTAAAAGGGAATTGGGCGGGGGGTAAAAGAAATTAGAGCAGTTCTTCTATGATGGCAGGTGCACATGACATCATGGAGGTACTACTCTATTTCTTTAAGGGGCATGCGGGGACTGTTGCTGTTTTGTTGGTTTTTTATTTTCCATTTGAATTTTCATTTTTTGAATTTTCATTGCTTTCATTTCATGGGTTGAATATACCGACTGACATATGGATTGAGTGTCGGATAGGCGGTCTGGCTAATGCATCGAGTGACCACCGACTGTGCCTGCAGACAGACAATCGCCTGGGACGGACAGACGATTGCACTGGATAGACCGACGGTCAGATACGGTAGAACGAACTGTGGTGATCAGTTAGGATCGGTTAGGACGGATGTAAGAACGGATCGGCGGTCTATGAACAGGCCCAACGGTTGGATGAACAGCTGGATGGATGGACGGACGCTGAGTCGAACGGACTAACGATCTGGAGAACGGACTCGCAGTATGAATGAACTGACTGACGTCGGACATAGATTACAGACTGACGGACGGTTTGAACGAAAGACTGACCCTTCGTCAGATGATGGATTGCCTGGGATGGTCTTTAGGATGCAACAAGAGGAGACCAGACTAAAGCCAGAAAGATGGAATGGCACAATCAGACAAATGATGCAATTTATGTCGAGGTCTGGGTTTTATCTCTATCTTCATCTGTCAAGGTTAAGTCTTGTGTGTTTAGTGTATGATGTAGCATGCAAGGTGTGTGCTTTAACTTTAGCCAGATCTCTAACTGGATAGTTTTGAAGTGTATCACTGTAAATGGAAATTGAAGAAATCACAGTACGAGGTGTTGAGGGAGCAGTTGTTGACCAGCTTCAACACAGGAAGCAGTGAACGTAAACAGGTTTTGGCCAGCTGTGCAATGTGTCCTCTGTCCAACGAAGTGATCAAGGGGATGCAACGGTTTCTTCCGGACTCTGGATTCGTCGAGGCAGCCAACCAGACGTCTTCACCACGGGTGAGTGAATTCCTCATTTGCAGTTATGTAAACGCATATTTCCTAGGCTACGACATCATCGATATGTTGCAATGGCCAGTTTTCAGAGTCTTGTATTCTACTTTGTTAAACAGTTTCACTTTGTATGCCCTGATGTCTATGTTGCAAAATTCTATAAATTTTCTTTAGTATTTTATATTGCTAAAATTTTCGGTTGTCGGCTCTTTTCGGCCGTTGATCATTTTGCTGATCTTTTAGGTTACCGCATTCTGCTATGTGATATAAGCGTATGTATGTACTACTAAATTATTTATATTATTATTATGTGTATTCTGTATGTATGTATGTATGTAAGAGGAACTTGATATAGCACAATTTTTAAGTAAGCTCATCTCGCAGAGTTAAATATGGCAATAGCGATAAAGACGTACATAACATAACGCATGCTCAAGCGACGATTGGGTTCAACACTTTGCAAAGAGGCTCCCGTTTGCCGTTCTACAATCTAAATAATTACTAGCGGCAGAAATTGACTCCGTAAACGGGGCAAGGGCATGGGCAACAAACTGTCACATACACCTGTTTTTGTTCTTTCAGGCCTTCAGAGACGGGAGCAACTGAAGACTTTCATCTCTGCAGCACAGGGAAGCGATGTCGGATGGGTCACACTATTCGGCGACAGAGGTAAAGAGAGGTTTTTATTTGCCCTTTGGTGATCACCATGGATGCTACTGGCAGCAGAAATGGTGGTCATACGAAGGGGTTTTCCATGGGGGTTGTGTATGAAAACCAGCAACACGCAAAACTCCCACCCTATGTTAATAGAGTTGGAGTTTTGTGTATTGCTGGTGGGTTTTTTTTGTTCGATTCATTTTTTCGTTTTCCGGTTCGCTCCCTCCCTATCTCCCTTCCGTCCCTCCCGCCCGTCCGTCCTCCAGCCCGTCCGTCCCGTCCTCCCTCCCGCCCGTCCCTCCGTCCGTCCTCTCGTCCGTCCCGTCCTCCCTCCCGTCCGTTTCTCCTTTCTTTTTTTCGTTTTTCCGTTCGAGACGTCGATCGGAAAAACCTTTCCCCTTTCTGGACGCCCCTTACCAGGGGCGTCCTGAAAGGGGGTCCGGAGGCAATTGCCTCTAATTTCTGGTAGGGGATCATTTTTTAATCTTTGGGGGTATATCTTGGCTTCTGGCACCTGGGGTCGGGAGAGGTTTGCCTCGGGGATGGGGGAGTGACGCTTATTACTGTATATTTGTCCTACAGCTCCTGGACTGCCATGGCTCGGAAGACGCCTGCACTGGAAGACAATGGAAGGCTTCTCAAGTAGTGGTAACGGATTGGGTAACGTTTGGTTCTTCTTTTCTCTCTTGTATTGTTTGCATGCTTTATTATTAGAAATGGAGGCCTTAAAATTGACTAAGCCCCCACCGTGTTGTTGTTGTTTCAGGTAACTCCGCCACTGTTCGTTTTCGGACGGTGCCAGTCCCAAGCCTGGATAAAGGAGGAGGGCGATGTTTTCGATTTTCTCCTGTAGTCTTATCATGCAGATCCATTGTAATCTCCACATCACTGCTTGGGCGGTCAGATGCTGCGCACGGAACAGATGCTCTCTCGTGCATACCATGGAAGCTACATCGAGGAGCGGCGGATCATCTGTCCTGATGGAGCTAGCACAGTGGAGATAGAACTGGTCACCAACGCCAACCTACATCATTTTTCATACAGAAACTGCTCTTGGAACGCAATGGGTGACTAGCTACAGGCTACGATGATCAGCTGGATTCAGTATACAGTTTAAGGTGTGTATGCATCTTCTATCTCAAGCTGCTGTATAGGCCTACTATATACTATTAATATTTATTTAGTGTCCCACTTTTAACAATATGTGAGAAAGCAGATCTTAATGATATATTGTAAGAAGAAATCTGGAGTCGCTGAATATCATGATTGTCGTCTACGTCTTTGTATTCTGCAGATTAATATCTTAAAAATGTTAAGTAATTGTCGCTAGATAGAACTATATATAACCGTCTTTATTCCTGTTTTTTTATGCCTACTTTCTTGAACTGTGAATATGTTAGAACAAGAAAGTAGTATCAAGAGGACAAGAGCGTTGATTGAGTGATTGTCTAAAATTTCATGACTGGAGATACTCCATGAGCCCAACTGCTTGTCCTCCGCACACTGTGACTATGCTGCGAACCCCTTAGGCCTAAAGGAAAATCTCTGGATTCTTCTAAGCCCAGGGCTCGAAGGTAGCGGGACTAGTCGCAGAACACTTCGGGCAATGTTGCTCTCGTTTTGTGTGCCCTTTAACTCCTTACCCTCACTTGGACCTTGTTCTTGTTCTTTCAGTTCTTGTGGTGATCCAGTGCCTCTCAAACAGCGAAACCGCGAGTCCGTGATAACATGAGGACTTGAAAACTTTGGAAAACATGTTTGTTGGCACTTTATGCGTTTTATGGTTTGGGTGGGCGGGGGTAAAAGGGATTAGAGCAGTTCTTCTATGATGGCAGGTGCACATGACATCATGGAGGTACTACTCTATTTCTTTAAGGGGCATGCGGGGGCTGTTGCTGTTTTGTTGGTTTTTTATTTTCCATTTGAATTTTCATTTTTTGAATTTTCATTGCTTTCATTTCATGGGTTGAATATACCGACTGACATATGGATTGAGTGTCGGATAGGCGGTCTGGCTAATGCATCGAGTGACCACCGACTGTGCCTGCAGACAGACAATCGCCTGGGACGGACAGACGATTGCACTGGATAGACCGACGGTCAGATACGGTAGAACGAACTGTGGTGATCAGTTAGGATCGGTTAGGACGGATGTAAGAACGGATCGGCGGTCTATGAACAGGCCCAACGGTTGGATGAACAGCTGGATGGATGGACGGACGCTGAGTCGAACGGACTAACGATCTGGAGAACGGACTCGCAGTATGAATGAACTGACTGACGTCGGACATAGATTACAGACTGACGGACGGTTTGAACGAAAGACTGACCCTTCGTCAGATGATGGATTGCCTGGGATGGTCTTTAGGATGCAACAAGAGGAGACCAGACTAAAGCCAGAAAGATGGAATGGCACAATCAGACAAATGATGCAATTTATGTCGAGGTCTGGGTTTTATCTCTATCTTCATCTGTCAAGGTTAAGTCTTGTGTGTTTAGTGTATGATGTAGCATGCAAGGTGTGTGCTTTAACTTTAGCCAGATCTCTAACTGGATAGTTTTGAAGTGTATCACTGTAAATGGAAATTGAAGAAATCACAGTACGAGGTGTTGAGGGAGCAGTTGTTGACCAGCTTCAACACAGGAAGCAGTGAACGTAAACAGGTTTTGGCCAGCTGTGCAATGTGTCCTCTGTCCAACGAAGTGATCAAGGGGATGCAACGGTTTCTTCCGGACTCTGGATTCGTCGAGGCAGCCAACCAGACGTCTTCACCACGGGTGAGTGAATTCCTCATTTGCAGTTATGTAAACGCATATTTCCTAGGCTACGACATCATCGATATGTTGCAATGGCCAGTTTTCAGAGTCTTGTATTCTACTTTGTTAAACAGTTTCACTTTGTATGCCCTGATGTCTATGTTGCAAAATTCTATAAATTTTCTTTAGTATTTTATATTGCTAAAATTTTCGGTTGTCGGCTCTTTTCGGCCGTTGATCATTTTGCTGATCTTTTAGGTTACCGCATTCTGCTATGTGATATAAGCGTATGTATGTACTACTAAATTATTTATATTATTATTATGTGTATTCTGTATGTATGTATGTATGTAAGAGGAACTTGATATAGCACAATTTTTAAGTAAGCTCATCTCGCAGAGTTAAATATGGCAATAGCGATAAAGACGTACATAACATAACGCATGCTCAAGCGACGATTGGGTTCAACACTTTGCAAAGAGGCTCCCGTTTGCCGTTCTACAATCTAAATAATTACTAGCGGCAGAAATTGACTCCGTAAACGGGGCAAGGGCATGGGCAACAAACTGTCACATACACCTGTTTTTGTTCTTTCAGGCCTTCAGAGACGGGAGCAACTGAAGACTTTCATCTCTGCAGCACAGGGAAGCGATGTCGGATGGGTCACACTATTCGGCGACAGAGGTAAAGAGAGGTTTTTATTTGCCCTTTGGTGATCACCATGGATGCTACTGGCAGCAGAAATGGTGGTCATACGAAGGGGTTTTCCATGGGGGTTGTGTATGAAAACCAGCAACACGCAAAACTCCCACCCTATGTTAATAGAGTTGGAGTTTTGTGTATTGCTGGTGGGTTTTTTTTGTTCGATTCATTTTTTCGTTTTCCGGTTCGCTCCCTCCCTATCTCCCTTCCGTCCCTCCCGCCCGTCCGTCCTCCAGCCCGTCCGTCCCGTCCTCCCTCCCGCCCGTCCCTCCGTCCGTCCTCTCGTCCGTCCCGTCCTCCCTCCCGTCCGTTTCTCCTTTCTTTTTTTCGTTTTTCCGTTCGAGACGTCGATCGGAAAAACCTTTCCCCTTTCTGGACGCCCCTTACCAGGGGCGTCCTGAAAGGGGGTCCGGAGGCAATTGCCTCTAATTTCTGGTAGGGGATCATTTTTTAATCTTTGGGGGTATATCTTGGCTTCTGGCACCTGGGGTCGGGAGAGGTTTGCCTCGGGGATGGGGGAGTGACGCTTATTACTGTATATTTGTCCTACAGCTCCTGGACTGCCATGGCTCGGAAGACGCCTGCACTGGAAGACAATGGAAGGCTTCTCAAGTAGTGGTAACGGATTGGGTAACGTTTGGTTCTTCTTTTCTCTCTTGTATTGTTTGCATGCTTTATTATTAGAAATGGAGGCCTTAAAATTGACTAAGCCCCCACCGTGTTGTTGTTGTTTCAGGTAACTCCGCCACTGTTCGTTTTCGGACGGTGCCAGTCCCAAGCCTGGATAAAGGAGGAGGGCGATGTTTTCGATTTTCTCCTGTAGTCTTATCATGCAGATCCATTGTAATCTCCACATCACTGCTTGGGCGGTCAGATGCTGCGCACGGAACAGATGCTCTCTCGTGCATACCATGGAAGCTACATCGAGGAGCGGCGGATCATCTGTCCTGATGGAGCTAGCACAGTGGAGATAGAACTGGTCACCAACGCCAACCTACATCATTTTTCATACAGAAACTGCTCTTGGAACGCAATGGGTGACTAGCTACAGGCTACGATGATCAGCTGGATTCAGTATACAGTTTAAGGTGTGTATGCATCTTCTATCTCAAGCTGCTGTATAGGCCTACTATATACTATTAATATTTATTTAGTGTCCCACTTTTAACAATATGTGAGAAAGCAGATCTTAATGATATATTGTAAGAAGAAATCTGGAGTCGCTGAATATCATGATTGTCGTCTACGTCTTTGTATTCTGCAGATTAATATCTTAAAAATGTTAAGTAATTGTCGCTAGATAGAACTATATATAACCGTCTTTATTCCTGTTTTTTTATGCCTACTTTCTTGAACTGTGAATATGTTAGAACAAGAAAGTAGTATCAAGAGGACAAGAGCGTTGATTGAGTGATTGTCTAAAATTTCATGACTGGAGATACTCCATGAGCCCAACTGCTTGTCCTCCGCACACTGTGACTATGCTGCGAACCCCTTAGGCCTAAAGGAAAATCTCTGGATTCTTCTAAGCCCAGGGCTCGAAGGTAGCGGGACTAGTCGCAGAACACTTCGGGCAATGTTGCTCTCGTTTTGTGTGCCCTTTAACTCCTTACCCTCACTTGGACCTTGTTCTTGTTCTTTCAGTTCTTGTGGTGATCCAGTGCCTCTCAAACAGCGAAACCGCGAGTCCGTGATAACATGAGGACTTGAAAACTTTGGAAAACATGTTTGTTGGCACTTTATGCGTTTTATGGTTTGGGTGGGCGGGGGTAAAAGGGATTAGAGCAGTTCTTCTATGATGGCAGGTGCACATGACATCATGGAGGTACTACTCTATTTCTTTAAGGGGCATGCGGGGGCTGTTGCTGTTTTGTTGGTTTTTTATTTTCCATTTGAATTTTCATTTTTTGAATTTTCATTGCTTTCATTTCATGGGTTGAATATACCGACTGACATATGGATTGAGTGTCGGATAGGCGGTCTGGCTAATGCATCGAGTGACCACCGACTGTGCCTGCAGACAGACAATCGCCTGGGACGGACAGACGATTGCACTGGATAGACCGACGGTCAGATACGGTAGAACGAACTGTGGTGATCAGTTAGGATCGGTTAGGACGGATGTAAGAACGGATCGGCGGTCTATGAACAGGCCCAACGGTTGGATGAACAGCTGGATGGATGGACGGACGCTGAGTCGAACGGACTAACGATCTGGAGAACGGACTCGCAGTATGAATGAACTGACTGACGTCGGACATAGATTACAGACTGACGGACGGTTTGAACGAAAGACTGACCCTTCGTCAGATGATGGATTGCCTGGGATGGTCTTTAGGATGCAACAAGAGGAGACCAGACTAAAGCCAGAAAGATGGAATGGCACAATCAGACAAATGATGCAATTTATGTCGAGGTCTGGGTTTTATCTCTATCTTCATCTGTCAAGGTTAAGTCTTGTGTGTTTAGTGTATGATGTAGCATGCAAGGTGTGTGCTTTAACTTTAGCCAGATCTCTAACTGGATAGTTTTGAAGTGTATCACTGTAAATGGAAATTGAAGAAATCACAGTACGAGGTGTTGAGGGAGCAGTTGTTGACCAGCTTCAACACAGGAAGCAGTGAACGTAAACAGGTTTTGGCCAGCTGTGCAATGTGTCCTCTGTCCAACGAAGTGATCAAGGGGATGCAACGGTTTCTTCCGGACTCTGGATTCGTCGAGGCAGCCAACCAGACGTCTTCACCACGGGTGAGTGAATTCCTCATTTGCAGTTATGTAAACGCATATTTCCTAGGCTACGACATCATCGATATGTTGCAATGGCCAGTTTTCAGAGTCTTGTATTCTACTTTGTTAAACAGTTTCACTTTGTATGCCCTGATGTCTATGTTGCAAAATTCTATAAATTTTCTTTAGTATTTTATATTGCTAAAATTTTCGGTTGTCGGCTCTTTTCGGCCGTTGATCATTTTGCTGATCTTTTAGGTTACCGCATTCTGCTATGTGATATAAGCGTATGTATGTACTACTAAATTATTTATATTATTATTATGTGTATTCTGTATGTATGTATGTATGTAAGAGGAACTTGATATAGCACAATTTTTAAGTAAGCTCATCTCGCAGAGTTAAATATGGCAATAGCGATAAAGACGTACATAACATAACGCATGCTCAAGCGACGATTGGGTTCAACACTTTGCAAAGAGGCTCCCGTTTGCCGTTCTACAATCTAAATAATTACTAGCGGCAGAAATTGACTCCGTAAACGGGGCAAGGGCATGGGCAACAAACTGTCACATACACCTGTTTTTGTTCTTTCAGGCCTTCAGAGACGGGAGCAACTGAAGACTTTCATCTCTGCAGCACAGGGAAGCGATGTCGGATGGGTCACACTATTCGGCGACAGAGGTAAAGAGAGGTTTTTATTTGCCCTTTGGTGATCACCATGGATGCTACTGGCAGCAGAAATGGTGGTCATACGAAGGGGTTTTCCATGGGGGTTGTGTATGAAAACCAGCAACACGCAAAACTCCCACCCTATGTTAATAGAGTTGGAGTTTTGTGTATTGCTGGTGGGTTTTTTTTGTTCGATTCATTTTTTCGTTTTCCGGTTCGCTCCCTCCCTATCTCCCTTCCGTCCCTCCCGCCCGTCCGTCCTCCAGCCCGTCCGTCCCGTCCTCCCTCCCGCCCGTCCCTCCGTCCGTCCTCTCGTCCGTCCCGTCCTCCCTCCCGTCCGTTTCTCCTTTCTTTTTTTCGTTTTTCCGTTCGAGACGTCGATCGGAAAAACCTTTCCCCTTTCTGGACGCCCCTTACCAGGGGCGTCCTGAAAGGGGGTCCGGAGGCAATTGCCTCTAATTTCTGGTAGGGGATCATTTTTTAATCTTTGGGGGTATATCTTGGCTTCTGGCACCTGGGGTCGGGAGAGGTTTGCCTCGGGGATGGGGGAGTGACGCTTATTACTGTATATTTGTCCTACAGCTCCTGGACTGCCATGGCTCGGAAGACGCCTGCACTGGAAGACAATGGAAGGCTTCTCAAGTAGTGGTAACGGATTGGGTAACGTTTGGTTCTTCTTTTCTCTCTTGTATTGTTTGCATGCTTTATTATTAGAAATGGAGGCCTTAAAATTGACTAAGCCCCCACCGTGTTGTTGTTGTTTCAGGTAACTCCGCCACTGTTCGTTTTCGGACGGTGCCAGTCCCAAGCCTGGATAAAGGAGGAGGGCGATGTTTTCGATTTTCTCCTGTAGTCTTATCATGCAGATCCATTGTAATCTCCACATCACTGCTTGGGCGGTCAGATGCTGCGCACGGAACAGATGCTCTCTCGTGCATACCATGGAAGCTACATCGAGGAGCGGCGGATCATCTGTCCTGATGGAGCTAGCACAGTGGAGATAGAACTGGTCACCAACGCCAACCTACATCATTTTTCATACAGAAACTGCTCTTGGAACGCAATGGGTGACTAGCTACAGGCTACGATGATCAGCTGGATTCAGTATACAGTTTAAGGTGTGTATGCATCTTCTATCTCAAGCTGCTGTATAGGCCTACTATATACTATTAATATTTATTTAGTGTCCCACTTTTAACAATATGTGAGAAAGCAGATCTTAATGATATATTGTAAGAAGAAATCTGGAGTCGCTGAATATCATGATTGTCGTCTACGTCTTTGTATTCTGCAGATTAATATCTTAAAAATGTTAAGTAATTGTCGCTAGATAGAACTATATATAACCGTCTTTATTCCTGTTTTTTTATGCCTACTTTCTTGAACTGTGAATATGTTAGAACAAGAAAGTAGTATCAAGAGGACAAGAGCGTTGATTGAGTGATTGTCTAAAATTTCATGACTGGAGATACTCCATGAGCCCAACTGCTTGTCCTCCGCACACTGTGACTATGCTGCGAACCCCTTAGGCCTAAAGGAAAATCTCTGGATTCTTCTAAGCCCAGGGCTCGAAGGTAGCGGGACTAGTCGCAGAACACTTCGGGCAATGTTGCTCTCGTTTTGTGTGCCCTTTAACTCCTTACCCTCACTTGGACCTTGTTCTTGTTCTTTCAGTTCTTGTGGTGATCCAGTGCCTCTCAAACAGCGAAACCGCGAGTCCGTGATAACATGAGGACTTGAAAACTTTGGAAAACATGTTTGTTGGCACTTTATGCGTTTTATGGTTTGGGTGGGCGGGGGTAAAAGGGATTAGAGCAGTTCTTCTATGATGGCAGGTGCACATGACATCATGGAGGTACTACTCTATTTCTTTAAGGGGCATGCGGGGGCTGTTGCTGTTTTGTTGGTTTTTTATTTTCCATTTGAATTTTCATTTTTTGAATTTTCATTGCTTTCATTTCATGGGTTGAATATACCGACTGACATATGGATTGAGTGTCGGATAGGCGGTCTGGCTAATGCATCGAGTGACCACCGACTGTGCCTGCAGACAGACAATCGCCTGGGACGGACAGACGATTGCACTGGATAGACCGACGGTCAGATACGGTAGAACGAACTGTGGTGATCAGTTAGGATCGGTTAGGACGGATGTAAGAACGGATCGGCGGTCTATGAACAGGCCCAACGGTTGGATGAACAGCTGGATGGATGGACGGACGCTGAGTCGAACGGACTAACGATCTGGAGAACGGACTCGCAGTATGAATGAACTGACTGACGTCGGACATAGATTACAGACTGACGGACGGTTTGAACGAAAGACTGACCCTTCGTCAGATGATGGATTGCCTGGGATGGTCTTTAGGATGCAACAAGAGGAGACCAGACTAAAGCCAGAAAGATGGAATGGCACAATCAGACAAATGATGCAATTTATGTCGAGGTCTGGGTTTTATCTCTATCTTCATCTGTCAAGGTTAAGTCTTGTGTGTTTAGTGTATGATGTAGCATGCAAGGTGTGTGCTTTAACTTTAGCCAGATCTCTAACTGGATAGTTTTGAAGTGTATCACTGTAAATGGAAATTGAAGAAATCACAGTACGAGGTGTTGAGGGAGCAGTTGTTGACCAGCTTCAACACAGGAAGCAGTGAACGTAAACAGGTTTTGGCCAGCTGTGCAATGTGTCCTCTGTCCAACGAAGTGATCAAGGGGATGCAACGGTTTCTTCCGGACTCTGGATTCGTCGAGGCAGCCAACCAGACGTCTTCACCACGGGTGAGTGAATTCCTCATTTGCAGTTATGTAAACGCATATTTCCTAGGCTACGACATCATCGATATGTTGCAATGGCCAGTTTTCAGAGTCTTGTATTCTACTTTGTTAAACAGTTTCACTTTGTATGCCCTGATGTCTATGTTGCAAAATTCTATAAATTTTCTTTAGTATTTTATATTGCTAAAATTTTCGGTTGTCGGCTCTTTTCGGCCGTTGATCATTTTGCTGATCTTTTAGGTTACCGCATTCTGCTATGTGATATAAGCGTATGTATGTACTACTAAATTATTTATATTATTATTATGTGTATTCTGTATGTATGTATGTATGTAAGAGGAACTTGATATAGCACAATTTTTAAGTAAGCTCATCTCGCAGAGTTAAATATGGCAATAGCGATAAAGACGTACATAACATAACGCATGCTCAAGCGACGATTGGGTTCAACACTTTGCAAAGAGGCTCCCGTTTGCCGTTCTACAATCTAAATAATTACTAGCGGCAGAAATTGACTCCGTAAACGGGGCAAGGGCATGGGCAACAAACTGTCACATACACCTGTTTTTGTTCTTTCAGGCCTTCAGAGACGGGAGCAACTGAAGACTTTCATCTCTGCAGCACAGGGAAGCGATGTCGGATGGGTCACACTATTCGGCGACAGAGGTAAAGAGAGGTTTTTATTTGCCCTTTGGTGATCACCATGGATGCTACTGGCAGCAGAAATGGTGGTCATACGAAGGGGTTTTCCATGGGGGTTGTGTATGAAAACCAGCAACACGCAAAACTCCCACCCTATGTTAATAGAGTTGGAGTTTTGTGTATTGCTGGTGGGTTTTTTTTGTTCGATTCATTTTTTCGTTTTCCGGTTCGCTCCCTCCCTATCTCCCTTCCGTCCCTCCCGCCCGTCCGTCCTCCAGCCCGTCCGTCCCGTCCTCCCTCCCGCCCGTCCCTCCGTCCGTCCTCTCGTCCGTCCCGTCCTCCCTCCCGTCCGTTTCTCCTTTCTTTTTTTCGTTTTTCCGTTCGAGACGTCGATCGGAAAAACCTTTCCCCTTTCTGGACGCCCCTTACCAGGGGCGTCCTGAAAGGGGGTCCAGAGGCAATTGCCTCTAATTTCTGGTAGGGGATCATTTTTTAATCTTTGGGGGTATATCTTGGCTTCTGGCACCTGGGGTCGGGAGAGGTTTGCCTCGGGGATGGGGGAGTGACGCTTATTACTGTATATTTGTCCTACAGCTCCTGGACTGCCATGGCTCGGAAGACGCCTGCACTGGAAGACAATGGAAGGCTTCTCAAGTAGTGGTAACGGATTGGGTAACGTTTGGTTCTTCTTTTCTCTCTTGTATTGTTTGCATGCTTTATTATTAGAAATGGAGGCCTTAAAATTGACTAAGCCCCCACCGTGTTGTTGTTGTTTCAGGTAACTCCGCCACTGTTCGTTTTCGGACGGTGCCAGTCCCAAGCCTGGATAAAGGAGGAGGGCGATGTTTTCGATTTTCTCCTGTAGTCTTATCATGCAGATCCATTGTAATCTCCACATCACTGCTTGGGCGGTCAGATGCTGCGCACGGAACAGATGCTCTCTCGTGCATACCATGGAAGCTACATCGAGGAGCGGCGGATCATCTGTCCTGATGGAGCTAGCACAGTGGAGATAGAACTGGTCACCAACGCCAACCTACATCATTTTTCATACAGAAACTGCTCTTGGAACGCAATGGGTGACTAGCTACAGGCTACGATGATCAGCTGGATTCAGTATACAGTTTAAGGTGTGTATGCATCTTCTATCTCAAGCTGCTGTATAGGCCTACTATATACTATTAATATTTATTTAGTGTCCCACTTTTAACAATATGTGAGAAAGCAGATCTTAATGATATATTGTAAGAAGAAATCTGGAGTCGCTGAATATCATGATTGTCGTCTACGTCTTTGTATTCTGCAGATTAATATCTTAAAAATGTTAAGTAATTGTCGCTAGATAGAACTATATATAACCGTCTTTATTCCTGTTTTTTTATGCCTACTTTCTTGAACTGTGAATATGTTAGAACAAGAAAGTAGTATCAAGAGGACAAGAGCGTTGATTGAGTGATTGTCTAAAATTTCATGACTGGAGATACTCCATGAGCCCAACTGCTTGTCCTCCGCACACTGTGACTATGCTGCGAACCCCTTAGGCCTAAAGGAAAATCTCTGGATTCTTCTAAGCCCAGGGCTCGAAGGTAGCGGGACTAGTCGCAGAACACTTCGGGCAATGTTGCTCTCGTTTTGTGTGCCCTTTAACTCCTTACCCTCACTTGGACCTTGTTCTTGTTCTTTCATTTCTTGTGGTGATCCAGTGCCTCTCAAACAGCGAAACCGCGAGTCCGTGATAACATGAGGACTTGAAAACTTTGGAAAACATGTTTGTTGGCACTTTATGCGTTTTATGGTTTGGGTGGGCGGGGGTAAAAGGGATTAGAGCAGTTCTTCTATGATGGCAGGTGCACATGACATCATGGAGGTACTACTCTATTTCTTTAAGGGGCATGCGGGGGCTGTTGCTGTTTTGTTGGTTTTTTATTTTCCATTTGAATTTTCATTTTTTGAATTTTCATTGCTTTCATTTCATGGGTTGAATATACCGACTGACATATGGATTGAGTGTCGGATAGGCGGTCTGGCTAATGCATCGAGTGACCACCGACTGTGCCTGCAGACAGACAATCGCCTGGGACGGACAGACGATTGCACTGGAGGTTCACTGCCTCCTTCAACACAGGAGGCAGTGAACGTAAACAGGTTTTGGCCAGCTGTGCAATGTGTCCTCTGTCCAACGAAGTGATCAAGGGGATGCAACGGTTTCTTCCGGACTCTGGATTCGTCGAGGCAGCCAACCAGACGTCTTCACCACGGGTGAGTGAATTCCTCATTTGCAGTTATGTAACGCATATTTCCTAGGCTACGACATCATCGATATGTTGCAATGACCAGTTTTCAGAGTCTTGTATTCTACTTTGTTAAACAGTTTCACTTTGTATGCCCTGATGTCTATGTTGCAAAATTCTATAAATTTTCTTTAGTATTTTATATTGCTAAAATTTTCGGTTGTCGGCTCTTTTCGGCCGTTGATCATTTTGCTGATCTTTTAGGTTACCACATTCTGCTATGTGATATAAGCGTATGTATGTACTACTAAATTATTTATATTATTATTATGTGTATTCTGTATGTATGTATGTATGTATGTAAGAGGAACTTGATATAGCACAATTTTTAAGTAAGCTCATCTCGCAGAGTTAAATATGGCAATAGCGATAAAGACGTACATAACATAACGCATGCTCAAGCGACGATTGGGTTCAACACTTTGCAAAGAGGCTCCCGTTTGCCGTTCTACAATCTAAATAATTACTAGCGGCAGAAATTGACTCCGTAAACGGGGCAAGGGCATGGGCAACAAACTGTCACATACACCTGTTTTTGTTCTTTCAGGCCTTCAGAGACGGGAGCAACTGAAGACTTTCATCTCTGCAGCACAGGGAAGCGATGTCGGATGGGTCACACTATTCGGCGACAGAGGTAAAGAGAGGTTTTTATTTGCCCTTTGGTGATCACCATGGATGCTACTGGCAGCAGAAATGGTGGTCATACGAAGGGGTTTTCCATGGGGGTTGTGTATGAAAACCAGCAACACGCAAAACTCCCACCCTATGTTAATAGAGTTGGAGTTTTGTGTATTGCTGGTGGGTTTTTTTTGTTCGATTCATTTTTTCGTTTTCCGGTTCGCTCCCTCCCTATCTCCCTTCCGTCCCTCCCGCCCGTCCGTCCTCCAGCCCGTCCGTCCCGTCCTCCCTCCCGCCCGTCCCTCCGTCCGTCCTCTCGTCCGTCCCGTCCTCCCTCCCGTCCGTTTCTCCTTTCTTTTTTTCGTTTTTCCGTTCGAGACGTCGATCGGAAAAACCTTTCCCCTTTCTGGACGCCCCTTACCAGGGGCGTCCTGAAAGGGGGTCCGGAGGCAATTGCCTCTAATTTCTGGTAGGGGATCATTTTTTAATCTTTGGGGGTATATCTTGGCTTCTGGCACCTGGGGTCGGGAGAGGTTTGCCTCGGGGATGGGGGAGTGACGCTTATTACTGTATATTTGTCCTACAGCTCCTGGACTGCCATGGCTCGGAAGACGCCTGCACTGGAAGACAATGGAAGGCTTCTCAAGTAGTGGTAACGGATTGGGTAACGTTTGGTTCTTCTTTTCTCTCTTGTATTGTTTGCATGCTTTATTATTAGAAATGGAGGCCTTAAAATTGACTAAGCCCCCACCGTGTTGTTGTTGTTTCAGGTAACTCCGCCACTGTTCGTTTTCGGACGGTGCCAGTCCCAAGCCTGGATAAAGGAGGAGGGCGATGTTTTCGATTTTCTCCTGTAGTCTTATCATGCAGATCCATTGTAATCTCCACATCACTGCTTGGGCGGTCAGATGCTGCGCACGGAACAGATGCTCTCTCGTGCATACCATGGAAGCTACATCGAGGAGCGGCGGATCATCTGTCCTGATGGAGCTAGCACAGTGGAGATAGAACTGGTCACCAACGCCAACCTACATCATTTTTCATACAGAAACTGCTCTTGGAACGCAATGGGTGACTAGCTACAGGCTACGATGATCAGCTGGATTCAGTATACAGTTTAAGGTGTGTATGCATCTTCTATCTCAAGCTGCTGTATAGGCCTACTATATACTATTAATATTTATTTAGTGTCCCACTTTTAACAATATGTGAGAAAGCAGATCTTAATGATATATTGTAAGAAGAAATCTGGAGTCGCTGAATATCATGATTGTCGTCTACGTCTTTGTATTCTGCAGATTAATATCTTAAAAATGTTAAGTAATTGTCGCTAGATAGAACTATATATAACCGTCTTTATTCCTGTTTTTTTATGCCTACTTTCTTGAACTGTGAATATGTTAGAACAAGAAAGTAGTATCAAGAGGACAAGAGCGTTGATTGAGTGATTGTCTAAAATTTCATGACTGGAGATACTCCATGAGCCCAACTGCTTGTCCTCCGCACACTGTGACTATGCTGCGAACCCCTTAGGCCTAAAGGAAAATCTCTGGATTCTTCTAAGCCCAGGGCTCGAAGGTAGCGGGACTAGTCGCAGAACACTTCGGGCAATGTTGCTCTCGTTTTGTGTGCCCTTTAACTCCTTACCCTCACTTGGACCTTGTTCTTGTTCTTTCAGTTCTTGTGGTG
This sequence comes from Bimastos eiseni, assembly GCA_959347315.1. NCBI lineage: Eukaryota > Metazoa > Annelida > Clitellata > Crassiclitellata > Lumbricidae > Bimastos > Bimastos eiseni. The sequence goes on along the minus strand of OY365813.1, from coordinate 24,172,684 downwards.
ATCCAGTGCCTCTCAAACAGCGAAACCGCGAGTCCGTGATAACATGAGGACTTGAAAACTTTGGAAAACATGTTTGTTGGCACTTTATGCGTTTTATGGTTTGGGTGGGCGGGGGTAAAAGGGATTAGAGCAGTTCTTCTATGATGGCAGGTGCACATGACATCATGGAGGTACTACTCTATTTCTTTAAGGGGCATGCGGGGGCTGTTGCTGTTTTGTTGGTTTTTTATTTTCCATTTGAATTTTCATTTTTTGAATTTTCATTGCTTTCATTTCATGGGTTGAATATACCGACTGACATATGGATTGAGTGTCGGATAGGCGGTCTGGCTAATGCATCGAGTGACCACCGACTGTGCCTGCAGACAGACAATCGCCTGGGACGGACAGACGATTGCACTGGATAGACCGACGGTCAGATACGGTAGAACGAACTGTGGTGATCAGTTAGGATCGGTTAGGACGGATGTAAGAACGGATCGGCGGTCTATGAACAGGCCCAACGGTTGGATGAACAGCTGGATGGATGGACGGACGCTGAGTCGAACGGACTAACGATCTGGAGAACGGACTCGCAGTATGAATGAACTGACTGACGTCGGACATAGATTACAGACTGACGGACGGTTTGAACGAAAGACTGACCCTTCGTCAGATGATGGATTGCCTGGGATGGTCTTTAGGATGCAACAAGAGGAGACCAGACTAAAGCCAGAAAGATGGAATGGCACAATCAGACAAATGATGCAATTTATGTCGAGGTCTGGGTTTTATCTCTATCTTCATCTGTCAAGGTTAAGTCTTGTGTGTTTAGTGTATGATGTAGCATGCAAGGTGTGTGCTTTAACTTTAGCCAGATCTCTAACTGGATAGTTTTGAAGTGTATCACTGTAAATGGAAATTGAAGAAATCACAGTACGAGGTGTTGAGGGAGCAGTTGTTGACCAGCTTCAACACAGGAAGCAGTGAACGTAAACAGGTTTTGGCCAGCTGTGCAATGTGTCCTCTGTCCAACGAAGTGATCAAGGGGATGCAACGGTTTCTTCCGGACTCTGGATTCGTCGAGGCAGCCAACCAGACGTCTTCACCACGGGTGAGTGAATTCCTCATTTGCAGTTATGTAAACGCATATTTCCTAGGCTACGACATCATCGATATGTTGCAATGGCCAGTTTTCAGAGTCTTGTATTCTACTTTGTTAAACAGTTTCACTTTGTATGCCCTGATGTCTATGTTGCAAAATTCTATAAATTTTCTTTAGTATTTTATATTGCTAAAATTTTCGGTTGTCGGCTCTTTTCGGCCGTTGATCATTTTGCTGATCTTTTAGGTTACCGCATTCTGCTATGTGATATAAGCGTATGTATGTACTACTAAATTATTTATATTATTATTATGTGTATTCTGTATGTATGTATGTATGTAAGAGGAACTTGATATAGCACAATTTTTAAGTAAGCTCATCTCGCAGAGTTAAATATGGCAATAGCGATAAAGACGTACATAACATAACGCATGCTCAAGCGACGATTGGGTTCAACACTTTGCAAAGAGGCTCCCGTTTGCCGTTCTACAATCTAAATAATTACTAGCGGCAGAAATTGACTCCGTAAACGGGGCAAGGGCATGGGCAACAAACTGTCACATACACCTGTTTTTGTTCTTTCAGGCCTTCAGAGACGGGAGCAACTGAAGACTTTCATCTCTGCAGCACAGGGAAGCGATGTCGGATGGGTCACACTATTCGGCGACAGAGGTAAAGAGAGGTTTTTATTTGCCCTTTGGTGATCACCATGGATGCTACTGGCAGCAGAAATGGTGGTCATACGAAGGGGTTTTCCATGGGGGTTGTGTATGAAAACCAGCAACACGCAAAACTCCCACCCTATGTTAATAGAGTTGGAGTTTTGTGTATTGCTGGTGGGTTTTTTTTGTTCGATTCATTTTTTCGTTTTCCGGTTCGCTCCCTCCCTATCTCCCTTCCGTCCCTCCCGCCCGTCCGTCCTCCAGCCCGTCCGTCCCGTCCTCCCTCCCGCCCGTCCCTCCGTCCGTCCTCTCGTCCGTCCCGTCCTCCCTCCCGTCCGTTTCTCCTTTCTTTTTTTCGTTTTTCCGTTCGAGACGTCGATCGGAAAAACCTTTCCCCTTTCTGGACGCCCCTTACCAGGGGCGTCCTGAAAGGGGGTCCGGAGGCAATTGCCTCTAATTTCTGGTAGGGGATCATTTTTTAATCTTTGGGGGTATATCTTGGCTTCTGGCACCTGGGGTCGGGAGAGGTTTGCCTCGGGGATGGGGGAGTGACGCTTATTACTGTATATTTGTCCTACAGCTCCTGGACTGCCATGGCTCGGAAGACGCCTGCACTGGAAGACAATGGAAGGCTTCTCAAGTAGTGGTAACGGATTGGGTAACGTTTGGTTCTTCTTTTCTCTCTTGTATTGTTTGCATGCTTTATTATTAGAAATGGAGGCCTTAAAATTGACTAAGCCCCCACCGTGTTGTTGTTGTTTCAGGTAACTCCGCCACTGTTCGTTTTCGGACGGTGCCAGTCCCAAGCCTGGATAAAGGAGGAGGGCGATGTTTTCGATTTTCTCCTGTAGTCTTATCATGCAGATCCATTGTAATCTCCACATCACTGCTTGGGCGGTCAGATGCTGCGCACGGAACAGATGCTCTCTCGTGCATACCATGGAAGCTACATCGAGGAGCGGCGGATCATCTGTCCTGATGGAGCTAGCACAGTGGAGATAGAACTGGTCACCAACGCCAACCTACATCATTTTTCATACAGAAACTGCTCTTGGAACGCAATGGGTGACTAGCTACAGGCTACGATGATCAGCTGGATTCAGTATACAGTTTAAGGTGTGTATGCATCTTCTATCTCAAGCTGCTGTATAGGCCTACTATATACTATTAATATTTATTTAGTGTCCCACTTTTAACAATATGTGAGAAAGCAGATCTTAATGATATATTGTAAGAAGAAATCTGGAGTCGCTGAATATCATGATTGTCGTCTACGTCTTTGTATTCTGCAGATTAATATCTTAAAAATGTTAAGTAATTGTCGCTAGATAGAACTATATATAACCGTCTTTATTCCTGTTTTTTTATGCCTACTTTCTTGAACTGTGAATATGTTAGAACAAGAAAGTAGTATCAAGAGGACAAGAGCGTTGATTGAGTGATTGTCTAAAATTTCATGACTGGAGATACTCCATGAGCCCAACTGCTTGTCCTCCGCACACTGTGACTATGCTGCGAACCCCTTAGGCCTAAAGGAAAATCTCTGGATTCTTCTAAGCCCAGGGCTCGAAGGTAGCGGGACTAGTCGCAGAACACTTCGGGCAATGTTGCTCTCGTTTTGTGTGCCCTTTAACTCCTTACCCTCACTTGGACCTTGTTCTTGTTCTTTCAGTTCTTGTGGTGATCCAGTGCCTCTCAAACAGCGAAACCGCGAGTCCGTGATAACATGAGGACTTGAAAACTTTGGAAAACATGTTTGTTGGCACTTTATGCGTTTTATGGTTTGGGTGGGCGGGGGTAAAAGGGATTAGAGCAGTTCTTCTATGATGGCAGGTGCACATGACATCATGGAGGTACTACTCTATTTCTTTAAGGGGCATGCGGGGGCTGTTGCTGTTTTGTTGGTTTTTTATTTTCCATTTGAATTTTCATTTTTTGAATTTTCATTGCTTTCATTTCATGGGTTGAATATACCGACTGACATATGGATTGAGTGTCGGATAGGCGGTCTGGCTAATGCATCGAGTGACCACCGACTGTGCCTGCAGACAGACAATCGCCTGGGACGGACAGACGATTGCACTGGATAGACCGACGGTCAGATACGGTAGAACGAACTGTGGTGATCAGTTAGGATCGGTTAGGACGGATGTAAGAACGGATCGGCGGTCTATGAACAGGCCCAACGGTTGGATGAACAGCTGGATGGATGGACGGACGCTGAGTCGAACGGACTAACGATCTGGAGAACGGACTCGCAGTATGAATGAACTGACTGACGTCGGACATAGATTACAGACTGACGGACGGTTTGAACGAAAGACTGACCCTTCGTCAGATGATGGATTGCCTGGGATGGTCTTTAGGATGCAACAAGAGGAGACCAGACTAAAGCCAGAAAGATGGAATGGCACAATCAGACAAATGATGCAATTTATGTCGAGGTCTGGGTTTTATCTCTATCTTCATCTGTCAAGGTTAAGTCTTGTGTGTTTAGTGTATGATGTAGCATGCAAGGTGTGTGCTTTAACTTTAGCCAGATCTCTAACTGGATAGTTTTGAAGTGTATCACTGTAAATGGAAATTGAAGAAATCACAGTACGAGGTGTTGAGGGAGCAGTTGTTGACCAGCTTCAACACAGGAAGCAGTGAACGTAAACAGGTTTTGGCCAGCTGTGCAATGTGTCCTCTGTCCAACGAAGTGATCAAGGGGATGCAACGGTTTCTTCCGGACTCTGGATTCGTCGAGGCAGCCAACCAGACGTCTTCACCACGGGTGAGTGAATTCCTCATTTGCAGTTATGTAAACGCATATTTCCTAGGCTACGACATCATCGATATGTTGCAATGGCCAGTTTTCAGAGTCTTGTATTCTACTTTGTTAAACAGTTTCACTTTGTATGCCCTGATGTCTATGTTGCAAAATTCTATAAATTTTCTTTAGTATTTTATATTGCTAAAATTTTCGGTTGTCGGCTCTTTTCGGCCGTTGATCATTTTGCTGATCTTTTAGGTTACCGCATTCTGCTATGTGATATAAGCGTATGTATGTACTACTAAATTATTTATATTATTATTATGTGTATTCTGTATGTATGTATGTATGTAAGAGGAACTTGATATAGCACAATTTTTAAGTAAGCTCATCTCGCAGAGTTAAATATGGCAATAGCGATAAAGACGTACATAACATAACGCATGCTCAAGCGACGATTGGGTTCAACACTTTGCAAAGAGGCTCCCGTTTGCCGTTCTACAATCTAAATAATTACTAGCGGCAGAAATTGACTCCGTAAACGGGGCAAGGGCATGGGCAACAAACTGTCACATACACCTGTTTTTGTTCTTTCAGGCCTTCAGAGACGGGAGCAACTGAAGACTTTCATCTCTGCAGCACAGGGAAGCGATGTCGGATGGGTCACACTATTCGGCGACAGAGGTAAAGAGAGGTTTTTATTTGCCCTTTGGTGATCACCATGGATGCTACTGGCAGCAGAAATGGTGGTCATACGAAGGGGTTTTCCATGGGGGTTGTGTATGAAAACCAGCAACACGCAAAACTCCCACCCTATGTTAATAGAGTTGGAGTTTTGTGTATTGCTGGTGGGTTTTTTTTGTTCGATTCATTTTTTCGTTTTCCGGTTCGCTCCCTCCCTATCTCCCTTCCGTCCCTCCCGCCCGTCCGTCCTCCAGCCCGTCCGTCCCGTCCTCCCTCCCGCCCGTCCCTCCGTCCGTCCTCTCGTCCGTCCCGTCCTCCCTCCCGTCCGTTTCTCCTTTCTTTTTTTCGTTTTTCCGTTCGAGACGTCGATCGGAAAAACCTTTCCCCTTTCTGGACGCCCCTTACCAGGGGCGTCCTGAAAGGGGGTCCAGAGGCAATTGCCTCTAATTTCTGGTAGGGGATCATTTTTTAATCTTTGGGGGTATATCTTGGCTTCTGGCACCTGGGGTCGGGAGAGGTTTGCCTCGGGGATGGGGGAGTGACGCTTATTACTGTATATTTGTCCTACAGCTCCTGGACTGCCATGGCTCGGAAGACGCCTGCACTGGAAGACAATGGAAGGCTTCTCAAGTAGTGGTAACGGATTGGGTAACGTTTGGTTCTTCTTTTCTCTCTTGTATTGTTTGCATGCTTTATTATTAGAAATGGAGGCCTTAAAATTGACTAAGCCCCCACCGTGTTGTTGTTGTTTCAGGTAACTCCGCCACTGTTCGTTTTCGGACGGTGCCAGTCCCAAGCCTGGATAAAGGAGGAGGGCGATGTTTTCGATTTTCTCCTGTAGTCTTATCATGCAGATCCATTGTAATCTCCACATCACTGCTTGGGCGGTCAGATGCTGCGCACGGAACAGATGCTCTCTCGTGCATACCATGGAAGCTACATCGAGGAGCGGCGGATCATCTGTCCTGATGGAGCTAGCACAGTGGAGATAGAACTGGTCACCAACGCCAACCTACATCATTTTTCATACAGAAACTGCTCTTGGAACGCAATGGGTGACTAGCTACAGGCTACGATGATCAGCTGGATTCAGTATACAGTTTAAGGTGTGTATGCATCTTCTATCTCAAGCTGCTGTATAGGCCTACTATATACTATTAATATTTATTTAGTGTCCCACTTTTAACAATATGTGAGAAAGCAGATCTTAATGATATATTGTAAGAAGAAATCTGGAGTCGCTGAATATCATGATTGTCGTCTACGTCTTTGTATTCTGCAGATTAATATCTTAAAAATGTTAAGTAATTGTCGCTAGATAGAACTATATATAACCGTCTTTATTCCTGTTTTTTTATGCCTACTTTCTTGAACTGTGAATATGTTAGAACAAGAAAGTAGTATCAAGAGGACAAGAGCGTTGATTGAGTGATTGTCTAAAATTTCATGACTGGAGATACTCCATGAGCCCAACTGCTTGTCCTCCGCACACTGTGACTATGCTGCGAACCCCTTAGGCCTAAAGGAAAATCTCTGGATTCTTCTAAGCCCAGGGCTCGAAGGTAGCGGGACTAGTCGCAGAACACTTCGGGCAATGTTGCTCTCGTTTTGTGTGCCCTTTAACTCCTTACCCTCACTTGGACCTTGTTCTTGTTCTTTCATTTCTTGTGGTGATCCAGTGCCTCTCAAACAGCGAAACCGCGAGTCCGTGATAACATGAGGACTTGAAAACTTTGGAAAACATGTTTGTTGGCACTTTATGCGTTTTATGGTTTGGGTGGGCGGGGGTAAAAGGGATTAGAGCAGTTCTTCTATGATGGCAGGTGCACATGACATCATGGAGGTACTACTCTATTTCTTTAAGGGGCATGCGGGGGCTGTTGCTGTTTTGTTGGTTTTTTATTTTCCATTTGAATTTTCATTTTTTGAATTTTCATTGCTTTCATTTCATGGGTTGAATATACCGACTGACATATGGATTGAGTGTCGGATAGGCGGTCTGGCTAATGCATCGAGTGACCACCGACTGTGCCTGCAGACAGACAATCGCCTGGGACGGACAGACGATTGCACTGGAGGTTCACTGCCTCCTTCAACACAGGAGGCAGTGAACGTAAACAGGTTTTGGCCAGCTGTGCAATGTGTCCTCTGTCCAACGAAGTGATCAAGGGGATGCAACGGTTTCTTCCGGACTCTGGATTCGTCGAGGCAGCCAACCAGACGTCTTCACCACGGGTGAGTGAATTCCTCATTTGCAGTTATGTAACGCATATTTCCTAGGCTACGACATCATCGATATGTTGCAATGACCAGTTTTCAGAGTCTTGTATTCTACTTTGTTAAACAGTTTCACTTTGTATGCCCTGATGTCTATGTTGCAAAATTCTATAAATTTTCTTTAGTATTTTATATTGCTAAAATTTTCGGTTGTCGGCTCTTTTCGGCCGTTGATCATTTTGCTGATCTTTTAGGTTACCACATTCTGCTATGTGATATAAGCGTATGTATGTACTACTAAATTATTTATATTATTATTATGTGTATTCTGTATGTATGTATGTATGTATGTAAGAGGAACTTGATATAGCACAATTTTTAAGTAAGCTCATCTCGCAGAGTTAAATATGGCAATAGCGATAAAGACGTACATAACATAACGCATGCTCAAGCGACGATTGGGTTCAACACTTTGCAAAGAGGCTCCCGTTTGCCGTTCTACAATCTAAATAATTACTAGCGGCAGAAATTGACTCCGTAAACGGGGCAAGGGCATGGGCAACAAACTGTCACATACACCTGTTTTTGTTCTTTCAGGCCTTCAGAGACGGGAGCAACTGAAGACTTTCATCTCTGCAGCACAGGGAAGCGATGTCGGATGGGTCACACTATTCGGCGACAGAGGTAAAGAGAGGTTTTTATTTGCCCTTTGGTGATCACCATGGATGCTACTGGCAGCAGAAATGGTGGTCATACGAAGGGGTTTTCCATGGGGGTTGTGTATGAAAACCAGCAACACGCAAAACTCCCACCCTATGTTAATAGAGTTGGAGTTTTGTGTATTGCTGGTGGGTTTTTTTTGTTCGATTCATTTTTTCGTTTTCCGGTTCGCTCCCTCCCTATCTCCCTTCCGTCCCTCCCGCCCGTCCGTCCTCCAGCCCGTCCGTCCCGTCCTCCCTCCCGCCCGTCCCTCCGTCCGTCCTCTCGTCCGTCCCGTCCTCCCTCCCGTCCGTTTCTCCTTTCTTTTTTTCGTTTTTCCGTTCGAGACGTCGATCGGAAAAACCTTTCCCCTTTCTGGACGCCCCTTACCAGGGGCGTCCTGAAAGGGGGTCCGGAGGCAATTGCCTCTAATTTCTGGTAGGGGATCATTTTTTAATCTTTGGGGGTATATCTTGGCTTCTGGCACCTGGGGTCGGGAGAGGTTTGCCTCGGGGATGGGGGAGTGACGCTTATTACTGTATATTTGTCCTACAGCTCCTGGACTGCCATGGCTCGGAAGACGCCTGCACTGGAAGACAATGGAAGGCTTCTCAAGTAGTGGTAACGGATTGGGTAACGTTTGGTTCTTCTTTTCTCTCTTGTATTGTTTGCATGCTTTATTATTAGAAATGGAGGCCTTAAAATTGACTAAGCCCCCACCGTGTTGTTGTTGTTTCAGGTAACTCCGCCACTGTTCGTTTTCGGACGGTGCCAGTCCCAAGCCTGGATAAAGGAGGAGGGCGATGTTTTCGATTTTCTCCTGTAGTCTTATCATGCAGATCCATTGTAATCTCCACATCACTGCTTGGGCGGTCAGATGCTGCGCACGGAACAGATGCTCTCTCGTGCATACCATGGAAGCTACATCGAGGAGCGGCGGATCATCTGTCCTGATGGAGCTAGCACAGTGGAGATAGAACTGGTCACCAACGCCAACCTACATCATTTTTCATACAGAAACTGCTCTTGGAACGCAATGGGTGACTAGCTACAGGCTACGATGATCAGCTGGATTCAGTATACAGTTTAAGGTGTGTATGCATCTTCTATCTCAAGCTGCTGTATAGGCCTACTATATACTATTAATATTTATTTAGTGTCCCACTTTTAACAATATGTGAGAAAGCAGATCTTAATGATATATTGTAAGAAGAAATCTGGAGTCGCTGAATATCATGATTGTCGTCTACGTCTTTGTATTCTGCAGATTAATATCTTAAAAATGTTAAGTAATTGTCGCTAGATAGAACTATATATAACCGTCTTTATTCCTGTTTTTTTATGCCTACTTTCTTGAACTGTGAATATGTTAGAACAAGAAAGTAGTATCAAGAGGACAAGAGCGTTGATTGAGTGATTGTCTAAAATTTCATGACTGGAGATACTCCATGAGCCCAACTGCTTGTCCTCCGCACACTGTGACTATGCTGCGAACCCCTTAGGCCTAAAGGAAAATCTCTGGATTCTTCTAAGCCCAGGGCTCGAAGGTAGCGGGACTAGTCGCAGAACACTTCGGGCAATGTTGCTCTCGTTTTGTGTGCCCTTTAACTCCTTACCCTCACTTGGACCTTGTTCTTGTTCTTTCAGTTCTTGTGGTGATCCAGTGCCTCTCAAACAGCGAAACCGCGAGTCCGTGATAACATGAGGACTTGAAAACTTTGGAAAACATGTTTGTTGGCACTTTATGCGTTTTATGGTTTGGGTGGGCGGGGGTAAAAGGGATTAGAGCAGTTCTTCTATGATGGCAGGTGCACATGACATCATGGAGGTACTACTCTATTTCTTTAAGGGGCATGCGGGGGCTGTTGCTGTTTTGTTGGTTTTTTATTTTCCATTTGAATTTTCATTTTTTGAATTTTCATTGCTTTCATTTCATGGGTTGAATATACCGACTGACATATGGATTGAGTGTCGGATAGGCGGTCTGGCTAATGCATCGAGTGACCACCGACTGTGCCTGCAGACAGACAATCGCCTGGGACGGACAGACGATTGCACTGGATAGACCGACGGTCAGATACGGTAGAACGAACTGTGGTGATCAGTTAGGATCGGTTAGGACGGATGTAAGAACGGATCGGCGGTCTATGAACAGGCCCAACGGTTGGATGAACAGCTGGATGGATGGACGGACGCTGAGTCGAACGGACTAACGATCTGGAGAACGGACTCGCAGTATGAATGAACTGACTGACGTCGGACATAGATTACAGACTGACGGACGGTTTGAACGAAAGACTGACCCTTCGTCAGATGATGGATTGCCTGGGATGGTCTTTAGGATGCAACAAGAGGAGACCAGACTAAAGCCAGAAAGATGGAATGGCACAATCAGACAAATGATGCAATTTATGTCGAGGTCTGGGTTTTATCTCTATCTTCATCTGTCAAGGTTAAGTCTTGTGTGTTTAGTGTATGATGTAGCATGCAAGGTGTGTGCTTTAACTTTAGCCAGATCTCTAACTGGATAGTTTTGAAGTGTATCACTGTAAATGGAAATTGAAGAAATCACAGTACGAGGTGTTGAGGGAGCAGTTGTTGACCAGCTTCAACACAGGAAGCAGTGAACGTAAACAGGTTTTGGCCAGCTGTGCAATGTGTCCTCTGTCCAACGAAGTGATCAAGGGGATGCAACGGTTTCTTCCGGACTCTGGATTCGTCGAGGCAGCCAACCAGACGTCTTCACCACGGGTGAGTGAATTCCTCATTTGCAGTTATGTAAACGCATATTTCCTAGGCTACGACATCATCGATATGTTGCAATGGCCAGTTTTCAGAGTCTTGTATTCTACTTTGTTAAACAGTTTCACTTTGTATGCCCTGATGTCTATGTTGCAAAATTCTATAAATTTTCTTTAGTATTTTATATTGCTAAAATTTTCGGTTGTCGGCTCTTTTCGGCCGTTGATCATTTTGCTGATCTTTTAGGTTACCGCATTCTGCTATGTGATATAAGCGTATGTATGTACTACTAAATTATTTATATTATTATTATGTGTATTCTGTATGTATGTATGTATGTAAGAGGAACTTGATATAGCACAATTTTTAAGTAAGCTCATCTCGCAGAGTTAAATATGGCAATAGCGATAAAGACGTACATAACATAACGCATGCTCAAGCGACGATTGGGTTCAACACTTTGCAAAGAGGCTCCCGTTTGCCGTTCTACAATCTAAATAATTACTAGCGGCAGAAATTGACTCCGTAAACGGGGCAAGGGCATGGGCAACAAACTGTCACATACACCTGTTTTTGTTCTTTCAGGCCTTCAGAGACGGGAGCAACTGAAGACTTTCATCTCTGCAGCACAGGGAAGCGATGTCGGATGGGTCACACTATTCGGCGACAGAGGTAAAGAGAGGTTTTTATTTGCCCTTTGGTGATCACCATGGATGCTACTGGCAGCAGAAATGGTGGTCATACGAAGGGGTTTTCCATGGGGGTTGTGTATGAAAACCAGCAACACGCAAAACTCCCACCCTATGTTAATAGAGTTGGAGTTTTGTGTATTGCTGGTGGGTTTTTTTTGTTCGATTCATTTTTTCGTTTTCCGGTTCGCTCCCTCCCTATCTCCCTTCCGTCCCTCCCGCCCGTCCGTCCTCCAGCCCGTCCGTCCCGTCCTCCCTCCCGCCCGTCCCTCCGTCCGTCCTCTCGTCCGTCCCGTCCTCCCTCCCGTCCGTTTCTCCTTTCTTTTTTTCGTTTTTCCGTTCGAGACGTCGATCGGAAAAACCTTTCCCCTTTCTGGACGCCCCTTACCAGGGGCGTCCTGAAAGGGGGTCCAGAGGCAATTGCCTCTAATTTCTGGTAGGGGATCATTTTTTAATCTTTGGGGGTATATCTTGGCTTCTGGCACCTGGGGTCGGGAGAGGTTTGCCTCGGGGATGGGGGAGTGACGCTTATTACTGTATATTTGTCCTACAGCTCCTGGACTGCCATGGCTCGGAAGACGCCTGCACTGGAAGACAATGGAAGGCTTCTCAAGTAGTGGTAACGGATTGGGTAACGTTTGGTTCTTCTTTTCTCTCTTGTATTGTTTGCATGCTTTATTATTAGAAATGGAGGCCTTAAAATTGACTAAGCCCCCACCGTGTTGTTGTTGTTTCAGGTAACTCCGCCACTGTTCGTTTTCGGACGGTGCCAGTCCCAAGCCTGGATAAAGGAGGAGGGCGATGTTTTCGATTTTCTCCTGTAGTCTTATCATGCAGATCCATTGTAATCTCCACATCACTGCTTGGGCGGTCAGATGCTGCGCACGGAACAGATGCTCTCTCGTGCATACCATGGAAGCTACATCGAGGAGCGGCGGATCATCTGTCCTGATGGAGCTAGCACAGTGGAGATAGAACTGGTCACCAACGCCAACCTACATCATTTTTCATACAGAAACTGCTCTTGGAACGCAATGGGTGACTAGCTACAGGCTACGATGATCAGCTGGATTCAGTATACAGTTTAAGGTGTGTATGCATCTTCTATCTCAAGCTGCTGTATAGGCCTACTATATACTATTAATATTTATTTAGTGTCCCACTTTTAACAATATGTGAGAAAGCAGATCTTAATGATATATTGTAAGAAGAAATCTGGAGTCGCTGAATATCATGATTGTCGTCTACGTCTTTGTATTCTGCAGATTAATATCTTAAAAATGTTAAGTAATTGTCGCTAGATAGAACTATATATAACCGTCTTTATTCCTGTTTTTTTATGCCTACTTTCTTGAACTGTGAATATGTTAGAACAAGAAAGTAGTATCAAGAGGACAAGAGCGTTGATTGAGTGATTGTCTAAAATTTCATGACTGGAGATACTCCATGAGCCCAACTGCTTGTCCTCCGCACACTGTGACTATGCTGCGAACCCCTTAGGCCTAAAGGAAAATCTCTGGATTCTTCTAAGCCCAGGGCTCGAAGGTAGCGGGACTAGTCGCAGAACACTTCGGGCAATGTTGCTCTCGTTTTGTGTGCCCTTTAACTCCTTACCCTCACTTGGACCTTGTTCTTGTTCTTTCATTTCTTGTGGTGATCCAGTGCCTCTCAAACAGCGAAACCGCGAGTCCGTGATAACATGAGGACTTGAAAACTTTGGAAAACATGTTTGTTGGCACTTTATGCGTTTTATGGTTTGGGTGGGCGGGGGTAAAAGGGATTAGAGCAGTTCTTCTATGATGGCAGGTGCACATGACATCATGGAGGTACTACTCTATTTCTTTAAGGGGCATGCGGGGGCTGTTGCTGTTTTGTTGGTTTTTTATTTTCCATTTGAATTTTCATTTTTTGAATTTTCATTGCTTTCATTTCATGGGTTGAATATACCGACTGACATATGGATTGAGTGTCGGATAGGCGGTCTGGCTAATGCATCGAGTGACCACCGACTGTGCCTGCAGACAGACAATCGCCTGGGACGGACAGACGATTGCACTGGATAGACCGACGGTCAGATACGGTAGAACGAACTGTGGTGATCAGTTAGGATCGGTTAGGACGGATGTAAGAACGGATCGGCGGTCTATGAACAGGCCCAACGGTTGGATGAACAGCTGGATGGATGGACGGACGCTGAGTCGAACGGACTAACGATCTGGAGAACGGACTCGCAGTATGAATGAACTGACTGACGTCGGACATAGATTACAGACTGACGGACGGTTTGAACGAAAGACTGACCCTTCGTCAGATGATGGATTGCCTGGGATGGTCTTTAGGATGCAACAAGAGGAGACCAGACTAAAGCCAGAAAGATGGAATGGCACAATCAGACAAATGATGCAATTTATGTCGAGGTCTGGGTTTTATCTCTATCTTCATCTGTCAAGGTTAAGTCTTGTGTGTTTAGTGTATGATGTAGCATGCAAGGTGTGTGCTTTAACTTTAGCCAGATCTCTAACTGGATAGTTTTGAAGTGTATCACTGTAAATGGAAATTGAAGAAATCACAGTACGAGGTGTTGAGGGAGCAGTTGTTGACCAGCTTCAACACAGGAAGCAGTGAACGTAAACAGGTTTTGGCCAGCTGTGCAATGTGTCCTCTGTCCAACGAAGTGATCAAGGGGATGCAACGGTTTCTTCCGGACTCTGGATTCGTCGAGGCAGCCAACCAGACGTCTTCACCACGGGTGAGTGAATTCCTCATTTGCAGTTATGTAAACGCATATTTCCTAGGCTACGACATCATCGATATGTTGCAATGGCCAGTTTTCAGAGTCTTGTATTCTACTTTGTTAAACAGTTTCACTTTGTATGCCCTGATGTCTATGTTGCAAAATTCTATAAATTTTCTTTAGTATTTTATATTGCTAAAATTTTCGGTTGTCGGCTCTTTTCGGCCGTTGATCATTTTGCTGATCTTTTAGGTTACCGCATTCTGCTATGTGATATAAGCGTATGTATGTACTACTAAATTATTTATATTATTATTATGTGTATTCTGTATGTATGTATGTATGTAAGAGGAACTTGATATAGCACAATTTTTAAGTAAGCTCATCTCGCAGAGTTAAATATGGCAATAGCGATAAAGACGTACATAACATAACGCATGCTCAAGCGACGATTGGGTTCAACACTTTGCAAAGAGGCTCCCGTTTGCCGTTCTACAATCTAAATAATTACTAGCGGCAGAAATTGACTCCGTAAACGGGGCAAGGGCATGGGCAACAAACTGTCACATACACCTGTTTTTGTTCTTTCAGGCCTTCAGAGACGGGAGCAACTGAAGACTTTCATCTCTGCAGCACAGGGAAGCGATGTCGGATGGGTCACACTATTCGGCGACAGAGGTAAAGAGAGGTTTTTATTTGCCCTTTGGTGATCACCATGGATGCTACTGGCAGCAGAAATGGTGGTCATACGAAGGGGTTTTCCATGGGGGTTGTGTATGAAAACCAGCAACACGCAAAACTCCCACCCTATGTTAATAGAGTTGGAGTTTTGTGTATTGCTGGTGGGTTTTTTTTGTTCGATTCATTTTTTCGTTTTCCGGTTCGCTCCCTCCCTATCTCCCTTCCGTCCCTCCCGCCCGTCCGTCCTCCAGCCCGTCCGTCCCGTCCTCCCTCCCGCCCGTCCCTCCGTCCGTCCTCTCGTCCGTCCCGTCCTCCCTCCCGTCCGTTTCTCCTTTCTTTTTTTCGTTTTTCCGTTCGAGACGTCGATCGGAAAAACCTTTCCCCTTTCTGGACGCCCCTTACCAGGGGCGTCCTGAAAGGGGGTCCGGAGGCAATTGCCTCTAATTTCTGGTAGGGGATCATTTTTTAATCTTTGGGGGTATATCTTGGCTTCTGGCACCTGGGGTCGGGAGAGGTTTGCCTCGGGGATGGGGGAGTGACGCTTATTACTGTATATTTGTCCTACAGCTCCTGGACTGCCATGGCTCGGAAGACGCCTGCACTGGAAGACAATGGAAGGCTTCTCAAGTAGTGGTAACGGATTGGGTAACGTTTGGTTCTTCTTTTCTCTCTTGTATTGTTTGCATGCTTTATTATTAGAAATGGAGGCCTTAAAATTGACTAAGCCCCCACCGTGTTGTTGTTGTTTCAGGTAACTCCGCCACTGTTCGTTTTCGGACGGTGCCAGTCCCAAGCCTGGATAAAGGAGGAGGGCGATGTTTTCGATTTTCTCCTGTAGTCTTATCATGCAGATCCATTGTAATCTCCACATCACTGCTTGGGCGGTCAGATGCTGCGCACGGAACAGATGCTCTCTCGTGCATACCATGGAAGCTACATCGAGGAGCGGCGGATCATCTGTCCTGATGGAGCTAGCACAGTGGAGATAGAACTGGTCACCAACGCCAACCTACATCATTTTTCATACAGAAACTGCTCTTGGAACGCAATGGGTGACTAGCTACAGGCTACGATGATCAGCTGGATTCAGTATACAGTTTAAGGTGTGTATGCATCTTCTATCTCAAGCTGCTGTATAGGCCTACTATATACTATTAATATTTATTTAGTGTCCCACTTTTAACAATATGTGAGAAAGCAGATCTTAATGATATATTGTAAGAAGAAATCTGGAGTCGCTGAATATCATGATTGTCGTCTACGTCTTTGTATTCTGCAGATTAATATCTTAAAAATGTTAAGTAATTGTCGCTAGATAGAACTATATATAACCGTCTTTATTCCTGTTTTTTTATGCCTACTTTCTTGAACTGTGAATATGTTAGAACAAGAAAGTAGTATCAAGAGGACAAGAGCGTTGATTGAGTGATTGTCTAAAATTTCATGACTGGAGATACTCCATGAGCCCAACTGCTTGTCCTCCGCACACTGTGACTATGCTGCGAACCCCTTAGGCCTAAAGGAAAATCTCTGGATTCTTCTAAGCCCAGGGCTCGAAGGTAGCGGGACTAGTCGCAGAACACTTCGGGCAATGTTGCTCTCGTTTTGTGTGCCCTTTAACTCCTTACCCTCACTTGGACCTTGTTCTTGTTCTTTCATTTCTTGTGGTGATCCAGTGCCTCTCAAACAGCGAAACCGCGAGTCCGTGATAACATGAGGACTTGAAAACTTTGGAAAACATGTTTGTTGGCACTTTATGCGTTTTATGGTTTGGGTGGGCGGGGGTAAAAGGGATTAGAGCAGTTCTTCTATGATGGCAGGTGCACATGACATCATGGAGGTACTACTCTATTTCTTTAAGGGGCATGCGGGGGCTGTTGCTGTTTTGTTGGTTTTTTATTTTCCATTTGAATTTTCATTTTTTGAATTTTCATTGCTTTCATTTCATGGGTTGAATATACCGACTGACATATGGATTGAGTGTCGGATAGGCGGTCTGGCTAATGCATCGAGTGACCACCGACTGTGCCTGCAGACAGACAATCGCCTGGGACGGACAGACGATTGCACTGGAGGTTCACTGCCTCCTTCAACACAGGAGGCAGTGAACGTAAACAGGTTTTGGCCAGCTGTGCAATGTGTCCTCTGTCCAACGAAGTGATCAAGGGGATGCAACGGTTTCTTCCGGACTCTGGATTCGTCGAGGCAGCCAACCAGACGTCTTCACCACGGGTGAGTGAATTCCTCATTTGCAGTTATGTAACGCATATTTCCTAGGCTACGACATCATCGATATGTTGCAATGACCAGTTTTCAGAGTCTTGTATTCTACTTTGTTAAACAGTTTCACTTTGTATGCCCTGATGTCTATGTTGCAAAATTCTATAAATTTTCTTTAGTATTTTATATTGCTAAAATTTTCGGTTGTCGGCTCTTTTCGGCCGTTGATCATTTTGCTGATCTTTTAGGTTACCACATTCTGCTATGTGATATAAGCGTATGTATGTACTACTAAATTATTTATATTATTATTATGTGTATTCTGTATGTATGTATGTATGTATGTAAGAGGAACTTGATATAGCACAATTTTTAAGTAAGCTCATCTCGCAGAGTTAAATATGGCAATAGCGATAAAGACGTACATAACATAACGCATGCTCAAGCGACGATTGGGTTCAACACTTTGCAAAGAGGCTCCCGTTTGCCGTTCTACAATCTAAATAATTACTAGCGGCAGAAATTGACTCCGTAAACGGGGCAAGGGCATGGGCAACAAACTGTCACATACACCTGTTTTTGTTCTTTCAGGCCTTCAGAGACGGGAGCAACTGAAGACTTTCATCTCTGCAGCACAGGGAAGCGATGTCGGATGGGTCACACTATTCGGCGACAGAGGTAAAGAGAGGTTTTTATTTGCCCTTTGGTGATCACCATGGATGCTACTGGCAGCAGAAATGGTGGTCATACGAAGGGGTTTTCCATGGGGGTTGTGTATGAAAACCAGCAACACGCAAAACTCCCACCCTATGTTAATAGAGTTGGAGTTTTGTGTATTGCTGGTGGGTTTTTTTTGTTCGATTCATTTTTTCGTTTTCCGGTTCGCTCCCTCCCTATCTCCCTTCCGTCCCTCCCGCCCGTCCGTCCTCCAGCCCGTCCGTCCCGTCCTCCCTCCCGCCCGTCCCTCCGTCCGTCCTCTCGTCCGTCCCGTCCTCCCTCCCGTCCGTTTCTCCTTTCTTTTTTTCGTTTTTCCGTTCGAGACGTCGATCGGAAAAACCTTTCCCCTTTCTGGACGCCCCTTACCAGGGGCGTCCTGAAAGGGGGTCCGGAGGCAATTGCCTCTAATTTCTGGTAGGGGATCATTTTTTAATCTTTGGGGGTATATCTTGGCTTCTGGCACCTGGGGTCGGGAGAGGTTTGCCTCGGGGATGGGGGAGTGACGCTTATTACTGTATATTTGTCCTACAGCTCCTGGACTGCCATGGCTCGGAAGACGCCTGCACTGGAAGACAATGGAAGGCTTCTCAAGTAGTGGTAACGGATTGGGTAACGTTTGGTTCTTCTTTTCTCTCTTGTATTGTTTGCATGCTTTATTATTAGAAATGGAGGCCTTAAAATTGACTAAGCCCCCACCGTGTTGTTGTTGTTTCAGGTAACTCCGCCACTGTTCGTTTTCGGACGGTGCCAGTCCCAAGCCTGGATAAAGGAGGAGGGCGATGTTTTCGATTTTCTCCTGTAGTCTTATCATGCAGATCCATTGTAATCTCCACATCACTGCTTGGGCGGTCAGATGCTGCGCACGGAACAGATGCTCTCTCGTGCATACCATGGAAGCTACATCGAGGAGCGGCGGATCATCTGTCCTGATGGAGCTAGCACAGTGGAGATAGAACTGGTCACCAACGCCAACCTACATCATTTTTCATACAGAAACTGCTCTTGGAACGCAATGGGTGACTAGCTACAGGCTACGATGATCAGCTGGATTCAGTATACAGTTTAAGGTGTGTATGCATCTTCTATCTCAAGCTGCTGTATAGGCCTACTATATACTATTAATATTTATTTAGTGTCCCACTTTTAACAATATGTGAGAAAGCAGATCTTAATGATATATTGTAAGAAGAAATCTGGAGTCGCTGAATATCATGATTGTCGTCTACGTCTTTGTATTCTGCAGATTAATATCTTAAAAATGTTAAGTAATTGTCGCTAGATAGAACTATATATAACCGTCTTTATTCCTGTTTTTTTATGCCTACTTTCTTGAACTGTGAATATGTTAGAACAAGAAAGTAGTATCAAGAGGACAAGAGCGTTGATTGAGTGATTGTCTAAAATTTCATGACTGGAGATACTCCATGAGCCCAACTGCTTGTCCTCCGCACACTGTGACTATGCTGCGAACCCCTTAGGCCTAAAGGAAAATCTCTGGATTCTTCTAAGCCCAGGGCTCGAAGGTAGCGGGACTAGTCGCAGAACACTTCGGGCAATGTTGCTCTCGTTTTGTGTGCCCTTTAACTCCTTACCCTCACTTGGACCTTGTTCTTGTTCTTTCAGTTCTTGTGGTGATCCAGTGCCTCTCAAACAGCGAAACCGCGAGTCCGTGATAACATGAGGACTTGAAAACTTTGGAAAACATGTTTGTTGGCACTTTATGCGTTTTATGGTTTGGGTGGGCGGGGGTAAAAGGGATTAGAGCAGTTCTTCTATGATGGCAGGTGCACATGACATCATGGAGGTACTACTCTATTTCTTTAAGGGGCATGCGGGGGCTGTTGCTGTTTTGTTGGTTTTTTATTTTCCATTTGAATTTTCATTTTTTGAATTTTCATTGCTTTCATTTCATGGGTTGAATATACCGACTGACATATGGATTGAGTGTCGGATAGGCGGTCTGGCTAATGCATCGAGTGACCACCGACTGTGCCTGCAGACAGACAATCGCCTGGGACGGACAGACGATTGCACTGGATAGACCGACGGTCAGATACGGTAGAACGAACTGTGGTGATCAGTTAGGATCGGTTAGGACGGATGTAAGAACGGATCGGCGGTCTATGAACAGGCCCAACGGTTGGATGAACAGCTGGATGGATGGACGGACGCTGAGTCGAACGGACTAACGATCTGGAGAACGGACTCGCAGTATGAATGAACTGACTGACGTCGGACATAGATTACAGACTGACGGACGGTTTGAACGAAAGACTGACCCTTCGTCAGATGATGGATTGCCTGGGATGGTCTTTAGGATGCAACAAGAGGAGACCAGACTAAAGCCAGAAAGATGGAATGGCACAATCAGACAAATGATGCAATTTATGTCGAGGTCTGGGTTTTATCTCTATCTTCATCTGTCAAGGTTAAGTCTTGTGTGTTTAGTGTATGATGTAGCATGCAAGGTGTGTGCTTTAACTTTAGCCAGATCTCTAACTGGATAGTTTTGAAGTGTATCACTGTAAATGGAAATTGAAGAAATCACAGTACGAGGTGTTGAGGGAGCAGTTGTTGACCAGCTTCAACACAGGAAGCAGTGAACGTAAACAGGTTTTGGCCAGCTGTGCAATGTGTCCTCTGTCCAACGAAGTGATCAAGGGGATGCAACGGTTTCTTCCGGACTCTGGATTCGTCGAGGCAGCCAACCAGACGTCTTCACCACGGGTGAGTGAATTCCTCATTTGCAGTTATGTAAACGCATATTTCCTAGGCTACGACATCATCGATATGTTGCAATGGCCAGTTTTCAGAGTCTTGTATTCTACTTTGTTAAACAGTTTCACTTTGTATGCCCTGATGTCTATGTTGCAAAATTCTATAAATTTTCTTTAGTATTTTATATTGCTAAAATTTTCGGTTGTCGGCTCTTTTCGGCCGTTGATCATTTTGCTGATCTTTTAGGTTACCGCATTCTGCTATGTGATATAAGCGTATGTATGTACTACTAAATTATTTATATTATTATTATGTGTATTCTGTATGTATGTATGTATGTAAGAGGAACTTGATATAGCACAATTTTTAAGTAAGCTCATCTCGCAGAGTTAAATATGGCAATAGCGATAAAGACGTACATAACATAACGCATGCTCAAGCGACGATTGGGTTCAACACTTTGCAAAGAGGCTCCCGTTTGCCGTTCTACAATCTAAATAATTACTAGCGGCAGAAATTGACTCCGTAAACGGGGCAAGGGCATGGGCAACAAACTGTCACATACACCTGTTTTTGTTCTTTCAGGCCTTCAGAGACGGGAGCAACTGAAGACTTTCATCTCTGCAGCACAGGGAAGCGATGTCGGATGGGTCACACTATTCGGCGACAGAGGTAAAGAGAGGTTTTTATTTGCCCTTTGGTGATCACCATGGATGCTACTGGCAGCAGAAATGGTGGTCATACGAAGGGGTTTTCCATGGGGGTTGTGTATGAAAACCAGCAACACGCAAAACTCCCACCCTATGTTAATAGAGTTGGAGTTTTGTGTATTGCTGGTGGGTTTTTTTTGTTCGATTCATTTTTTCGTTTTCCGGTTCGCTCCCTCCCTATCTCCCTTCCGTCCCTCCCGCCCGTCCGTCCTCCAGCCCGTCCGTCCCGTCCTCCCTCCCGCCCGTCCCTCCGTCCGTCCTCTCGTCCGTCCCGTCCTCCCTCCCGTCCGTTTCTCCTTTCTTTTTTTCGTTTTTCCGTTCGAGACGTCGATCGGAAAAACCTTTCCCCTTTCTGGACGCCCCTTACCAGGGGCGTCCTGAAAGGGGGTCCAGAGGCAATTGCCTCTAATTTCTGGTAGGGGATCATTTTTTAATCTTTGGGGGTATATCTTGGCTTCTGGCACCTGGGGTCGGGAGAGGTTTGCCTCGGGGATGGGGGAGTGACGCTTATTACTGTATATTTGTCCTACAGCTCCTGGACTGCCATGGCTCGGAAGACGCCTGCACTGGAAGACAATGGAAGGCTTCTCAAGTAGTGGTAACGGATTGGGTAACGTTTGGTTCTTCTTTTCTCTCTTGTATTGTTTGCATGCTTTATTATTAGAAATGGAGGCCTTAAAATTGACTAAGCCCCCACCGTGTTGTTGTTGTTTCAGGTAACTCCGCCACTGTTCGTTTTCGGACGGTGCCAGTCCCAAGCCTGGATAAAGGAGGAGGGCGATGTTTTCGATTTTCTCCTGTAGTCTTATCATGCAGATCCATTGTAATCTCCACATCACTGCTTGGGCGGTCAGATGCTGCGCACGGAACAGATGCTCTCTCGTGCATACCATGGAAGCTACATCGAGGAGCGGCGGATCATCTGTCCTGATGGAGCTAGCACAGTGGAGATAGAACTGGTCACCAACGCCAACCTACATCATTTTTCATACAGAAACTGCTCTTGGAACGCAATGGGTGACTAGCTACAGGCTACGATGATCAGCTGGATTCAGTATACAGTTTAAGGTGTGTATGCATCTTCTATCTCAAGCTGCTGTATAGGCCTACTATATACTATTAATATTTATTTAGTGTCCCACTTTTAACAATATGTGAGAAAGCAGATCTTAATGATATATTGTAAGAAGAAATCTGGAGTCGCTGAATATCATGATTGTCGTCTACGTCTTTGTATTCTGCAGATTAATATCTTAAAAATGTTAAGTAATTGTCGCTAGATAGAACTATATATAACCGTCTTTATTCCTGTTTTTTTATGCCTACTTTCTTGAACTGTGAATATGTTAGAACAAGAAAGTAGTATCAAGAGGACAAGAGCGTTGATTGAGTGATTGTCTAAAATTTCATGACTGGAGATACTCCATGAGCCCAACTGCTTGTCCTCCGCACACTGTGACTATGCTGCGAACCCCTTAGGCCTAAAGGAAAATCTCTGGATTCTTCTAAGCCCAGGGCTCGAAGGTAGCGGGACTAGTCGCAGAACACTTCGGGCAATGTTGCTCTCGTTTTGTGTGCCCTTTAACTCCTTACCCTCACTTGGACCTTGTTCTTGTTCTTTCATTTCTTGTGGTGATCCAGTGCCTCTCAAACAGCGAAACCGCGAGTCCGTGATAACATGAGGACTTGAAAACTTTGGAAAACATGTTTGTTGGCACTTTATGCGTTTTATGGTTTGGGTGGGCGGGGGTAAAAGGGATTAGAGCAGTTCTTCTATGATGGCAGGTGCACATGACATCATGGAGGTACTACTCTATTTCTTTAAGGGGCATGCGGGGGCTGTTGCTGTTTTGTTGGTTTTTTATTTTCCATTTGAATTTTCATTTTTTGAATTTTCATTGCTTTCATTTCATGGGTTGAATATACCGACTGACATATGGATTGAGTGTCGGATAGGCGGTCTGGCTAATGCATCGAGTGACCACCGACTGTGCCTGCAGACAGACAATCGCCTGGGACGGACAGACGATTGCACTGGATAGACCGACGGTCAGATACGGTAGAACGAACTGTGGTGATCAGTTAGGATCGGTTAGGACGGATGTAAGAACGGATCGGCGGTCTATGAACAGGCCCAACGGTTGGATGAACAGCTGGATGGATGGACGGACGCTGAGTCGAACGGACTAACGATCTGGAGAACGGACTCGCAGTATGAATGAACTGACTGACGTCGGACATAGATTACAGACTGACGGACGGTTTGAACGAAAGACTGACCCTTCGTCAGATGATGGATTGCCTGGGATGGTCTTTAGGATGCAACAAGAGGAGACCAGACTAAAGCCAGAAAGATGGAATGGCACAATCAGACAAATGATGCAATTTATGTCGAGGTCTGGGTTTTATCTCTATCTTCATCTGTCAAGGTTAAGTCTTGTGTGTTTAGTGTATGATGTAGCATGCAAGGTGTGTGCTTTAACTTTAGCCAGATCTCTAACTGGATAGTTTTGAAGTGTATCACTGTAAATGGAAATTGAAGAAATCACAGTACGAGGTGTTGAGGGAGCAGTTGTTGACCAGCTTCAACACAGGAAGCAGTGAACGTAAACAGGTTTTGGCCAGCTGTGCAATGTGTCCTCTGTCCAACGAAGTGATCAAGGGGATGCAACGGTTTCTTCCGGACTCTGGATTCGTCGAGGCAGCCAACCAGACGTCTTCACCACGGGTGAGTGAATTCCTCATTTGCAGTTATGTAAACGCATATTTCCTAGGCTACGACATCATCGATATGTTGCAATGGCCAGTTTTCAGAGTCTTGTATTCTACTTTGTTAAACAGTTTCACTTTGTATGCCCTGATGTCTATGTTGCAAAATTCTATAAATTTTCTTTAGTATTTTATATTGCTAAAATTTTCGGTTGTCGGCTCTTTTCGGCCGTTGATCATTTTGCTGATCTTTTAGGTTACCGCATTCTGCTATGTGATATAAGCGTATGTATGTACTACTAAATTATTTATATTATTATTATGTGTATTCTGTATGTATGTATGTATGTAAGAGGAACTTGATATAGCACAATTTTTAAGTAAGCTCATCTCGCAGAGTTAAATATGGCAATAGCGATAAAGACGTACATAACATAACGCATGCTCAAGCGACGATTGGGTTCAACACTTTGCAAAGAGGCTCCCGTTTGCCGTTCTACAATCTAAATAATTACTAGCGGCAGAAATTGACTCCGTAAACGGGGCAAGGGCATGGGCAACAAACTGTCACATACACCTGTTTTTGTTCTTTCAGGCCTTCAGAGACGGGAGCAACTGAAGACTTTCATCTCTGCAGCACAGGGAAGCGATGTCGGATGGGTCACACTATTCGGCGACAGAGGTAAAGAGAGGTTTTTATTTGCCCTTTGGTGATCACCATGGATGCTACTGGCAGCAGAAATGGTGGTCATACGAAGGGGTTTTCCATGGGGGTTGTGTATGAAAACCAGCAACACGCAAAACTCCCACCCTATGTTAATAGAGTTGGAGTTTTGTGTATTGCTGGTGGGTTTTTTTTGTTCGATTCATTTTTTCGTTTTCCGGTTCGCTCCCTCCCTATCTCCCTTCCGTCCCTCCCGCCCGTCCGTCCTCCAGCCCGTCCGTCCCGTCCTCCCTCCCGCCCGTCCCTCCGTCCGTCCTCTCGTCCGTCCCGTCCTCCCTCCCGTCCGTTTCTCCTTTCTTTTTTTCGTTTTTCCGTTCGAGACGTCGATCGGAAAAACCTTTCCCCTTTCTGGACGCCCCTTACCAGGGGCGTCCTGAAAGGGGGTCCGGAGGCAATTGCCTCTAATTTCTGGTAGGGGATCATTTTTTAATCTTTGGGGGTATATCTTGGCTTCTGGCACCTGGGGTCGGGAGAGGTTTGCCTCGGGGATGGGGGAGTGACGCTTATTACTGTATATTTGTCCTACAGCTCCTGGACTGCCATGGCTCGGAAGACGCCTGCACTGGAAGACAATGGAAGGCTTCTCAAGTAGTGGTAACGGATTGGGTAACGTTTGGTTCTTCTTTTCTCTCTTGTATTGTTTGCATGCTTTATTATTAGAAATGGAGGCCTTAAAATTGACTAAGCCCCCACCGTGTTGTTGTTGTTTCAGGTAACTCCGCCACTGTTCGTTTTCGGACGGTGCCAGTCCCAAGCCTGGATAAAGGAGGAGGGCGATGTTTTCGATTTTCTCCTGTAGTCTTATCATGCAGATCCATTGTAATCTCCACATCACTGCTTGGGCGGTCAGATGCTGCGCACGGAACAGATGCTCTCTCGTGCATACCATGGAAGCTACATCGAGGAGCGGCGGATCATCTGTCCTGATGGAGCTAGCACAGTGGAGATAGAACTGGTCACCAACGCCAACCTACATCATTTTTCATACAGAAACTGCTCTTGGAACGCAATGGGTGACTAGCTACAGGCTACGATGATCAGCTGGATTCAGTATACAGTTTAAGGTGTGTATGCATCTTCTATCTCAAGCTGCTGTATAGGCCTACTATATACTATTAATATTTATTTAGTGTCCCACTTTTAACAATATGTGAGAAAGCAGATCTTAATGATATATTGTAAGAAGAAATCTGGAGTCGCTGAATATCATGATTGTCGTCTACGTCTTTGTATTCTGCAGATTAATATCTTAAAAATGTTAAGTAATTGTCGCTAGATAGAACTATATATAACCGTCTTTATTCCTGTTTTTTTATGCCTACTTTCTTGAACTGTGAATATGTTAGAACAAGAAAGTAGTATCAAGAGGACAAGAGCGTTGATTGAGTGATTGTCTAAAATTTCATGACTGGAGATACTCCATGAGCCCAACTGCTTGTCCTCCGCACACTGTGACTATGCTGCGAACCCCTTAGGCCTAAAGGAAAATCTCTGGATTCTTCTAAGCCCAGGGCTCGAAGGCAGCAGGACTAGTCGCAGAACACTTCGGGCAATGTTGCTCCCGTTTGCCGTTCTACAATGTAAATAATTACTAGCGGCAGAAATTGACTCCGTAAACGGGGCAAGGGCATGGGCAACAAACTGTCACATACACCTGTTTTTGTTCTTTCAGGCCTTCAGAGACGGGAGCAACTGAAGACTTTCATCTCTGCAGCACAGGGAAGCGATGTCGGATGGGTCACACTATTCGGCGACAGAGGTAAAGAGGTTTTTATTTGCCCTATGGTGATCACCATGGATGCTACTGGCAGCAGAAATGGTGGTCATACGAAGGGATTTTCCATGGGGGTTGTGTATGAAAACCAGCAACACGCAAAACTCCCACCCTATGTTAATAGAGTTGGAGTTTTGTGTATTGCTGGTGGGTTTTTTTTGTTCGATTCATTTTTTCGTTTTCCGGTTCGCTCCCTCCCTATCTCCCTTCCGTCCCTCCCGCCCGTCCGTCCTCCAGCCCGTCCGTCCCGTCCCTCCGCCCGTCCTCCCGTCCGTCCCGTCCTCCCTCCAGCCCTTCCCTCCGTCCTCCCTCCCGTCCGTTTCTCCTTTCTTTTTTTCGTTTTTCCGTTCGAGACGTCGATCGGAAAAACCTTTCCCCTTTCTGGACGCCCCTTACCAAGGGCGTCCTGAAAGGGGGTCCGGAGGCAATTGCCTCTAATTTCTGGTAGGGGATCATTTTTTAATCTTTGGGGGTATATCTTGGCTTCTGGCACCTGGGGTCGGGAGAGGTTTGCCTCGGGGATGTGACGCTTATTACTGTATATTTGTCCTACAGCTCCTGGACTGCCATGGCTCGGAAGACGCCTGCACTGGAAGACAATGGAAGGCTTCTCAAGTAGTGGTAAAGGATGTGGTAACGGATTGGGTAACGTTTGGTTCTTCTTTTCTCTCTTGTATTGTTTGCATGCTTTATTATTAGAAATGGAGGCCTTAAAATTGACTAAGCCCCCACCGTGTTGTTGTTGTTTCAGGTAACTCCGCCACTGTTCGTTTTCGGACAGTGCCAGTCCCAAGCCTGGATAAAGGAGGAGGGCGATGTTTTCGATTTTCTCCTGTAGTCTTATCATGCAGATCCATTGTAATCTCCACATCACTGCTTGGGCGGTCAGATGCTGCGCACGGAACAGATGCTCTCTCGTGCATACCATGGAAGCTACATCGAGGAGCGGCGGATCATCTGTCCTGATGGAGCTAGCACAGTGGAGATAGAACTGGTCACCAACGCCAACCTACATCATTTTTCATACAGAAACTGCTCTTGGAACGCAATGGGTGACTAGCTACAGGCTACGATGATCAGCTGGATTCAGTATACAGTTTAAGGTGTGTATGCATCTTCTATCTCAAGCTGCTGTATAGGCCTACTATATACTATTAATATTTATTTAGTGTCCCACTTTTAACAATATGTGAGAAAGCAGATCTTGATGATATATTGTAAGAAGAAATCTGGAGTCGCTGAATATCATGATTGTCGTCTTTGTATTCTGCAGATTAATATCTTAAAAATGTTAAGTAATTGTCGCTAGATAGAACTATATATAACCGTCTTTATTCCTTTTTTTTTCCGTTTTTCCGTTCGAGATGTCGATCGGAAAAACCTTTCCCCTTTCTGGACGCCCCTTACCAAGGGCGTCCTGAAAGGGGGTCCGGAGGCAATTGCCTCTAATTTCTGGTAGGGGATCATTTTTTAATCTTTGGGGGTATATCTTGGCTTCTGGCACCTGGGGTCGGGAGAGGTTTGCCTCGTGGGAGGGGGAATGACGCTTATTACTGTGTATTCGTCCTACAGCTCCTGGACTGCCATGGCTCGGAAGACGCCTGCACTGGAAGACAATGGAATGCGTTTTCTGGTTGATTAGCCATGCAGCCACGAGCATACATGTCTGTTTTGGACCTCCGAACATATCTGATTAGTGATGACGCCAATCACTAACGTTGTAAAATCTGTTTCTAAAAATACTGTGAAAATTTTGAATGTTTTCTGTTTTCTTGCTAAAAAGAATGGTTCCCACGACTGGGATCTTTTAGGTTCAACAAAATCTAGATGTCCATAACGATGATTATGTATCCAGAGGCGTTTTGAATGTTGAATGATGTTAAATGTCACCGTTAGCAAAACTATGCACAGTAAGCTGAAAAGAATCGTCATTGGTGGGCCTACTCACACGCGTTGAACCAACCATCGGATTCCCGTCGACAGCAGTTCCCTCTGATTATTCAGAGATTGTGTGCTGATCCACAACACTGAAGATGTCGCGTTTAATCCTTAACCACAAGGCTACATCACTGCCATATGCAAATAAAAAATAATTTTTTATAGCTAGACATTTGTTATTGTCTTTGAGAATTTATAGATCACCCTGTTCAGTTCACACGCATACAGAATTAGCTTGCTGTGCAGGTCGTCATTGATGTCATGGCAAATTTTTTTACATATATAACCAGACAAACTGGTCGTGTTTGAGAATTTATAAAGCACCTTGTACAGTTCACACGGATGTAGAATTTTAACTGTAGCTAGGCTAGCATAGCCTAGCTACAGTTAAAATTCGTCATTGGTGACGTGACAAATTTGGTTAATTTGCAGATAAAACTGGTCATTTTACGATACTCACGTTGTCTTGCTTTGAAAAGCTGCGATTAGCCCGACTTCTAATTACATAATAGTCAACATTTAACTTGTCTAATCTAACTTCTATAGCGGTCTTATTGTGTCGTCCAAGACATCATCAGTGAAACAGCAACAGCAAAATATAATCGTCAAAAACTTCCGCGAACTGCAAATTTTAATGGTTCGACTCGAAGGTCAAAATGGACTCCATTCTGAGAGACCTACATGTATTTCTAGAATTTTAATCTTGAGTTAACCGTGTGTGGAAATGAATAAACCTGCAATCTCAGTTTCTAACAATTGGGTTTGTAACAATCGTTTGATTGGATTCTAGCAATCATTTAATTGGAGTTGGTGATATGAAACTGAAGGCTTCCACTCTGCTTCAGCATCAGAGTTGTCACTGAAATAGTCAACATACATCTTCAATCAATCAATGAAACTTTATATAGCACCTCAATAAATCTACTCGCAGGTGCTACTATTTAGTATTGGTTGCAGTTTAACGACATTGTGTGATAACAAAGATCAGTAGCGTCGTCCTCCTATACCCAGACTTTGGATTGCACTGGGAGTGCAAACAGTGTAAGAGTTCAGGACTAAAGGCACTCCAACCTCGGCCAAGGATGACGGATTTCGGGGTAGAATAGAAAAATGAGATAGAGAGTTCCTAGGCAAGAGCTATGAAGCACCTTGTTCAGAGGCGAAGGCTTTGGGGGGCATGCAGGAGGGCACGGTCTCCTCCGAAGTGTCATAATTATTAAAAATTTCTAGTGTTTTCCCACTGTTCAGTGCTGCATCCATGTTTGGGAAGTGACATTTTCCCGACCTATCCTCTCTCCCAAACCCTATTTTCTTCGACCTGTCTTCCAAATTCATGGACCAAGTATCCGCCTATGTCCCCGTTACTACGCACACGGAAACAGCCTACCAAAATGTGGAATGTCTCGGCTTCAACTCCGCAGCACCTAAACCTGTGACCGTTACTTCGTACATCTCCTCCCGATTAGTGATGAAGACTATAGGGTCGATGATGATGTAACTCTCCATCTCCCGTCACAGAGTTCCTTTTCCAGTCGAAAGACTAAAGGGCAGTAGTTGCTCGTCGGAAGCACATCCCAGATGTAACCGACAGCCAGCGTCGCCAAACGGTTCAAGCAGTACGCCACGAGTGCCAGTTCCTGCCTGCTCGGCCCGAAGTTCCGGATGCAAGATATAAACTTCGTGACTAGTCGGCGCAACCAAGCGCACCACCGAGCTACAGTGTAACAGACTGGTGTAATTTTCGGCTGACGATTAGAGGTGGACAGTGTGATCCGCTGGTAAAGCCGCGTGGAAAACGCGAATCGAGGTCCGTTGCCAAGGAACAGACCGCATCCAAAGCAGCCGTCAACGCTGGGACCTAAAAGACAGCACGGCTTAAGCAAGAAGATCAACTGCACTCGTAACTTCTAAGGTGCCACTTGAATGCCAAGTGCAGGGCACTCGCTTACTAAAGTCTAAACTCTGAAAGACCGCACAGCTTAAGCAATAAGATCAGTTGAATGTCAAGTATACAGGGCACCCGCTTACTCGTCGAATCAGAGGGGTCGTCTAAAACTCTAATGGCTTCACGATTTCTAGAGGGGGCAGAATAGCTCTGCTAAGGCTCGTGTTGTTTTGGTCGAGGATTGAAAGAGACAATTAAGCTTCGCCTACGTGGGTCTTAACCAGCTGGAACAGCCTCCTCTTCCTCTTCGGAAGGGGTTGTTCGATCTCTCTCCTCTGCTGCCTTCCGGAAGCGCCTGAAACTTTCCTCTACTCTGTTTAGCTTTGTTTAGCTTCGTGTTGAACCGTGAGCGCCTTTGTTTGGGTGGGGCTATATAAGTATTCCATTACAATACATTACATTACAAGTTTGTCTGGCTGAGAGATCTTCAAGGTTTGAAGGGCCAATATTCCAATGATTAAGTTAAAAAGGTTTATATATAGGCCTAATCTGCTGAAGTCAATGTAAACGCTCACCTGGGTCGGTCAGAATATCCTCTGAAAGATGCTGACCTGCAGTTGGTCGGCTTATGCGTCTGTGCGCGCGAGGGTCTGTTGATCGGTTTATCGGGCAGTGCGCGCGTGCTTATGTTGATCATTTTATACGTCTGTGCGCGTGGGGGCCTGTTGGTCGGTTTATTGTGTGGTGAAGCACCAGAACAAGCCGCAGAACGAAAGTGCATCATGTGCCGCATGATTTTGTGCCAGTGGCCATCGAATCACTGGGCCCCATAAACCGTACGGAAATTGAGTTTTTACAAGAGCTGGGCGGTCGTATGGCACAGGCAACGGGAGACCCACGCGAAACAACTCTTTTCATCCTTTTCAACGTTTTTATGCAGTGGCATTCAGGGGCTCTTTCGCTCAGCCCTACGGGGACGAAAACCCTTAACACACTTCTGTATTCTCATTGAACCTGAGGGACCTATTCCATAATAATAACAATAATAATAATAATAATAACTAATCAATCAAAAGTACTTGATATAGCGCCCCTTCAAGATATCTACTCAGAGGCACTCCAACTAGTTGTGCACAACGTAATAATAGTAATAGTAGTAGTAATAGTAGTAGGTGGAGTACTAGTAGGTGGAGTACTAGTAGTAGTAGGTGGAGAGTAGTAGGTGGTGGAGTAGGTGGAGTAGTAGAAGTACTAGTAGTAGTAGTAGGTAGAGTAGGGGAAGTGGTGGAAGTAGTTGTAGTAGTAGGTGGAGATGGGGAAGTAGTAGTAGTAGCATTTTTTTACTGTCATTGTTATTATAATTATCATTAGTATTATTATAATTATTGTTGTTATTATCATTATTTTTATAATCAATATCACTTTCATTATCCTTATCAATAGGGCTTACTATTATTGTAAGTACTGTTATTATAATCATCTCCATTATTGCTGTTATTTCTACTATTACAATTATTATTATTGTTATTATTATTTTGTAAAATTCATTAATATTATTATTATTGTTTCTATTATTCTCGTAATCATCCTAAGACGCTTTTTTTGCTCTGGGGTTAGTTGTCCTCGACCTTGATAACCTGTGCAAATGTGCCTCGGAATGCGATAGCAATATGTCGTTGCGTGCAGATCGAAAGGCGCTGGTAAAGGTGAATGGTCTCGAATGGGTCCTCTGACACAACTGTCAATCGTCGGCCTAACTCAGTTAAGAAGTCAATGCCTTCTTTATTGATGGTCTCCAAAGTTTCTAGTGCAATTGGAACAAATCGGTGCGTTATGGGGAGTGTAGTGTATTTGGCGGTTTTTCGTGCTGCAGCCAGTTCAGCCGCTCCGCCTGGTGTTGTCGATGTCAGATGGACGTATGATGCAGCGCATGTATGAACACTGGTAGCGTCCCAAGCGATGTATTTGCCACGCGACCACGGGATCAGCGTCGCCCCATCCGGTCGCTTGCCGTCACTACGAAACATCCCAGACGGTTCCTTGGTGCTTGGGGTGTCGACTCTCTGGAGGGCCCTCCATATGACGTCATTCGTTATAAAGTATCTGCTGGATCGTCGCGAAACAACTCATCCTTTTCACTATTATTATTATTATTATTATTATTATTATTATTATTATTAAACAGTCATTTATAACGCGCCTGATCAAAACGAATATTGTACAAAAGTCAAGAAGAAAAAATTCAGGTCAAGGAACAGAGGTTGATCGGACATTTGGGCACCGAGGCTTGGAAACACCACAACACATCTCCAATCACTAATTAGATCCTAACAAATCTCTCTTGATCTAGAGTCTGACGTCACAGTCAAGTTTTGACAGAGTCGGGCCATGATCATTAAAAACTTTATTTTTTTTATTCTTACGTCACCTTAACTATTTCTAATCTGCGCCGAATAGTATTGTCATTACTTGACCACGACGTCAAACGTCGCTATGGACACGCACGATAAACACAAACCGTACATCTGACATATTTGTTCCGATGTCAGCCAATGAGAGATGACGAAGCCTCCTATTATGTTCATAGAAGTAGGACGGAATCAGTTCTATTCAATATCTCACCGCCACTACCATGACAGTGGTAGTGCCAGTCCTAAGCCTGGATAGAAGAAGAAAGCGACGCTAGTCAACTTTGTTATGATGCATTGTCGTATACAGTTACTTCTAACATACAACAAGAATTTGATTTATGAATTAACCTACTTGTTCGATGTTTAAATGTCTTACAACACATTATTGTAATACTGTGATTTAAAATGGTCGTTCTTTTGCAGTGGCGGTCTTGGAATCTATTTTCAGAGAGTCCCTTGATTGATATCCCGATATAGAAACCTGGATAAACCGCCGCTGCTGTGTACTCATCGGATGTTGAGCAGGCGTAGCAAGCAGGGCACTAGGTCCTGTGGGTGAAGGTAAATTACATTCGGAGGACGAATGGTTGCTGCCAACCTGCGATGATCAATAGGTGCATACAATGCGGTTAATCCTACCTACAAGATTTATTGCTCAGCGTCAAATCCTACCTAGCAAGAGTTGTCGACTAGTAGTCGTCAGAAAGTCTCATCGTTATTAGAAGAAAGTTTACTACGGCAGAAAAAACTTTCGCATTAGGTTTTATAGAATAGAGAAACGAGAGTAGACTTCAAGAAACGTCGAATGTCACAACTCAAGTCGGTCCACCCAGATTTCTTTCTGTCTGTCATCAATGAGATAATAATAAAAAAATTACAAAATAAGCAATGCGAAAGCACTGTGAAGTATTTCGCTAGGGCATATGAATTACTTCACAGTGTCGCTAGTAAACTTGTAGGTCACACATAATGGTGGAAAAAGGACACACACCGATGTTCTCCCACTGCGAGAAAGTTTAAGAGAGACATTGATGTGTTCATTGCATAGGGCTTCATCCGATGGTGCACCGATAAGAAGCCTTGATCGGACGTAGTCACAGATAGATCGGTCGCCTTTTAGCGTGGAGAGTAAGGGTTCGATTCTCCTTCCAGAGATGGTTATTCTGCACTTCACTCACAATTACTGGCGCCATCGATTGATGCTTGGTCTTTAGAAGGGGCGTTAAATCAATGCAAAAAATAATGACACTAATAACAACAATAATAATAATGATCACAATAATGATGAAGATGATGATACTACTACTACTACTACTTTGCTTACTACTATAACTACTACTTCCCCTACTACTACTACTACTTCCCCTTTCCTACTACTACTACTTCCCCTTTCACTACAACTACTACTACTACTACTACTACTACTACCACTCCACCTACTTCCCCCTTCCCCTACTACTACTACTGCTGCTACTACTACTATTACTACTACTAATACTAATAATAATACTAACACTACTACTACTACTACTACTACTCCACCTACTACTACTACTACTACTACTAATAATAATAATATTAATAATAATAACCATCCTGACAGCGATTTTAACTCGTTAACAATAAGCTCCAAGTCCCTTAGGGCAAGCTTACTAATTATTATTATAATAATTATCACAAAGCAATCTCTGCGTGCTTATTGTTGCAAAACTCCATGCATGATTTGTGTGTGTGCGTGTGTGCGTGCGTGTGTGTGTGTGCGTGTGCGTGTGTGTGTTGGAATCCAATAAACGTTTAAGTTGGTTATCTGGTCTAATGTAAGATAATTTAGGTGCATAAAACAACCTGCGTGGTCTTATTATAAGATAAAATTAAATTAGTTCAGCCCTTATGAATAAACAAGCGTACATGTGTTTGGTTCGACATAGTAGCCTGCGGAAATTTGGTTGCAAGCAGTAACACTAGAAATATAGACTGGTGAAGTTGTTGAAGCTAACTTCCATGAGAATGTAGATTCCCTATCAAACGGTTCAGCTAATACGTTACGTTATCAATAATAAATTCGTAGAAAGCACTTGGGCTACATAATTATTACAGGCTTTAGCTGGAGTAGAACAGTTCTTTGAAGCGATGCGGCAATGACTGGCTTCAGAAGCGAAGTATAGTTCGTTGATTGTTGGCTATACTTCGACAAAGGGACGTCCACGGAAGGATGTTGTGCATGATAGGACGTTCTTCCTCTTCGCTGGTTGTCTACTTGGCCAGACGAGGTGCGTAGTAATCGAGGAATTCTGTTAGACTGACCTTTCGATCTTTGTCTTTGTCAGCCTTTTCTACGAATTGCTGGGAAAGAAAGTAACGCTGCTGTATGTACATGTAAGGAGAAAGCACATTCCACATAGAAGAGCCAACTGAAGCAAAGGATCGAGACTGAGCCATAGACTGAACAATAACTGTTCTAGCCAATCCTGTTCTAGTCACAGCTGTTCTAGCCATAGCTGTTCCAACCACAAGCTGTTCTAGCCATGGCTCTTCTAGGCATTAGTAATTTCTACCGCGCCAATGTCTAGCGTATAATGCGTCAACCGCAATCTTGTCAAAATTCGGACGACTGGTTCTACCAGGCAGAATACAGTCTTACTTGGACTATAACTATGTATATCGTCATTCATCACTGATTCATGCTGAATTTACATAGCGCATTTTCAAGACAACAACTCAATGGCTCTCTCTGCGCTAAACTATTAGTTATGATTCATACGTCATTGCTAAAGAAAATAACAAGAAACCCTTGCACTAATACTGACAATGGTCACTTTAATAACTAATATTCATAAATTATTATTGTGGTAATCATTATTTACTACGATCCATCCGTTGAACAATATGGAATTTCTCTGTATACTTAGGCCTACAGCGGTCTATGGTGCATGGCGGATTTTTTGTGAAGCGACAAGATAAGAGGAAGAGGGAATCATGTTTTGTGAATAAATATGGCTTTTAGTTGAGCAATGGACTTGTGGGGAGGTAGTTAGAGGTGAGGTTTTGGTGAGTTCGTAGGGTAGATTTATTATATGTCGTAATACTGAAGGCAGTTTGTTGTAAAGAGGTGGGGCAGCAGTGGCTATGTGGCGGGTAAAAATTCAGCGATAAAGTGACGGAAGTGCGGAGCAGAGCAAGGGTGTAAGAGGAAAGGTGGATTCAGTTTAAGCACACCGTGTGAAGGCAAAGCTCACTAGCGTCGTCTCTCCCTCATGGCCTCATCCAGGATTGCCCAAGTGCAAGCAGTGACGAAGTCTGAGGGGGAAATGGTTGTCATCGCTAGGTTATATATTGTCGAGGTTCTGGACCGTACTGCTTGGAATATCCTCCCATTGGATCTTTGGCTCTCGTCTAGTATAACTCGCTATCCCAATTTTTTAAATTCCACTCTGAAATCGGTCTCAATTATTTGGCCGAGTCTGGGCTAAGAGCGCCTCTGAGTAGATTTGCTGAAGAGGCGCAATATCAAGCTTCATTGATTGATTGATTGGTTGGTTGATTAATTGATATACATGTAGTCTACACATCGAAATGCGTTCTACCAAAGAGATAATAACAAATGCCATTTCGACACTTACGCGTGCTTCAAGAGCAATTTTTGGGTTGTTCCATTTTACGCTGGATTCTGGACTGGCGGCGAACCGCTTCAGTGCCTCCTCCACTTCTTTCAGATCGATGAAGCCACTCTTATTCCGGTCGATGTCGTGGAAGACATTCTGCAGAGTCTGCCTGATCTGTGAGTCCGATACCTGATCCATAAGAACCGTCGGCAACCTTTCTATACTAGAAATAACAGCAGAAGAGACTCTCTCCGGAATCTTCGTTCAACCCTTTGATTACCGTTCCAACGTTCGGTATTCTTTATAGATAGTCTTTCTGCCTCTTCCGCCTACTCCACCACGAGCCTGGAAACGGCGGGCCTCAGCTGGGATTGAGCTTTGACGGAATTGTGCCACACATACATTTAAGTACTTAACTGGCCTAAGTAGATGGCTTCAGGTTATGCGCAACCTGGTTTGTTTATTCTTAGACCGTGCTGTGCGCGTTGGCTACACTCCTAACTCTTCTGTGTTAGCCAGTGTGTGCATCGCTTCTAGCCTCCCGATGCTGGCTTATATAAGAGAGATTTCGATAACGGGCCAGCACGGCGGTCCCTACAGATGGGAACCTTAAATGGCGATGATAGATAGATAAATATTCGTTTATTTAGAAATAACACGATCTGACAATAACGCAGAAATGCCCAAGTATTTGACAGTGATCACTGAGAGCAGCTATAGTTAATTTTAAAAACTGAGTTTGTATTTTATGTGGGCCTAGTGATCGGGGGATAAATTCTAAGTTGTCGTTCGGTGGGCGAACATGATTGTGTGCTCCAGATTTTAATTGGTGAATGAAGTGGAGACGGAGTGGAGGTAGGAATTGGTGAAGAACATGCTTGGGGTTGTGTAATACGGAGAAAATGATCAAATCAGGCATCTGCCGTGTTTGCGAGTTCAGAGACTATTGGGAAGGGTCGATCTAAGTAACCTAGGCGTCTGGCACTTCCTGAAAGTTTTTCCATACGCTCTTTATCAGAGGCAAAGGCTAGACCCCGCCAGGATCGGGATGCATATAATAATTTATAGGAATACGTTCAAATGATGATGAAGGATTATGCCCGAACAATCCATTGAAAATACGAGCGAAGTCATAATTATATGGACGCTATGTAAAAGCATTGTCTTTTACATTTATGGGCCCAATGTCGTGTCGACCAATAGAATACGAGATATAAATAGCTTGACCTAGTTTCGACTTCCGGTGAAATCGTTGAGGCGCTCGGTTGAACACCAGAGAGAATTATGTAGATAGGCTAACGTTTCTCATTGGTCGATTAGTATGTCATGCATCTCTTTGATCCAAATGATAATTTTGTGTTTTCGTAATTAATGCCAATAATTGTTATCAAAATACATGTGTCATGAGATGAAATGCACGCTTGACAAATAATAAGCAAAAGTGATGAATCCAAGTCACATATTTATGTAACATAATTATGTGAATAATTAAGTCAATTTTTAGGTATCAACTAACAAGTCTCATACAGATAAGTTTTAGCCTATATATAATTTTTATCTATGTAATTTTTAATATATATATATATAATTTTTGTATCTAAGTAGTCATGGTGACGGGCTTGGTCAGATGCGGACAATTTGAAAGAATGTATAGGGTTTCTTATGGATTATATGCCAATAGGGACTATAGACAAACATAATTTCAAGTAGGCCATGCACCTAAGATTAACGTCTAATTCCTGTCTCTCAAACTGCCTCGTTTAATAACTACCTACAAGATATGTTCAACAACTTTCTATTTATGCTCTCTATTTTCTTACATGCGACATCGTTGTATTTGGAAAACATTGTAACATCCCCTTTTACTAACTTCCTTATCAAACTAAACGCATATTCAGATGCACCTAAAATGACAGTACATGTCTGTCGTTCCATAGACTGCAGGGCGGCTACGGCTTAGTGCTGTTGGCTTAACACGCATGGTTGAACCACTTGGGTAGACACGATTCCCACCAACGACTTTTGGGCGTTGTCCTCTGCGGCGAAAGCTACCTAGATATTATTACGACCATTTTTATGTAGAGCCTTTGTATAATATGTTAGGGATATAAGCCGCAACGTGTCAACCAATCA
Source organism: Bimastos eiseni (assembly GCA_959347315.1). Lineage (NCBI taxonomy): Eukaryota > Metazoa > Annelida > Clitellata > Crassiclitellata > Lumbricidae > Bimastos > Bimastos eiseni. Next base: position 24,134,196 of record OY365813.1, on the reverse strand, counting down.
GTGATCGTCTCTTCTGATACATTGCGGGCGATGCCTGTGGTCGGCTTTGTAATGAATAAAGTGACATCCGGGGACTTGGCAGGATAATTTTTAAACGTATGTTCGCCGAAAGTTCATTTCGATTTTATGCTACTCAAGTAAAAAGGTTCCATTGAACACATTTTATTTATATTGCAAGTTCTATATATTAAGTCGTTATAGCTTTTGTTTCACTAACAAAACAAAACGCAAATGCCAATCTATTGTGCAAATGTCCTGAATGTAGCCACAATAGGGTTCCTTAAAACTGTGTCAGGTCACTGACACAGTTTTTATTGGCTTCATGTCTTCCATATTAGCCCAAGGTAGAACCTAAAACTGGATATAGGCGTATGTATAGCAAGCAATGCCACTGACATTTTGGCCACGACGTGTCTTTCCTGAGTAACATCCTTTACTCTACATACTCCACCCTGTTTGCGTCATTGCTAATAGGCCTAGGCCTATATCTTACATTTTTAAGTGCTTTGTTAAGAATTCATCACCCTGATTTAGACTACTAATAAGCTTTCAATCATTTATCGATTACCAGAATTTGTATAGCGCTTTTTCAGGGCAATGCTACTTACTCCTTATGAATGTGGTTCATACACGAACGGCGCTGTATAAATTCTAATTAATTACACTTGCAGATTACAACAATGGAAACAAAGCTAGTATTGAAATGATGTCTTTATTCATTAGTTATTTGTCGAATAAAAATCTGATCAGATGTTGTCCGGTACGATTCACAAGAACATTCTTAGCAGAATTTCGGGCTAATCGCCTTAAAGAGCTGTTCAGCAGGGTTCCTTAAAATTAATGATTACACATGCAGATGGAAACACATCAGTCTCACCATGAAACACGTTTCTAAGATCAATTCAAGTTTCATTGATATAAAAGATACAGTTCCTCCAAAAAGTCCTGATTCTGAAATGCCTCATTACCCATCAATGAATATAACAGGAGTGATGTCAGGCAAGTCGTATTAAAGGAAGGATTTGCATAGTAGCCATTGTAAGGTTAGAAAAGGCAATGTAAAGCTAGTGAAGGTAGAGTGAGAAACGTTTACTTTAAGGATACTGAAGCTGAAAGTATGGCCATAAATGTTAATATGTAGGATGCTGCGGGAAAATGAAAATCGTAGGATTATGTGGCGTTACTTTAAGATCTTTTTGTAAAGTTTCGTGGCCTGAAACTGACACATTTCTTAAGACTCTAATGGAATAAAAAGCAACTAAATGGCTTGAATCGTTTATCTAACAACTAGATTCGCACAGACCTTTAAAGGTCAATAGTTCCAGCGACATCGCGAAAGTGTCAAGAAATTGAACTGCGTAGCAAAGCAAGTTCCTTCGTTTGAGTACACATACGTTCATATGCGCCCACCATATAGCCTATATCTGAAATATACAGAATATAGATATATACAGATTACAGAATAGTTATATTCTGTATGTATATATATATACATACTCTGTATTAATATGTATATGATATGCTGTATGTATAAAATTATATGAACGATATATATATGTAAAACACTTGGCTACATGTCACAAGCTTTAGCTGGTTTAGAACAGTTCTTTGAAGCGCCTCAAAGCGACAGAGCAATGAATAGCTTCAGAAGCGAAGTACAGGACGTTGGTTGATGGCCATACTTCGTCAAAGGGACGTCCACGGAAGGATGTTGTGCTTCTTAGGACGTTCCTCTTCTGCGCTGACCATCTACTTAGATAGAATAGGAGCGTAGTGATCAACAAATTCCTTTTCGCTGACTTTCTGATCTTTGTCCTTATCGGCCTTTGCCAAGAATGTCTGAAAAGATGAAAACAACTGTGCGATTTACTAGGCCAATTTCTGCATTCAGAGTAATCGCGTGTTCTTACATCTATCAAAGTCAAGTAAAGCTCCAGGTATGCCAACTCAGAACGGCACTCAGTTCCATCCCTTCACCCCTTGAGTCGGTAATGGACGAATCCTATAAGGAACTTTCAACACGAACCCAGCACAAACTCCTTATCTCCATTTTACACAACCCCAAACATGTTCTTCATCAACTCCAATCTCTGCACCATCCCCATGCATTCAATTCACCAATCGAGACCTAAAGCACACAACCATGTTCTCCCGCCCATTATCCCCGATCACTAAAATTTACATTATCTACTAGTTTGTTATTAATTCTAGCTACTATTATTGATCACTGTTACTCATGACGTAAGCGAGTGTACGCATTTCTGCGTTATTGTCAAATTGTCTTATTTTTAAATTAACGAACATCTATCTACACGGTAATAACTTCCCTATTATAATAATACATAGCCACAAATATAAAACTCAACCATTTGGTAACAGATGCACATTGTGACCAACTTGCCCTTTGGCGCTACCGTTGACCTTATCTTTCGTCTCGTGCTTAGCGATACAGGTTGTCGTCAGGATATGAAAAAACACGTCAAGTCAAGTCAATGACTACTCGACCAAAGGTTCGGAAAAAATATGATGTCATATAACTATATTCGTCTGCTACCTTGAACCTGACTCACGAATGCTTGACTCGCGTAAACATGTTCTGACAAATTTAAATAACTAACACTGGTTTCATAGAACCAATTTTGTGGGCGCAATGTTGATGAGTTCTAGTTCTGCAGGGAGACTAGATGGCTGGGTGTCACCCCCATTGTAAAGCTACCAGCATGATTGTTTACAGAGTTCTTCACTGTAGAAGGCATTAATAAATTCCATGGTGAGAGGTGATGTGATTACGGCGGGAACAAAATACGTTGGGGCGATGTCTTTACAATAAGGGTTCAACACTCACTTAATTATCTACCTTTCAATCCTCGATAAAAACGACACCCACATTAACAGCTACTCTGCCGCCTCTGGAAACCAGACTCTGACCTCCATCGGACTACCCTCTCGACAACCCTCGTGAATAAGCTGGTGCTCTACGCTTGGCTTTCAAGTGGCGCTTTAGATGTTTGGAGTTTGGAGATTGACAAAATCTATCCGAACAATCTCCTTATCAAAACGAAACCCACAGTTACATGTGAACTCTCTTGTGAACTCTCACTTTCCCTCTCTTTCTCTGTTTCCCTCTCTCTGTCTATCTGTCTCTGTATCTGTCTGTCTCTGTCTCTGTCTCTCTCTCCCTCTCTGTTATCTAGATATCCATCTTTGGATAATCTACCTAACACTACTTTAGCTGGTGCATTGCGCTTGGCTTCAAGAAAATTGCAGTTTACTCAACCGATTAAATAGGCCTATACACAGTGTTACAACGTAAAAAGTCTGCAACAGATTTGACCGTAACTTACGGCTGTTTCTTGCTTGACTCTCGCATCATCCCACTTCTCCTTGCATCCGGGAGTCTGGGTGCATTTCCTCAGCGCAGCCTCCACTTCCTTTGCATCGATGAATCCACTCTTGTCGATATCGCACTCCCTGAAGACTGTTTTCAAAGCATCCTTAACATCACAGGCAGACATCTTCCGTATCGGTTGAAACGATTGGAGCAAAAGAGAGAGCTGACGAATATCTGGAACCGTAGACAAGCTTTAAAACCGTTCCAACCGATTGAGCCTTTTATAACGCCTTGTGTAAGCGGTAGTCGGGTATGAGCGTAGATCCTGAAGTCTAGAGCTACCTATTCAGGCCGGACGGACAAGCGCTGCAGCTGGGCTAGACTTGGCGACCACGGTTGCAGAATATTGAACGTGGGCGTCTGGCGTGACATGGGCCAGGCCCCATTTTTTGGCAAACAACCAACAATAGATGTGTTAATCATGACACCAACTGTACGGTTGGGCAGACGTCATGAGAAACGTAAACGCGGAATATTTATAGAAAATATTCCTGTCTAAGTTGATGTCTGCTGCGTAATGAGTCCTGTTATGCAAGTTGTTTTTGACATCCTCTTTGACAACCCCTCTGATTCGACACAGCGCTCGTGAATAGGTTCGAGTCCAGCGCTTAGCTTTTGCGTAGTGCTTCAGAAGTTTTGGGAATTACATTATGGAAACCATCATTGCGCATATTACTTTATTAGCTTACATTACTGGTTTACAATGTGTATCTTTTATTGAAATGCCAAATTATTCTGCAGAGAAACATTTGTTGTTTACTTCCCACTCAACTTCACTGTTTAGCATTGTAGAATGGCACGTTCTGCCTCTACAACTGATTGTCTAAAGTCTCACTGTATGTTGCGGTGTCCATTTGTCTACGTGGTATGGAACTTTCCGCTGTTATACCTTTTTCGTTATTTGTGACATCAGGATATATGCATGTGGTTGCTCATCAGTATATTATTACCTTTTATTACTGTATAAAACACCCAGATACAACATTGCACCGCTTGCCCAGGGTGTTCAAAGATCCAGTGATCCAGCCACCAAGGAATAGACCACAATACGCTATAATTACAGCAGTTTTACACAATCGTGGTCGCAATATCTAAAATTCTAATGCCCAAAGCCTACTCAGAAACGCTCCAAGTCCAGCCTCGGGCAAGTCTAGACCATTGGAAAAACCTCGGAACCTCAAAAAGAGATTCCTTGATCATCACCGAATAGTCATCGATAGGTCATTGATATAATATATAACATATATAATCCTTTGATATGAACTGGTTTATCAGGTGTGCATACAATATATAAATATATAATTCAAACATGAATGGGTCTATCAAGCGTATACACATATACACATGATATACACTTATATATACGTATATATATATATATATATGTGTGTGTGTGTGTGTGTGTGTGTGTGTGCTTGTGAGTGCGTCTGCGCACGCGTGTGAGTGTGTGCGCGTGTGTGAATAGATCATATGTATGTACAACTGTGTATATGTATATTAGTTAAAATATAAATGGGCTAAAAGAGCGCAACTCTGAGTATGTGCATGCGTAGCTGTGCGCTTATTAGCCTACACTCACCTATTGTCACCTACACTTCTACAGGCCAGTGTGCATAGGCTAGACATGGGCCATAGAGGCTACAAAGTTTGTCACAGCACGGTCTCTGACGCATTCCAAAGCGAGCCATGATGTCGCAGATGACGAAACGAGTTAGAACAGCGGAAAATTCCACTACACGTACATAGAAATCGCTAGACAGCGAAACTCTAAAACCATAAACCTATCAGACATAGACAGAACATGTTGAAACCACAAACACACGCTGGCTCGTCGCCAAGGAATCTATATTTAGAGGAATGGTTGCTAGTGGAAATTATTGTACGACTATAATTGACATAGATGCCGCCCGACTTTAATTTTTATTGTTGAGTTATATGTGGTGTCTTAAAATGCCACAGGCATCTTTTAAATCCGCAAGCAGGATTTTTCATTGATTTGCTTTTTTAGATTATGATTACTGCGCCTCTGACTAGATTTCTTAAAAGGCGCTGTGTCAAGTTTTACTGATTGATTGATTGATAGTTTGATTGATTGATTGAATGCTTTTTGGCATGTAAGCAAGATGCGACATTTTCGTTGCTTCCGATAATTGCCCAAAATCAGACAAACTTTCCAGTCTCGTGTAAACATGTACTTGATTTGTGGCTGTAAGGTTTCATATGTAGGCCTAGTCTCTCAGAAGATGAGCCTGGTTAAAACAAAAACAGCCTCTGGTCGCTATGACCGAAATATCAGTACTGAAAACAAGAGGAACTTAGTATTGTAGGATTAATACAATTTGACGGTATAATTTCGCGACGTAGATACGGTATGAGTCCACGTAACACTTCCTTAGTCAAATCATAGCCGTATTTGAAATCCATAATCACTTTGCTTTACCATAAACTACTCTAGTAGCAAACTGTAGGCCTACTATTGTTATAACCTCTGACTCTGTCGTGTATGACAACTAAATAGCTTACTAGAATATATAAATAAATAGGTAATAAATAATAATAATAATAATAAAAATAACAATAATAATAATAATAACTGGCTCCTTTATAGATCGACTGAGTAAATAATAATAATAATACCTCTGACGAAAATTACTAAAACATTTTTATACCGTCACTCATGTTAGCATTGCTGTATTTATGTCAGATTGCTTTCTTTTTTTTAAAATTAATAATAATAATAATAATAATAATAATAATAATAATAATAATAATAATAATATTAGCGTCCTTGTCCAATAATCCACGTCATATTAAAATTGCGCTACAGAAACCCTTAATATCCAGAGTCCCAGACGAATCCTAATACCAGACGGCCATTTGAAAGTCAAAGGACAACGCTATTTTGGCCACTCGGCGGGGTCACCGCGACTCTGATTTCGATATTCAATTCCTGGTCTCAGGATGACACTAAGTCTGCATCCAACTGGGTGGTCGAAGGTGATTGGCTGGATTGCAATTAGTTCAGGTCACGGAGGTCAACTCATTTCGAGCTGAACCTTCGGACTGTCTGGTGCCAGACACGTAGGCCTACTTCTGGCATCACTGCTTGCCAAGGTATGGCTTCACTGCTGAATGGAAAAATTAGACGTCCGCAGGACATGCTTTAGTTTAAATTCACTCACGTTTGAAGTATTCGTGTGTCGATTGTGTGTGTGTGTGTGTGTGTTTGTATGTGTAGGTGTGCTTGTGTAGGTGTGTGCGTCAGCCTGTGAATGCCTGTACCTGCATGTCTGCCTGTGTCATTGGTCACTTGATAGTGACGGTATCAGTTGTGCAAAAATTAATCCGCGCATTGAATGGGACTGGAAGGATGGTAGAGGGAGGGGTAATGGAAAGTTATCGGAGGTAAAGGGAGAGAGAGAGAGGTGAGGAGAAGAGGATATGGATTGTAATTTTTGTATTGAAACACTCCAACAGACCCAGAAATTCAAACATTTAGAAATTCCTTTGGAGCTACAGAATCACTCTAGAATTTCTGCACATCGTTTACTACAGGCAGTATAATATCCGTATATTATAAAATGTGCATGCATGGTATGCATACTCGTATGTCTGCAATTGTATAAAATAAGTATTTAACGTTGCTGTTGATATTCTTTTCAATGAGACAGCTTGGCTGAATAGCCGTAGACGCTGTTTAGGTCGAAATTGTTTGAATTTGTGGATTCAGCGATTGCTTTTTACGATTTGATTGAAGATTTTAATTGAGTCTGTATATCGTAAGAAACGTCCACTTATGAAGACCCTTTACTCAACTTGTTCACGATTAACGTCAAACTGACCTTGAAGGAGTCTCTGTTGTATCCAGGGGTGTAACAAGTGGGGGCAGGAGGGAACCGCCCCCCCCGTTTCAAAACTGGGGGAGGCAAAGCCCCCAGTTTTAGTGCTCAGTGCCCCCTATGTGCCCGTCAAATCGGTTCTTGTTATGCTTATTCAATGGCTATTTATGATTACCTTTGTTAAAATTTGTGCCACCCCATTTTTCAAATTTCTGGGAGACCAAAAAATTCTTTGGCGCTTCGCGCAATACTTTTTAAATTATGCCCCCCACTTTTCAAAACCTTGTTACACTTTTGGTTGTATCCTTTGCCTTTCCCTACCGCCCTATATATTTGTGGCGGACAGGCCACAAGGCTTGAATGAAGTTTTATTTTTAAATAATCGGTTCGCCATAGCGTTATTTTAACGTGTATTTTTTACAGTGTTGCGCCTTGCAAGGGCTCAAGATCATACGAGGGAAGACCGATCGGCAGTTTTTAGTTAATTGCATAGCTTGCAGACGCATGAATTGGCTTGAGTATAGCCTGACATACGGTGCATCGCTATATTTGTGGAGCAGTGGTTCGTACTGCTTCATACGTAGAGTGGTTCTCTAACCGCTCCAAGGATATTTGAGTGTTGCCATATAAATACGACCTCTAGTGACAGCCGCTCTCGCGAGACGCAGATGCAGACGCAGACGGAGAAGCAGACACAGAAGCAGACAGTCGCTGACGCAGACGCTGACGCAGATGCAAACGCAGACGGAGAAGCCGATGCAGACGCAAACGCAGGGCGAGCAGATACAGATACAGACGCAGACAGAGATGCGGATGCAGAAGCAGACACAGCCACTGACACAGACGGAGAAGCAGACGCAGAAGCAGACACAGTCGCTGACGCAGGCGCAGTCGCAGACGCAGACGGAGAAGCAGATGCAGACGCAGGGCGAACAGACGCAGACGCAGATACAGACGCAGACGGAGAAGCAGACGCAGAAGCAGACACAGTCGCAGACGCAGATGCATAGTGAGCAGATGCAGGGCGCAGGGTGCAAGCAGGCAGATAGGGGTAGCCAAATGGCGGCCGACAACAGCGTGTTGTTGTTGAGGAAAGACGCACTCATACATGACTCATGCACCCCAGTGCAAATGGACGGGCGCGAAAGCAAGAAGAGAAAGCTGGACGCGTCAGCCGAAAAGGCGCAACAACAACAACAACAGCGGCCGGAGCAGGATGACTCAGAGGAGGACGGTTTTACGGTAGTAAGAACCAGAACAAGAACAACAACACATCGTAAGTACATTGATTTGAACCCGGAGACGGTGACCCCGGCTAGGCCACCCGTCTCAAAAACTTTTAATATGTTCACACCACGTGCTTCACTGACAACGGAGCGAAAAACAGAATTAGAAGGCCTATTCCGTAGGCAAATATACGTCCGATCTGAAGGAGACGCCCTTCTTAAAATGACAAAGACCAAACCAATATATACCAAAAAAGAAATAGCAATAGCTGTTGTATCCAGGGGTGTAACAAGTGGGGGCAGGAGGTAACCGCCCCCCCCCCCCCGTTTCAAAACTGGGGGGAGGCAAAGCCCCCAGTTTTAGTGCTCAGCGCCCCCTATGTGCCCGTCAAATCGGTTCTTGTTATGTTTATTCAATGGCTATTTATGATTACCTTTGTTAAAATTTGTGCCACCCCATTTTTCAAATTTCTGGGAGGCCAAAAAATTCTTTGGCGCTTCGCGCAATACTTTTTAAATTATGCCCCCCACTTTTCAAAACCTTGTTACACTTTTGGTTGTATCCTTTGCCTTTCCCTACCGCCCTATATATTTGTGGCGGACAGGCCACAAGGCTTGAATGAAGTTTTATTTTTAAATAATCGGCTCGCCATAGCGTTATTTTAACGTGTATTTTTTACAGTGTTGCGCCTTGCAAGGGCTCAAGATCATACGAGGGAAGACCGATCGGCTGTTTTTAGTTAATTGCATAGCTTGCAGACGCATGAATTGGCTTGAGTATAGCCTGACATACGGTGCATCGCTATATTTGTGGAGCAGTGGTTCGTACTGCTTCATACGTAGAGTGGTTCTCTTACCGCTCCAAGGATATTTGAGTGTTGCCATATAAATACGACCTCTAGTGACAGCCGCTCTCGCGAGACGCAGATGCAGACGCAGACGGAGAAGCAGACACAGAAGCAGACAGTCGCTGACGCAGACGCTGACGCAGATGCAAACGCAGACGGAGAAGCCGATGCAGACGCAAACGCAGGGCGAGCAGATACAGATACAGACGCAGACAGAGATGCGGATGCAGAAGCAGACACAGCCACTGACACAGACGGAGAAGCAGACGCAGAAGCAGACACAGTCGCAGACACTGACGCAGATGCATAGTGAGCAGATGCAGGGCGCAGGGTGCAAGCAGGCAGATAGGGGTAGCCAAATGGCGGCCGACAACAGCGTGTTGTTGTTGAGGAAAGACGCACTCATACATGACTCATGCACCCCAGTGCAAATGGACGGGCGCGAAAGCAAGAAGAGAAAGCTGGACGCGTCAGCCGAAAAGGCGCAACAACAACAACAACAGCGGCTGGAGCAGGATGACTCAGAGGAGGACGGTTTTACGGTAGTAAGAACCAGAACAAGAACAACAACACATCGTAAGTACATTGATTTGAACCCGGAGACGGTGACCCCGGCTAGGCCACCCGTCTCAAAAACTTTTAATATGTTCACACCACGTGCTTCACTGACAACGGATCGAAAAACAGAATTAGAAGGCCTATTCCGTAGGCAAATATACGTCCGATCTGAAGGAGACGCCCTTCTTAAAATGACAAAGACCAAACCAATATATACCAAAAAAGAAATAGCAATAGCTGCCGGATGTCCGGTCGAAGGAATCCAGACGATAGGCAGCTGCCTGCGCTTGACCTTCTCTAACGAGGAGCAAATGCAAAAGGCCAAAAAAATGACTATAATCGCGGGGCTGCGGGTCGAGGTGAGCGAACCACGTGCTCTGTCTCGCCCGCAGAGGACGCAACAAATGGATAACACAGAATACGAAGAGAGGGGGGTTATCTTCGGCCTCCACGAGGACGAGGATAACCTCAACGAAATCTCAAGGGAAATAGGCGCCAAATATGTTAAAAAAAATGGGGGGCCTCACAGTCGGTGCACCGCAGTGGTCGTGGGCTACCCAAAAGGGACCAAGCTGCCCGAGTATGTCACCATATGTGGGCAGCGCTTCAAACTAACCAGATATATCCCACGCCCACGGCGATGCGGACACTGCCAAGATTTTGGCCATGGTGAAAAACAATGTTGGAAAACCCTGAAGTGCAGCCGGTGTGGCCAGCCGCACAGTTTTGGCGACTGCCCAAATCGCGAGAAACCAAAATGTGCAAACTGCGGCGGCCCTCACAGTGCTGCCTTCAGGGACTGCCCTAAATATGTGGTTACGGCCAAGGCACTCCAGATCCGTGCAACAATAGGCGGCTCGTACGCCTCGGCCCTTAAAAAATGTATCCAGGCTTTAAGCAAGGATAAGGAGGGAAAAAAACCGACGGCACCGATACCGGCGCCCCCACCCTTGGCACCGATGTCCCCGCCGTCGTCAACGGGGGAGACTGAGCGCCCAGGTAGTATGACAGCGGAGTTCCTAAATAACACCAAAGGAACTACCTGGATGGCCCTCAGAAACCCCTCTGAAAGCCAGCCCCAGACCGAGGCCGAAAAGGCTCTCGATAATCGGATGGGGCAATTCATGGCTGCCCTTCTGACTATCATCGAGAAAAATGAGGGCAAATGCGACCTAACAACTAAAATCGCGACGGTCGGATCCGCCATCCTCTTCAACAGGAGGGTCGTTTTCGGACGTGACACAACCCGCACCCGGGTAAATAGCTTTTAGAATTCACATGTTTGCAAACTTATAAATTCACTCCGTCAATCATGGCGCTGACTGTGATGCAGTGGAACTGCAGAGGCCTACGGGCTCACAAATGTGAGCTTGAACGGTTCCTGCAGGAAACAGAGATCGCACCAGACATAGTGTGTGTGGAGGAGACTCTCCTCAAAGCTGGCAAAAATACCAACATTGCAGGCTATATAATGTACAGACAGAACCGACCCCCCCCCCCCCCCAGTAGGGGAGGCGGCCTGGCTATATTACTGAGAGAGGGAATCAGCCACACATTACTGTGCCTGGATGAGTCAGACGACTACGAGAGACAGGGAATTGAGATCTGTACGGACAAAGGTAAATTGACAATTATAAATGTATATCTACCAATAGGACCGGTACTTACTAAGACACACCTAAACAGTCTGTTCCCTGACCGCAGGAGCATTATAGTGGGTGACTACAACGCCCACAGTAAAAGCTGGCGGGATGGGAGGACAGATAGCCGAGGTGGGGCATTGGAGGAGGTAATCCGGGATAGGGACCTGGTGGTCTTGAACACTGGACAACCAACTCTATGCCCTAGGCCATATCATAAGAACAATTCTGTCATCGACCTTGCGATCACAACAAGGGACGTGGCCCTTCGGTGCAGCCACAGTGTGCTAAACACCAGCTTGGGGTCTGACCACCTAGTCACGTTAACAACAATTGACGAGGTGGCGGACTTTGAAAATCATGCTGGACTGCATCGATGGAGCCTGCGCAAGGCCGATTGGAGACTATTCAAAGATAATAGTAGACTGAAAATACATGACGGCCTAATATCCGACAATCTCGACACAACCTTTAAACATTTCATGGAAGAGTTGCGAGAGACAGCCTCCTCAGCTATGCCTGAGATAAGGGTAAGGAGTCGGAACAGCAAAAAAAAGAAAAAGCCTCTTCCGTACTGGAATGAGGATTGTTCTCAAGCAATTTACAACCGAAACAGACTCAGAAATAAGGCGGCGAGGTCGAAAGACTTAGCCGATCAATGCAAATATGTGGAGGAAAAAGCTAAAAGCCAACGCGTGATAAAGGACACGGCCAGACAACACTGGGAAAACTTCTGCGCCACCCTAGATAGCCAGTCCAAACTAGGACCTATATGGGGTATGGCGCGGAGAATGACCGGTGGGTCGTCGCAGAGAACCATGCCCACACTTACTGCTAACGGAACACAGGCGATCTCGAATGTCGACAAAGCAAACGTCCTCGCTGAGGGCTACTCCAAAGCAAGTAGCACCGCTAACTATGGAGACGAGTTCCAGCGATATTTAAGTGCCAACATACACCCTGCCACAACGTCCGCACCCCCAACGCGGTTGCGGAGTCCAGCGCACTGAACGACGCCTTCAGCCTCCAAGAGCTGAGGGCGGCCATTAGCGGTGCGAAAATGCACAAAGCGCCCGGCGAGGACAAAATCCCCTACGAAATGCTCCGACACCTACACAACACAGCACAAAAAGTCCTGCTCCGGATATACAACACCATATGGGATAACGGAACCGTGCCTGTGGACTGGAAGCATGCTATCATCCTTCCACTGCCAAAACCATCGAAAGACCTGTCGGCCCCCGGGTCGTACAGACCGATCTCGCTGACGTCGACCCTCTGTAAAGTCATGGAGAGGATGGTCTCGAGTCGGCTAGAATGGTACGTGGAGGGTAGAGGCATGCTGACAAAGGACCAGGCCGGCTTCAGACGAAATCGAAGCACCACCCACCAGATTATCCGGTTGCAGGACCAAATCACAAAACGAATCAAACACAAGGAGCATGTTCTAGGGGTGTTTATCGACTTCGAGAAAGCCTACGATATGTTGCATGTCCCCACTCTACTGCGAAAAATCGAACACCTGGGAGTCATCGGAAAGATGCACGACTGGGTCAAAGATTTCCTCACAAACAGGACCTTTCAAGTCAAGGTGGGGGCGGCTCTATCCAACACCCACGCACAGGAAAATGGCACGCCGCAGGGCTCTATTATCTCTCCCCTACTATTCCTCCTTATGATTAATGATATTCCCAATGTCGTCGGCGGAGTCGACTTATCTCTATTCGCCGATGACAGCGCCATCTTCGCGGGAGGGAAGACAATCAAAACACTTCAAAACAAAATACAAACCTCACTCAATAATATCCAAAACTGGTGCAATAAAAATGAGTTTAAAATCTCCACAACCAAAACAACAGCCGTCCTGTTCACCAAAAGTAGAAAGAAACTCACAACTCAACTTACAATAAACGGAGAGACAATAGAGCCCAGCAAAACGGCCAAATTCCTGGGGGTGCTATTCGATCGGAAGCTGACGTGGAAGCCGCACATCGAGAACACCGTCACCAAGTGCAAAACGAGAATGAACCTCCTACGGGCTGTGTCCGGAAAACAATGGGGGAGCAGCAAGAAGACGCTGCTCATGCTATACCGCGCCCTCATCCGGCCGTTCCTAGATTACGGCGCCGTCGCCTTCTGTTCCGCCAGCGCAAGCAACCGGCGAAAGCTGGAGTCCATACAAAACGTCGCCCTGCGGTTATGCTGCGGAGCTCCGAGTACAACTTCGGCCGTAACCCTACAGAACGAGTGTGGCGACACGCCCCTGCACTTACGGTGGCTAAGCAACAGCCTAAAAGAAGGTGTCAAAATTAAAACCCAAGCAGATCAAGTGGCGAAGGGGGCGCTGGACGACCACTGGACCGTGCATACGGACAGACTCGGAGACGGTGAACTGCTGTCCCAGCGGAACCGGGAGTTCTTCGGCTCCGAGTCCCAAGAGTGCAGGGGCCCAGAACTCCAGAAACTGCCCCCCTGGAAAAACATACCAATAAAAACCGACCTCTCGCTCACAAAAAACATAAAACGAAAAACCGTGTCACCAGAGTTGCAGAAGCTCCTAGCCCTCGAGCTAATAGACCGGTAGAAGAACCGCACCTGCATATAAACTGACGGATCGAAATCCGGGGTGACGGCTGCAGCCGCAGTGGTTATCCCGGAGATCGGATACCGGAAGGTGGTGCGATTGGCGGACTCGTCCAGCGTATATGCAACGGAACTAACGGCAATACGGGACGCGCTCGATTGGATTAACATAAATCAAAATATCGTCAGAGACCAATTTGCAATTTTCACCGATTCACTCAGCGCGGCAGAATCCGTAAAGCAGCAAAAATCTAAATCCCGACCAACCCTAATGGCAGAGGTACTGGATAGGGCAAACAGCTCAGGCCAGACTAGCGACGTCGTGGTGGTCTGGATCCCCAGTCACGTGGGTATCCCAGGAAATGAGGAGGCGGATACAGCGGGAAAAGGCCTCATTCTCTCGGACGTCAACTCCACTGCCTACATCGAGTGGGGTGAGATGCACACCAAAATCCACCAAAATATACTCCACAAATGGCAGGTGGAATACACTGACAGTCCGAAAGGGGCCTTCTATAAGGACATCGAACCGCTGGTGTCGACCCGAAGCAAGTACACGGATACCAAACGATGGCAGGAGGTCCAGATCACCAGACTGCGCTTGGACAGACCCCTGCTAAATCATTGGCTGCACCGGATGAACAAGCACCCTGACGGCAGGTGTGAAGAATGCGGAGTCCCGGACACGACCAAACACCTTCTATTAGACTGTTGCAGGAACAACATCAGCCACGCCATACGCAGGAAATGCGATATGCTGGGCCTGGAGTGCTCCATCCCCAACATCTTAAGCTACCAATCCATCCAGCAGGTAGTAGGAGAAAAAGTACGCGAGATCTGGGGTGGTCGAATAGTGTGAAACGGATTCGCGAAACACAAACTAAACCCACGGAGCCCACCAAACAACAGGAGTAGAAGGAAGATAGCAGGGAGCTGGAAGATGAAGGCCAAGATCAGGGACAAGCTAACCCTTGGATGCCCTGCGGCGAGGCAGAACAGAGAGACGCTATGACGGTAGAAAGCCTTGCTTAAACTGTGTTTTCTTTTAGGAATAACCCATAGGTGGACTAGGCGTATATTCGTAGTGCCAGTATCATAAGTATGCTGTCGTAACCTATAGACACCAAAAATAAAAAAATAAAATCAAAACCAATACAATCTTACAAAATCTGCTCCCTCTACAATTCCCAACTAATCAATTCTCCCGCGACACCATACCGAGGGAGACCGTATACTCGGAGTAATCTACAGGTAAAATATGGGTACAATCGTAATGTCAGAGTCTTACGAATGTCACCGCAACACATAACCAACAAAATTATAAATAATCTTACAAAACTCTTTTACGCAATTTCGTAACGGCAGCATACCGACTGAGACTAAATATTAGGCGTTGTTTAGAAGTGTATATATGTGTACAACCATAATACCAGTGTTTTCTGTGTGTTGTAGTAGCCCGTAGACAACAAAACAAACATTAAATAAGTAACAGCTAAACAATTTTGTTTTTCCTATAATCACCATTACCATTACTATTATTATTACTATTAATACTATTATTATTCTATTATCAATATTATTATTTTCTACTATAACTAGATTACTCTATTATTACTCTATTATATTATATTGAATAGCTTATAAATATCTGTAGGAATATATAGACGAAACTGGTGACCACAGGCAACCTGAGCCTGACAAACATGTGCAACACAGAAGTAATATGTTTAATATCGGAGATTAGGTGTTTTAACTGTAACGCCACTGTATCAGAATATGTAGGTTAAAAAAATAAACCAGACCGAATGAGGTCGATGCAAGGCCGACTGAGGCCAAAAAACGTCTAGAAAACACCAACTATACTAGCGAACCAGGCTAAAATAATGTGTACGTAATAATGATTTATATTAGTATTCTTAAAAAAAAAGCTGACCAGAAGTCAAACCAACAACATCAACACCAAGCCGAGAAGAAAGGAGACGAGAGGAGAATCGACGCCATAGACAAACGAAAAAGACAAACAGGAGAAAATCAACAACAACAAAGAGCAAACCAAAAAACCGATACAACTCAAGAAAAGAAACAAATTGAAAGTGAACAGAGAAACCGAAAACATTAAGAAAATCAAACACAAAAACAAAATGACATCTATTCCAAACAAAACAATTCTAGCGACCAGCCTTCAAGAACATCAGCCAACTAACAGCAGCCAAACCGAAACGAAAGGACAGAAAAGAGAACAGAACGAAAACAGCAACAAAAACTGAGAAAAACCACAACTACAAACTAAAAACAACCACTAAAAGACGGTAAAAGCCATTGTTGCTATACACTGTCGTTAAACCACTTATAAGTAAGCCGCTCTCGCGGTCAGGCGGTGCTGCTTTTCGCTGATCTGGTGGGGTGGGCCCCTCTGCCATCGATCGCAAGTCGGACTGTGTCCTGATCGTAGGGGTTACCAGCCTGACCGAGGAAGACCGATCGCTCACAGGTCTGGGTGCCGTTCGAGAGTGCGTAGAGACCCGATTGAGAGAAATAAATGAATGAATGACAGTTCTGTACGGGAAAACGTGGAAGATGGTGACCCCGTCGGCAGTCGTGAGAAAGAGATCGGGTAAAGCCCCGAGGAACGGAACGTTTATATCGAGAAAGGCCTCGTTGGCCGTTGAGATAATATACGGGAAGAGTTTCCCAGCGAACACGTTGGTTAAAAGTGGAGGGCGGCCCCGCGAAGCCGTTGGAAACAGACCAAGAGAGTTACCGGTGAAGCCGTTGACACATACTGGAAAACATAAATACGTTCGATAAAAACGGGGAGGGTGACCCCATTGGTGCGTTAGATACAGGGAAAGTTCCCATTGGTGCCGAAAACCTGATCACTTGCGGGCGTCTCCGCATATTCTATTCTCTTTACGGTTTCCTGTAAATATCTATTCTTGGCTACCTAACGTGGTCATACTTACTCCTCCCGTTTACCAGCAATCTGTTCATTTTGCGTGTCTGATCTCAATGTCTTTGCTCGCGGTTTCCCCGCGTACCTTTACTTGAGGCACTAAACGTAATATCTGTACTTGCGGTGTCCCCGCAGTATGTCTTCTTGATTGTCTTACGATCTTTCGGTAAATCTTCTTGTTGGCTAACTATGTCGGTCACAGTTACTCCTCTTGGTTTCCAGATATATATTCACTTGTGTGTCTAGTTGCAATCTTGACTCGCGGTTTCCCCGCGAGGCTTCTACTTGCAGAACTAACCGCAGAATTTCTTCTTGTAGATCTAACTACATAATCTCTTCGGGGACTTTATCGAAACATCTGTCCATGGTTCGTTCTGGTGTGTAAGAGACAGAGTACTATTGCTTCAGAGAAAGTGATTATAATAATACAGGTCTGTGTGAAATATAGAGGTAAAGTGGTGACACTTTCCTCAGGTGCCTGTGAGAGAATCGAGTCTGAGGACTCATAAACGAAGTTTGCGAGAGTTGGTGCATTACTGTTGGTCAGAGCTCGAGGTGACGAGTATCTAGATGATCCTACGATGAGAGGAATAAGCCCAGTCCAATGAAGTTACAGACATGTGAGAGTCTGGGTGATCGGATACAAAAGTATATGACAGATGAAAGCAGGTCGAGAAATATACTTGTTGGCTACCTAATTTGGCCATACTTACTCTCGCGGGTTTCCAGCAGCACTTGAGCTGTCGGACACGTGAGAGTTCGGGTAGTCGAGATCGTTAACATTCGGGTGGCCGTGATAGATGCAGACTGGGTAAGTCCCAGGATTAGCGATCGCATATAGTCAGATAGGCCCCGGTGGCCGAGAGTGGTACAGACCGTGAATAAGTTCGGGTGGTCGTTCGATAGAAATATCGGGAAATTCCCAAAGGACCCGCTGGAATTACACATGGAGAGTGAACACGTTAGAAGAGCACGTTACAAACAAGAGAAAGCACTGGTGCCGATTGATACCTCCAGGTTACAATTCAAATAACTATTCTTGATGGTTGTATGTATGGTCTTTCGCTAAATACTCTTGTTTGTTACCTACATTAGTCATAGTTACTCCTCTCGGTTTCCCGAAGTCTCAGAATATATTACGGTGTTGTCGGACAATTGCCAGCGCAGAGGACGGTCAATCGTGTACATGATAACTTTTGCGTGTGAGGCCGGTATGCCACACACGGAAATGGACCAAGAGGCAGACGTGAAAGTCTGGGCAGTCGGAAACCCAGGGTAAAGATGGTAAGCAGACCAAGAGTTGATCGATGCGTAAATATTACTTTTGGCTACCTACGTTGGTCATAGATACTCCTCCCGTTTTTCAGAAGTGTATCTACTTGCGTGTCTGATCGAAGTCATCGATACGAGTACGTTTGGGTAATCGAGTACCCAGGTGAATACACGGTTGCTTGTCGTCACACACCGTTCTGAGAACTGACTGAAATGCGAGGTTGGGCCCCCTCGTGCGTAGGTCGGATCGAAGATCTGTGTGTAGATAGCTAGGGTTATAGACAGAAGACCTTCACTATCAGAGTCCGTGAATACCATGTCAGTGTAATTTTTATCGAAGCAGATTATATCAGTGTTGGTGGGTAACTGCTAACACAGAGGACGGGTACTTACTCCGTCAATTGTGGTGCATGATAAAACATACGTGTGCGGTCGTCATGCCATACACGGAAATAGATCGAGAGATACTTGTTGAGCAGAAGGCGTGATAGCTGTGTTTAGCATGATATGACGAAGAGCTGTGAGACTGGTAGTGTCTAGGACGACAGAGTTTAGAGAGTTGAGAACAGTAATGTCTAGGAGTAAAGACGTTGAATTTCTACCGATAATTTTCTAGGCAGATATGACTTAGGGACTTGTTTCAAGTATATCTGAACCTCGTAACTTAAGAAAACGTTTGGTGTCCCTTATTGGCGATAGTTTCAGAGTCACAAGATGCTGAATGGTACGACATCGGGTAGAGAGGAAGAAGAGGCTAGTAGCTTAGAAGATAGGCAAGGCGAGAAAGACTCCTGCCGATATGATTACGAACCCTGTTTTGAGTACGGCCATCCTCAGAACGTTGCCCTTCCGGCGACCGCGGAATAGGCAGAGTCAGACCTCGTTACTAATTCGAGCCGTGTTACCTTTCTTGGAGAAGAGACCCGTCCTTAATCTTGCCTGGTGAGAGTGATCATCCTGGTAGATATAGAGAGTAACCGTTTGGCATTGAGATTTGGTAAGAAGAGACTCGGGCGACTCCAGGCGTGCCAGCGAGCTGGGGTCGACCGTTCGTTAGCGCTAGGCAGGCGCTCGGGCGGCAGAACGCCACATATTATGCTAACTTCGTATCGTGTGATTTCGTCATAAATACAGGCTATACAAGTGAAAGTAAAAAATGGGCATTTTGGGACCCTCTTTTATTGACTTTTGGTAATTTTGTTGACTTGGGACTTGTTTCGATCCATTTCCTTAAGAGAATTTATGATGCAAACTTGCCGGAGTGGCGCTCGTCAAGGAGGACTCGTTCGAGTGGTTAAACGCTATTTATTTTTTTGCATTTTTGTCATTTTTTTCTCAATTTTTTAGTTATGTCCGTAATATTTGATACATTGCATTGTCATGCATGCCTGAAATGTGTGCAAAGTTTCAGCTCTGTAGGTCGACGGGAACATACCGAAAAAAGAGTATACCAACGATCCGTCCATTACAAACTTAACGCTCCGTCCATGACAAACTTAACGCAAGGAAAGTTAAATAAAAGAGGGTAAAAAGGACGCTGTTTTTAATGCCAATAGACGCTTGACATGATCCTAGAAAGATGATTTTGGATTAGACTTTAGCATGCCTCGAATATGTTTCCCGTAGTAGGGATATTTCTGCTAACAGTTAGTCTGAAGCTCTGTCAGGTAGAATGACCATCTGAAATTTCATACGTGAAACATCAAAACAGACGTGTTACCATTGCTTAATGAAGTCTGTTAATATCTGGTGAACAAAAAGGAATTTCAGTATCCAACCCGTTTGTCTTGATTTTACATTACATATACATAGGCCTATATGTCTCAGACCTTCTATAATTTTAACAGGCAACAATGGCGTCTGGGCATAAATTCCAATTAAGTTTAGAATATCGAAACAATGACTTATTATAGAATTAGAGGAAGCAAAGGTCTTTTAATTTTCAAGCTCTTTGATTGGTCGCTTGTTTTGCAAGTGGTAGGAACAGTGATATTTTCGTAAACAGAAATAGGAATTAGAAGTAAAATTATTAATTTCCATTGACAAGAATGAGAATGATAATTGGGAATTATTTGGAGAATGAGAATAGAATTAGAACGGAAATACGCTGCAGAGAAATGAAATAGGAATAGAAACAGGATTGTTTCAGAACGAAAATTATTGTTCTATGATGTTTTTGCGGTACGTTGTCTATAGGCTATAAGTGAGACAATTCATCCGAGCTAGAGTTTTCTCTAGCTCGGAAAGTGGGGGGCATAATTTGCAAAATATTGCGCGATTTTTTTTGGATTACGACAGACAGGAAGACAGTATTTGGACATTGAAGTGGGCTGACTTTTAAACGCTGATCTCGCAAAGTTGGCCAGTTGTTCTTGCTAGAAAGGACTTGGCTCTAGCAGTCGTTTTGTTGCTGGTCGGAATAGAACCACATCAAGGAAGCTATCCTCGCAGGAGAGAAGCAATCGTTTTAGCGCACCTACCGTACATACGCTTGCTCCACACCTACTCGACATCCGACGGGTCCATCAAAACAACGGTTTAGGCATCTCCGGGGATTTACTAAAATCGACCGAAAATGTTCTCCTGAAGCCGACACCACTAAGAACGACCATTTTCATTGTGATTTATTGAATTAAAAGAAGACGGAAAGATATTCTGTTAAATAATTCAGACAGTTTAAGCTGAGCAGAAAGTCTCCTCAACGTTAAACTGCTGGGCAGAGAAGACCACCATTGTCGCCCTCCTCCTCCTTCCTATCTACTTGGGACTGGAGAAGTAGGCTGACGACGATAATGGCCTTTACCACCTAATACCTTTAATGGCGGCTAAGCAGACAAAGAGATAGCTCTTTAAGAATCATTGATTGATAAGACCCACTAATACTGGTCACTTATATATATATATATATATATATACACATTCTGGAGATATCGTCATCTCTCATTGACTGACGCTATAGCACGCGAGATAAATGAAAATCTGCCGCCAAAAGGTATTACATTCGCGAGAACGCTGGCAGACTAATCGTTCCCATAGCAACAAATGACGTCATAGTCGCATTATAAAATTGTATATGACGTAGGATTGTCGATGTTATGATAATGATAGTAAGTGTTCTGGTAAGTAAGTAAGTAAGTAAGTAAGTAAGTAAGTAAGTACGTAAGTATATGCTTACAGAGAGACTAACAGAGACTGACAGACAGTGACTACAATATAAAAATTTTGACCCCATAAATAAGACTCAACTGTTCAGATAATTAATATTAGAAAAAGTAATGAAGAATGCCGTGCCTGCCATGCGACATTTTAATCGATATTGTTTTAAATTCATATTCGGACTGTAAATTTAGTCTGTGTAGTTCGATAGTGCTATATATATATATATATATATATATATATATATATATGTATGTATATATATATATATATATATATATATAGCACTATCATTAATTAATTAATTAGGTTCATAATTAATTTCTTCTAGCGCTAACTATTAACTTCTGGTGTCAGCTATAATAGGCCCAATATGATAACACTACAATCACCTCAGCCTATAAAGATTGAAATTGAGCCAGATTCAAGAACATTCCATTATTTTATTTACCAGTTTCAACCAATAATATAATGGCAAACATGATGAACACTTAGGAAGGATTTGACACAATACTCCGAAACGGAATAACAAAGACTTCAAGGACGCTGTCGATCAAAAGCGTCAATAATACAAACATATTTCATCACAAACCTATTGTAGTTATTATTGTCCAGAACTATAGGACACTACTTGGACAATAGAACACTACTTACACAGTAGAACACTACTGAGCTGTAGAGTAAAATCTAAATTCGTAGAAGGAGATGAAGAACAAAACATAATTATCAATCGGAAACAGGTTCCACTTCTAAAAACTGAAATCATAATTACATTTATCTCAATACACAGGTGACATGACATATTGACAGTTGCTGGATGACCTAATCTTGTGAGCCGCTAACAAAAATAAACCATCGGTCTGCAAAACTGAGGTAACGAACAATAAATTATTGACCGACTTGGACAACACAAATTTTGACAACGGTTGTAGTCATATTCAGCGGTCGACTTGGTCTCTGGATTCGATCCGCATCCTAGGCGGCGATCTCGTTTGACAGATGGGGGACGCGCAATGAGAGGGTTAAGAAAGGCGGGGGACACACGTATAACGTGTCCACCGCCTATGTAAAAGATGGGGAGACTTGTCCCCCTCGACCTCCCGGGATGTTTGATTAATTACTTTGCTTTACATTATATCACAAGAGTTCTAGACCTGTGGATGAAGTTCGGATGACATTACTGTTTTTAAAAGTTGAAATTCGCTAAAACGCCTCTGGATATGTACACACGCGCAGAGTAGGCCTACTGTCCGAGTTTATGTCTCGTCAGACAGCATATTAAACACTTGATCTACTTACTTTAAGATGCACACACGGCTCTGTGCCAGTCCCAAACCTGCGAAAAGATGGGGGCAACGTGAGCGACCCTGGCACCCATGAGACATCATTCAATACTGGAAATACTGAGAAAGATGCATGTATAGGTACTCACGCTACCATAAAAAGTTATCTAAAAGGCACCGCGTAATTAATAATCTTTTAACACGTACACGCACATTGCAATAAAAAAAATGCTATCTAAAAGGCACCCGATGGTAAGTAGTCTTATAGCACATACACGCATATTGCATTCAAGAAGGCCTACATGAACGATAATAGTATCATTTAATTAAATTATCAGGTATTTTTTTAAAATACAGTAGTTGTCCCCAGTCATCTTGATCTTGTGGTCAAGACAATGTCTCTGGCACGTTCTTATTTTATCCATGGACATTCATATTCGACAATATTCAAATATTCGCTTTGAGGTTCCTTTTTGAGCAATGAATGAACAGTGGAAGTTTTACGACAGGAAAATCATTCACTCACAGAAATCATTTAGGGCTACCTCTGAGTAGAAATCCTGAATGGGCGCTATAGAAATTTCGTAATATAGACCACCTATCAGCGTATCAACGTGAAATGAGCCAGTTCGTCAAGAGGAACATTGTAACCGCGGTACCATCTTCCTCCCTCGAGAATCGATTCCCCATTCAATTCATCCCTCCAATTTCCAGCTGGTAGGTAGATATCCCTGGCTCTGGTTCCCTCTTCTAGGACGGGTGCCACAAGCAGGTCATCTCCCACCAAGAACTCCGTGTCAGTCTGCAAGGCCACTTCGTCTCGTGGGGCAATCCACCACAAAGGTCTGATGATCGGCGCCCCTGTTCGCGTTGCCTCCTCTGCCAATGCAATGATCTTGTCGGCGTATCTCTCGTGCAGGGCGCACATCTTGTGGGCAATTCGAACGACCTCATCGTCATAAAGCCAAGGCACAACGGAGAACTGCATCGACGGCATCAGAGTAGCCACTTCCAACCAACGGATGTACAGCTCCCTCTCCGGCCAAGTCGTGCTGTGGATATTAAGGAAGCTGTATGCGTTTCCTCCAATCATATCCGGGAGAACGAAGGGGTACCCAATCACCCCCAACAGTAAGACATGGGGGATGACGGATCGTAGACCGTTGCAGTAGCCCCAATTCGAGTCCTTGTCCATGAGACGAACGAACATAGGAAGATGTTGCGAAGATACCCCGACTCTCACTTCCTGCAGTCGTAGCTCAGTATCGGACCTGTGGGCGATGTCGACGAATGCCTTCGTGTAGTCGTTAGGGCTGTCGAGTGGGGTTCTTCCCACTCCCCAAGACGACAGCCAACCGGTTTCACCCCCGTCAAACTTAAACGAATCGACGCGGTATTGTTTCGCCAACCGCCTCAGACTGTTTAGGAACCAGTCCCCAGCCGCAGAGTTTGTCAGGTCGAGAACGGCGCCCAACCCGTTCCACCAGATGATGACTGCTGGAAAGTCCATCCGTCGCAGAGCCATCCAGAGTCGGTTTCCTGCCGAATCCTTCTTCCAGAATGCGCTGGAAAAGAGACTGGCAAACGGATGAACCCAGAGCGTCACGCGGAATCCAAGTTCGTCCTTCAGAGTATCCACCATCTCAACTGGATTGGGGAACTTTACAGAATCGAAGACGAGGTCACCATGATTTTCCGCCCATCCGTCGTCGATCTCCAAATGAGAATTCTTGAAACCTTCCTCGTTGATCTTCCGAGCGAAATCGATCACTTTCGTTTCGTTGATGTGCTTTTTAAACGCAGCCCACGTCGACCATATTGGATAACGGAAGATCCTTTTATCTGGAATATCAAACGGTTTCTTCCAGAATCGACCAACAGACCCGAGATACATAGCAGTGATGTTTTCCGCCTGACAGATGGAATAGCTTAGGAAAAGGTTCCGATTGCGACTGTTTCCATAGGGCTTTGAAAAGGTGGAAATGAAATTGAGCATACCATCCCTATTGTCGTTCAGACCAACAAATAGAGGGACGTCATAGTCAACAAACAGAGAAAAGCCGTTGGATGACAGCCAGAAACGTTCCTGAACTCCCCCGTAAAAGTCGTTGTAAGAATCCCCGGTTACAAAAGGGTCCGGGGAGCGTTGTAACCGGCTCGTCGGCCATAGAGGCGCTCTGACCACCGCTCCTCCATACCAGTGAGCATCCTTCAGCGAGAACGTATCCTGGAGTCTATCGTGCGTGCTGTTGTGGCAATCCCACGAGATGTTATAGCAGCTAGGTTCTCCAACTGGACGACTTTCGTTATGTCGAATTGTCAGACGTACCCCGCTCGCAAATTCCACAAGAATTTCCACCTCGGTATTCCTTACAACCACGTACTCCTCCCCGTTGACTGTCCCACCAACCGATCCAAGCAGGTTCCTCTTCCGTCCGTGTCCGAGAATCCCGATTAGGATCTGGGAACCAATTGAGAAGCGAAGGTCATGGAACGTTATTTTTGTGACCGGGATAGACTTAGGCCTACTTGATATTCTTTCACAGCAACTCAGTAGCCACAGAGAAATCAAAGTCGCCAACGAAATGAGGGTTAGAAATTTCAGTGACCACAGCGAGCGTGGCCACGGTATAGCGTCCATGAAACAGAATTGTCGGTACTTCGTAGTATTCATGAGGTGTTTGAACACTGTCATGATAGTCGTCCACTGAAAAGGAAAATTTCTATACGTTTCGAATTTCTAAAGCGCCGCTCGATAGCTGAGCGCAGGGGAACAGCTTATTCACGAGCGTTGCGTCGAGTCTGTGGGGTTGTCCAGTGGAGGTCGGAGTAGGGTTGCATCAGAGACCAGAGAGGTGAGGAAATTGTTCTGAATGTAACTAAACCTGAAGCAGATGGCAGATGCAAATCTAAAACGTTTCAAGGTAAGAATCTCACCATACGTTTTATCATTGGCAGAATATCTTTTACAGATTGGAAGAAATAGCAATTTCAATAAAGCCTAAGCACTATATGCAATAATGAATGGAAATAACTTGTCCTCATAACTTTTTATTGTTCGTGTCATCAAAACTATTTCTACCAATTATTATTATTATTAGTTCTAAAACGTTCGTTTCGTTTAAAATTAGGCATTGTAAGAAATTCCTGACATTAATGTGCTAACCTACAACCGAGGCTAACACGCACTTCGTTAGCCATTTAACACAAATAATTGTACTCTTTCACGTGAAAAGAACAAGCCACGATGTGGATGTAGCAAAAGAAACCCCTACAATGCTGCTAGAATTAATGTCTCCTTTTGGAGACATTAATTCTAGCAGCTATACTGTTTAATAACTGAGAGAATATTCTTGGATGACAACTTCACAACCAAATGTATGAATATTTCATGCAATGGAACATGTATGCACTTTGAAGAACATCCGAATTATTGAGAGTTTTCGACATTTGCAATCGCACTTAAGACCATTGATTCATACGCGCTGATAATATCTGAAGCAACACGCTGTCAAGTCAACAGGCTATACAAGTACAAGCCCTACCTGCCTACAGTCGCCCACGCTCTCCAATCAATAATGCATTCGCGTAGGTTATTATACATGCAAGTCATTTTTCTAAAATACATCAAACGCTATATTCTTTGCCAGGACCGTGATATATTGAACAGTGAAGCTTACCTGGAGCTGCTTTCTTAAGCGTTATCTGCATAGTATACATGGATATCACTCTACTTATAGTAATGCATCCCAAAAGGAGGCAAATAATGATCATTGAGCATAATGCCAGTTTCAAAAGACCCGATATAATCAATACTGACGTTAGGCTTAAAACGTACAGCGTACACCTGCGAATTCATCGATTTTTCAAAAAAACACGCATCGTGAATTATAGTTCTAGCTGAAGTGCGCGCAGATGTAAATTATCGATTATCAGCCCAATGACATGCCAGTTTTTCCCCACTGAAAGATCCCCTTAGTAACTCGTTATTCAGTTATTTCTGCAGGGCGGAGTTCTGTTAGAGAATGTGTTGCGGAAAAAGTAACCACGCTCTCCGACCGCGATATCGTTTTACTGGGCATTTACAGTGTGTTTTGTGCTATGTTTAATGTGCACGAACAAATCTAAAAGGATTTATAGCTTATGGGTGACAGAAAAGTAGGCTTAAGGCTAGCAACGCATATAAGGGCCTTTTTTGCCCTACAGTGTATGGGTCCACCGTAGAATAATATAATTATCTCATGAAGAGACCACCGTTGAAGCGGAGCCAAAGGCCTAGGACATCTGTCTCCAGTCTGGTTGCCTGGTTTTAGAAGAGACCAGGGGCGTCAATCCCTCCTTGAGTGACGGAGGCAAACCCCAGCCCCAATTGTCAGGAAGGCAAGATATTTTCCAAAGACTCAA
The DNA here is from genome assembly GCA_959347315.1 of Bimastos eiseni. Lineage (NCBI taxonomy): Eukaryota > Metazoa > Annelida > Clitellata > Crassiclitellata > Lumbricidae > Bimastos > Bimastos eiseni. The sequence goes on along the minus strand of OY365813.1, from coordinate 24,107,043 downwards.
AAAATATCCCCTTACTTGAAATTGGAGGCATTTGCCTCCGGATTCCGGAACACCCCCCCCCTTATCTGGAGACTGGACGCCCCTGGGTGGGACGTCCCAGCTCCACAACTTAAAGTCTCGCAAGGCTGCTTCGTTGGTAGACCTCAACACGTTTGGGTCAATAAAAGTCACACGGGCTTAACTGTGTAGAGTTAACACACATACATTTGGAATAGTAAGTACGTAAGAGGGCCTGTTTTGGTTTCAGTTACAAACCTCTTAATCAGAACTCAGCAATACAACTACTAATAATAATAATATCACTGACAAACTGCAATATGCAGACAAGTCATTAAAGGGGTCGAATTTAAGTCATTACAGAGGTCGAATTTAAATGTCGGCAGCCATGCGAGGCGTCCAAGACGTTATACGTCTAATTTAATCAACGCCGCCACCTTGCGAAAGGTCTCGCATTGATGCTTCCATGGTAGACATCACTTGACCTCAATGCGTTTGGGTCAACAAAAGCCTCCTTAAATTAGCGACTTCTTAAGGAACTATAGGAATTAAACTCACTTGCTCTGCATGCCAATGTGCTGTTATCCAGTGACCATGTATTTATTTTGATATAATAATAAGAATAAAAATCTGAATTACTTCATTTGTATTCCTTATTTTATTTCCAGATCTTAAATGTTGTTGCATAATATCTGATTTATTTGTAATTTCGTGTGGCCAAACATCATGCATGCAAAACTGAAACATTCGTTCAACTTTTTTCAGCTCGTATCATAGAAAACGTAAGCCAATGAGTCTCTTCATATAAAGCAATAGTTTATGGCTGTTCACAATTGTCTTCTTCAGGTGCTATCTCTTGGCCTCTGTTGTCTTGTCGCCTTTACAGAATTTCTCGAACCACAAGTCCTCTCTCGCTTCCTCCTCTTCATCTATAATCAACAACCAGACACTCTAAACAGAACCATGATGGATTTCTGTAAATAGGTAACAGCATCAGGTAAAAATAATGCTAATATTAATAAAAATAATAGTAGTAATAATGATAGCATGGAGCCTTAGTTTCACACATACAAATCCCTGATTCGCAAAGTGAAGATGCACTTTGAAATCCAAATCTTAGATATAATATAAAAATAAGAAATACATATATAATACACACACACACACATAAAATATATGAATATATAATACTTAATATATAAAATATAATAAAATATAAGTCCTTGAAAGGAATGAATGAGAGGAAATCAACAATCACAAACGATTTGAGCAAATCCACCGCAATTAAGTCTCCACTAACCTTCAACTTCAGATTCATTCTGCTCTTCCGTGCTCTCTCCCTCTGCCCTCTGAACCAGTGTAAGGCACATCCGCCCACTTGGAAGGATGTTGTTATCTCCTCCCTCTGCAAAATGTAAACGAACATTCATATAGCGCCCTTTCAAGCTATCTACTCATATGTTAAATGTCATTACTAATGTAATGTAATCGAACATTTATATAGCGCCCTTTCAAGATAACTCCTCAGAGGCTATCTCTGTACTGGCATATATGATATTATATGTCATTACTAATGAATATGTTGCAATGGTTAGCAAAACACTGAACAGGAAGATGAAAGAGCGTGGAACCAACCAGTGGATTACCATCGACACAAATCACACAAACATACCTTTACACCAGCAACATGTCTCTAGCGTCAGTTAGACACAGAGACACACATGTGCTTTGGCCATCGAACAATTTATTAAATTTATTTAATGCTTTCTAGAGCAAGGCTTGCAACAAGTCTGAAAAAGAGTCACATAATTGTTATTAAAATATTTTTATTAAATAATAAAAAAGATAAATATTACTTTTAAATATTATTGTTTTTAAATATTATATTATCATTAGTGGTAATAGAGATTATTTTTAATATAGTTTTCCTGAGGGAAAACGTCTTCAGAGGTCCAATGGAAGGTATCTCTGATCATTATCAAATATTATTATTACTAAATGAAGCAGGCTTTATTTACCTGTGGAGTCCATTTCCTGTTCCTCTTTAGATGCTGCTGCTTTGGCAGCCTGCAGTTTCTCAAAGGCTGGGCGATAATCCCTGTAACAGGGAACAATGGGGTCAGAAATCGCTCCGATATGCATGCGAAGAGGAGGAGGATAAAGATGAAGAGAAGGAGGAGTGAGAAGAGGAAGACGAGAAGAAATAAGCAGAGTAGGAGGATAAATTAGATGAAGAAGAAGAAGATGAAAAGAAGAATAAGCGAGAAGAGGATAAGAAGAAAAGGGAGAATATGGAGAGGAATATGTCAAGGAAGTGGAATAAGCACAAAAGTAAGAATAGAAGGAGGACACAAAAGGAGGAATAAGAAGAGGAAGAATAAGAAGAGGAAGAATAAGAAGAGGAAGAATAAGAAGAGGAAGAATAAGAAGAGGAAGAATAAGAAGAGGAAGAATAAGAAGAGGAAGAATAAGAAGAGGAAGAATAAGAAGAGGAAGAATAAGAAGAGGAAGAATAAGAAGAGGAAGAATAAGAAGAGGAAGAATAAGAAGAGGAAGAATAAGAAGAGGAAGAATAAGAAGAGGAAGAATAAGAAGAGGAAGAATAAGAAGAGGAAGAATAAGAAGAGGAAGAATAAGAAGAGGAAGAATAAGAAGAGGAAGAATAAGAAGAGGAAGAATAAGAAGAGGAAGAATAAGAAGAGGAAGAATAAGAAGAGGAAGAATAAGAAGAGGAAGAATAAGAAGAGGAAAATGAAGAGAAGGAGGAATAAAGAGGAGGAACATGAGGTGTGGAGAAGGAATAAGAAAAAATGATGTTGTGGTAAATTTCATGGCAATTTGAAAACATACCTTATCGTCTGGGCTGGAGTTGGGAGCGCTTTGAGTAGCCACCTTGAAAAGGTGCTATATAACTTTCTAAATGAATTAAATCAATGAATGAATGAAGAGGAGGAGGATCAGAAAACTTACACTTCATATTCAACGGCCGCTTCATCGACTGCTTTCATGAACTCAGGAAAACCTTCACCAGTGAAAGATGAAATTCCAGTCGCCTAAAATCAGTTAAATCAGAGATTTTATCGGATTTAATAAAACAAATCGATAAAAGTAGTCAACTGAAATTGCAGCTCATCGGACAACTCAAACCCGATCAAAATTCCACTGTCTTCTCCAGCTGTGTTTTCCAAACACTAATTACACATGGTAATCAATCAATCAATGCGAATTTGATATAGTGCCTCTTCAAGATATCTACTCAGAGGCGCTAAACTCCTAACTACAGGTAAATTCTTAACCTGATCTGTATGACATAGGATGACAGCTCTGCTTGTGACAGTCTTAAAACACATTTCCTAGATGCAAGTATGCATGTAAGCAGTTACGCATCCATGTATGAATGAATACATGTATTTATCTATGTATGCATGTAGTGACCTTGAAAGGGCGCTATATAAATTTCTAAATAAATGTATATATAAAAGTATAAATGTAACACTCATATATCTATGTAAATAGGTATGTATGTATCTATGTATGTATATTACTATTATGTTATAATACTATATGTTACCATACGTTATTACTATTGGTACTATGTTTATTAAGTGTCACTATCTAGCAACTAATAATTCTACTACCACAACCCCTGCCACTTATAATAATAATAATAAAAAAATACTATTGATGTTATTACTATTGGTACTAAATGACAGTAATTATCTAGTAACAAATCAATTGACAATGTGAGTGAATGACTTGCTCAAGGTTCCTGCACAGTAACCTCCCCAGAGGAGGATAATCGAACCCATGTACTATCAAGGCGAGCGCTTGAACTGATAGGCTCACGAGCCCCGCTTGGCTCACCTTGAGCGTGCTGTAGAACTCGTCGAGTACCAAACTCATCGAGCGAGTGAGGCTCGAGATGTATCTGCCGTCGTTTTCGAGCGCCATTTCAAACGCCTCAAAGTCCGACATCCATTCAAGGATGAAACTACAGTCTATGATATCCGTCTGTTTAATATATCACAACGAAAAATGCATTATAGAAACACATTTTCACTAAATATCTGAGGAATAGATTAAGCATAAAAGGAAGAATATTAGGTTAAGATTAAGTATCAGATGGAGAATATGATAATTAGATTAAGTACCAGAGAGATAATATGATTATTAGACAAAGTCAAAGTATCAGAGGGAGAATATGATTAGATTAAGAATCAGAGGGAGAATATAATGATTAGATCATGCTCTATCTGATGATTTGATCAAGATCCAAATGACCCGACCTTGTTGAGAGCAATGACGAACGGCAGTTTGGATTTGTATAGGATGGAGCAGGCGTAGAGCATGTTCGACATGAACGTCACCGGACTTGTACATCGCGCCGTGTCCATCACATAGACAATGACAGTCGGAAATCGAGACGCCTGTAAACAATGGGTCCCATATTGTTTATAATTAGTAGTACTACTAATCCAATTGTCGGGTTCAATAAAACATGCGATCACTTGGAGAAAACCTTGCTTTCTCTCTCCTCCTCTTCTTCTTCCTTCCCTTCCTCCTCCTATTCCTCCTTTTACTCCTCTTCTTTCTCTTCTGCATTTCTTGCTTATCATCCTCATCCTCTTTCTCGAATCATCCTCCGATTTCTCTCCTTTCTCCTCTTCCTCATGCTTCTTGTCCTCATCATCACGCTCCTTATTCTCTTTCCCATATCCTCGTCCTCAAACATTCATCCATCCTCCTCCCCGCCTCTTTCTCGTACTCTCATTTCCCCATCCTCCTCCTTCTCCTCAATAATTCTCCGATCCTACTCCATATCGTCCCCCTATTATTCTCTTTTTCCCCTTCCTCCTACACATTCTCCTCCTTCCCCAATCACTCTCCTATACACCTCTTACCCTTCCCATTCTCCTCTTCCTCCTATTTCCCCTATTATCTTCCTCCTCTTCTTCTTTCTGCCATAATTCTTTTATTCACCTCCACCCTTCTCTCCCTCCTAACCTCCTCCTTGAGTATTCCACCATGCACATGCCAGACAGAGTAGCTTCGGTCTTCGAGCAACCTTCGAACAAAGCCTAGTCTTACAACAGAATCCACGGACGCGGCCTTGCAGACGTACCAAGGCTTCCGTGATGATCGTCCCAGAGGCGGACCATGTGAAGACTTCTATCTGACCAGGAGTGTCAAACATCATGTACCTGTTGACGAATTAATAACAGCATTAGAACAAGAAATAAATACAAGAAATACTACACTATTATTAATAATTAATTATAACAACAATAATGAAAAAATTAACAAGAGCTCATGCAGTCACTCGGCCAAAAACTTACATAGCACCCTTTCAATGTAACTACTGTAAAGCATTCCCAACTCCAGCCCAGACAAACAGGTAAGTTTCCAAATGGCCATAAAATGTACAGCTACACAATTAAGGGAACGGGCGTAACTCTAGAGAAAGGCCAATCCAAACCCTAATACAACTAATAATAAAACAATAATAGCAATACAAATAATATATAATAATAATACTAAAAAGAATAATACTAATATTACTGATACTATAAATAACTCTGCTACTAAAAATTACTCTGACACTGCTTGCAGTCCAGCAGTGCCACTCCCAAGCCTGGGTAAAGGAAGATGAAGACGCTAATGATCTTTGTTATCGCACAGTGTCGTTAAACTACAACAACCTACCTACCAACCTACCTACTAATATTAATAATAATCATAATGAGCAGCAAAGCACTTGTCAGTGAAGGACTTGCTTAAGGTCTGTGTGTTGACCTTAACCCTTTAACGACCAGCCTGTACTAAAGTGTAAGGCATACTTGGTAACACTGGTCGTTAAAGGGTTAAGGTCAATACACAGTAACCATCTCCTTGGAGGAGGGTCGAAACCCATACTCTAGACGTTAAATGGTGACCGCTCTAAACAATCAGCAAAAGTGCCCCAAAGCGTGTCTCCACGCTCTAGGCATCTGAGCAGCACTTTCTACTAAGCCTTGAATAGCTACCAAACAGCAATTCAGAACAGTCAAAGTGCCTCCATCAATTCCTTCTGTTAAATAACATCATTCTTTCATGCTGTACTTATAATATTACTGCGGTTTGTCTGTTGGAAATCATACCGAAAATTATTATCATCATAATTATCGTCATCATCATTATTATTATTATCATAGATGTCACAAAGGAATTCACCCACTTGTGGTCTGTGGATCTTTGCTCCAAGTGCACCATAAGCTGAAACAGAATAAGAAAACTCACATTCAGTAGTCCGAAAGATTCCCTTTGATTTCTCCCTAACAAATTGTCCATCACCTAGAGGCTACTACTCTGTCTCGACCATCTCATGCTTACCCCCAAGAAATAGATTTATTAGTTTAACCAGCGATGCCCATCAGGTCAGAGGTTAGCATGATCTTGCAAAGAACTAGGACATGAATTTCATGACCTACCTCAGCCTCTGATCAGAAGTCGCCCTTGCTATATAGGCCGTTAGCGCCTTCATTATCTCATCCTCAGCCCACAAGCCTCTGATCCTCCCACCAATAGTGTATAATAAATGTATTTGTTATGGCCACATTGGCATAGAGATCTTGAACCGACTTTCTGTCCTGGTGGGAATTTGTATCCCAGACCTCTCTCTCAACCATTGATCATGCCAACCACTGCACTATCGAGTATCGACAGATGAAGCTCCAACCTGATTGAAATGAACGGAGAAGAGATTCAAAGATGTGAGAATTCCGCCGTTTGGACCAAGCGAATAGCTGAAACAATAGGGAGAACACCAACAACAATGAACCAACAGATAATTATTCGCCAAGTGAACATACCATGCAGAAAGAGCCTTACAGAAATGCTACTGTACAATTACACACTTATGTAGACTTAAACGAATCCCATATAACAGTGTTAATGCCTTGTTTAATAACTTTCAAACTTAATAATATATTAAAGGGATGCATTGCTTATCTTGTTTTCAACGTACCCATACAATCTTTGGATTAGGTTCTCAAATTTCCATGGCACACATCAAATTTCGCTAAAATTACCTGATACAATCTTCTTTAAGAGTATGTAAAGTAATGACAGGCTTTACACAACCAGTATTCCAGTCACTATTATTATTTGAGATTATTAACTTGAAAATGACCTCCTCAAATTGCTCATACACCATCTGTCTTATGGACCGATTTTCTCTGGATATTGACCTTGGTCTTGGAACACAATTGGTTGCTACCTTGTACATTAGACAGTAGGAAAGTAGAAGTCACTATTTACAGTACAATATGTATTTTATCTGGCAAAAAGCAAAACAGTTCAACAGTAAAAATAGTGATCCTACCTTTTCATGACTTGTTTGTAGTCGATGGAATCTCGGATATCTACAGAAACAGCAAACCATTAATAATAGCTAATTGACTTATTTGGATTTCGGAAGACTGCTCCCAAGTGAACACTAAAAATTACATTGATACAGCGCCCTTGTAGTGGTCAGGGCCGCGTTTACAGCACCTTATAAATTGTGTTGTTAGTATTATTATTATCATTAATTATCTCAAAACATAGCTTCACATGAATAATATTAAAAATTTTCAAGTGAACTGAACATTTTAGATATTACAATGAGAATTGATTATTCAAATTTTCACAGTGTTTCTAAATTTCCAATTAAAACCAAAATCCCTAATGCAACTCAAATTCAGTTTGAAAATTCAGTTTCAAGATTTCCTGATTTATTGTCGTTACCTATGTTTGGCTTATAAGGCATCTCGTGAACAGCTGGATCCAAGTTGACAACGTAGGGCGGCGATTGTTTGCTAGTCAGATATTCCGACAGTTTCTAAAAAGATGAAACAAACAGATATATGATCATTATTGTAACAAATTGGTTTAACGTGACCATGGTCACATCGAAATACGAACTAGAGGTGTTGTTAGTCAATGGATAGGTGAAGAGCTAATAGATATCTAAATTCTATTTAAGAAAGTGAGTTTGAGGCATTTCGTAAAGTAACTCGAGTCCAGACTTCGAACAAATATCGCAGACTGTGTGGCGGTATCATTTAAGGAGAGAGCAGTGGTTGAAGGTAGACAGAAGAGCCTGTTTCATGGTGTAAATTATATGACAGACAAATTTTAAATCTTATGCTGAATGCTAAAGGAAGCCACTGCAGCCAAATCGGCTTACTTATAGTTTCGAGGACTCCAACTTACGCATAACAATTTGATTGACACAAAGGAGTATGTAAGCTTCGTATATATCTAAAAACGACACTAACCCTAACCCTAGCACCAACCCTAAACGACCCTCACAACGATGCTTAACCTGACTAAAATATGCACTATAAATAAGCCGCCTAATCAAATCAACGTTAACATAGGAGAATTTAAATTTGTTCAGGATTACTTTTACGAATGTAGTTTTGCCTGATCCAGCCATGCCAAGTACTATGATGCAGGTCGGCTGCCCGTGGGTTGATTTTGGCTTAGTGTCATCTCCCACCTCGAAGTTCGCGGAACAAGCCATGCTTCCAAATTTTTTAAAGTTTGACACCACAGGAAACAATTCACCAGGGTAAGGTTCATTCAATTTGAAGCTATAAAAAAACAAGTTCCCAGTTATCGTGGAAAATATCATCAAACACTCAACCCGTCCCCTTCTCAAAAGTGTTGTTTTTATTTTATCGCTCGGTTCTTATTTGAAGATCTTTGCACAGATCACATGCAAGGTAAAGGCTACCGGGTTGAGTCGTTGAGAGCACACCATAATAATAATAATTAGTCCGATATAAGTCAATCATTTTCGTTAGCATGAATTAAAAGCTTCAACCATGCAACCAAAATAGTAATAGCAAACTCCTAATTTATTAAGCGTAATTTTGGAAGCGAGGCACTAGCTCATCTACACGCGGGAGATATGATACATGAGGCGTATTGCCAGAGCGCTCGTGACTAAGCTGGTGCCTTACGCATGGTTTCGACTGGCTCTTTAAAATGGCTTGGCTCCTAATATTGATATACATTTATGTCGGGGGCCTATGCAGCAAGAAAATTTTCAGATTCTCTTCCACTTTTGCGTTGATTTAGCAGGTTGACTAGAGATAATACTAAAACGGTTTTCGCTTAGGCCGAGACAGTGACTGATTAAAAAATTAGCATCCGACTAAGTAGTGAGCATCGAATTTCTGTACATTCAAATATTAGGACAAATTAGAAATGATCACGATTGCATTTGTTTTGTTTATAAATCGGAGCCTTTGACGCATTCTAATATATGCTAACCAACATAATAATTAGCTATGTCGCATATTGAAGCCCCACTCTTATTCGATAGTCTTAAAACAGTGCCATGCGGGCTTCCCGATAAAATGCAGTTTCAACTTCAGATCAGCCTATGTCGTATACGCTATCGGAACCCCACGCACCCCAATACTGCATGTTTACCAGCCTTACCACACAGGTTCTTTCAACTGGAGTCAGGGAAGCACTAGGAGATGCTGGCCTTCCAAAAAGGTTGGGCACTATTAGCAATGCAAGACGTTTAACATTGTTAGGCTAGCTCAGAAAGTGCCTCTTATTAATACACTTTATGGAACAACAATACCATTGGATATTTTATAGTTATTCAAACATTCGAAGAAGTTACTTATCCGAAGGTGATACCCAAAATGAATGTGCCCCGCTAACAGTGTCACCAACTTTCATCGAGTGGCAATTATATTATATAATTTTTTAAATGACACAATCATATGTTCATATGCATTTCTTGAAGAGCTGGAAAAGTTGCCATGATCACATGGGTAGAATGCAAAATTCATTATAATCAGCAACAAAGAATTTCAGTATGGAGCTTGAAGGGATATATTTTTTAAGTCTGCAGCTTGAAGGGTATTTTGACCAACCATCAGAATGGTTAATTTTGACAAAAGTGTTAAATGTCTTGTAACCAGAATTTGGTATGGTTGTCATGATAGTATCTAAACTTTATACAGAGGGTAAAGAACAAAAATAACTACACAACATTTTGTCAACATTGACTTCTTTTGAGGATCTCTCTTTCATATTTCACAATCTAAACAATTCGGTCACTTTCAAATCAAACCATCACCAGAAGCATTCAAATTTTCCTCCTCAAAAGCCAAATTTTTTTCGCAAACATACTTTTTACTCAGTCACTGTTTATTTAAAGACTACAATATGTCCACATCATCGCTGACTAAATAAAGTATTATCTACGAACAAAATCCGCACAAATCATTTAGTGCTACAACTTCATTCAACAACGTTTAGTGTACTCCATGTATTTACCAAATAAATTAGCCAAAATATCTCCCAGTAACGAGACAAACGGTAATTCAATTCAAGACATGGGACAGTGTTTTGCTTACATTTCTCAATTCTCTGTTGTTGGGTCACAATCTGTTGCCAAAAGTGAAGTGCAAACACGATAAGATAAATCCGACAACAGCACATTTCAGCCTTGTGGCAGTGGATATTATCCAGGATAGCACCTGATCCATGATAGTACTCAATCCAGAAAAGTACCAGATCAGAGTTAGTACATGTACAGGCGAAAATTGTACACACAGGCATGTGTAAATGGACTCTGAGGTGCTTCGATAGAACTGCTCAAACAAATCTACCCATTTCTTGAAAATTTCCATAAAGGCGTGTAAACAAGTGTGAACACGTCACTTTCATCTTTAAGCGTCCAACATGTTTCAAAAGAGGTAAACAACAAGTGCTACCTTTATCTGTACAAACCCAATTCACTAAATGTGGAATCTGAAGAAATGTTCCTCTACGCTAACAGTTCACATTACAAACATGTCCAACAATACTTCAGGCAGTTGACCAAACGACCGTCCTAGCAAATCACGACCTCCGGACAATCGACCGGCACAAATTTACAGACTTTACATCGTTCGTGCGATATATATATATGTTCTCGAATCCAGGTTGATTTGTAACTCATAATATTTGGGATAATGCAAACAATAAAAACAAGAGACAGCATAAAGTTAGCGGTCGTAGTTCACCCAAACCTCTCAATATCAGCAACACATCTCTTCCAAACCATCAAACTCGCTGTCACCAAATACAGTAACATCTAAAATGCCGTCCATTCCACGTGGTGCATCTAGAGTAGTTCCACATTGCACGGCGGCATTACCGCCTGTCAGAAATAATCGGCGCAACGCACGGGCAATCCCAAAGTTCGGGAGCCCCGACTTTCCTCTGTACTGTTTTCGGCGAAGAACTATATTGGCGTCATCGGTCCGGTGAGAAGCTGCGGCTTCCTCGGGATCAGCCGATGAAACTTCATGCGGTGTGTGTAGGCGGCTTGACGTGTGAGGAACGACTGCGTGCAGAACTGGCATTTGTAGAGTTTGTTGCGAGAGTGCTTGGAATTCTCGTGACAGCGCAAACCGTCGAGGCTTCGGAACGAGAGGCTGCAAACGGAGCATGTGAGCTGCCGGTCGACGTCGAGCTCGCTTCCGCCGTAGGCGTATGCGTTCTGGTAGCGCGGGCGGTACGGCCGCTCCTCAGCGTTCTCGAGCAGTGGAAACCCGGAGTTATGCTCCTGCTGGATGTGCTGGCTCATCTCGAGGTTCGAATGGAAGATCTTCAGGCAGTAGACGCAGATTTTCTCAGAGGACAGCGACCCAACGCCCTTCGTAGATCCCCCGTCGAAGCTAGACTCTGCACATGACATCTGAGTCGCTTGGCGCGTGTTGCCCGCGTCCGCTGGCATCCACGACGCCTGCGAGAACATCTCCGAATCGTTGAAGCTGACCGACGGCAGAGAGAAAGTGGAGAACGGCGTCGAATGATTGAAGCTCTGCTGGGAACCAAACGGGAACAGCCCGGCGACTTTCTCTGACGATGGTGTGTCGAAATCGTGACTATCCCCAGAATCCAGGTCGACAAGATCGCCCTCGCGGTCCAACCGTATTCCTCCCTTATCCGTGTCCATTGACCCAGCCCCCATGGTGCCGTCATCACCATGCTCATCCATGCTGTTGCCGTGCCCTTCCGATTTGTGCCGAAGCTTCAGTTCTTCGTTTCCCTGGCTTTCATCCGTAGTCGAACACCCGTGTTTCATCTCCGTGGACGCGTTAATCTGAAACTTCTGGTTCTCCGCGTTCCTCCCTCCCTCTCCAAATGCCAGCGGCTCTGGAAAGACCGACTGTGCTGGATACTGCAGGTTCATTGCGCTGCGATTCAGCTTGCTGAGCTTCCGGCTCAGCCCGGGGGTCTTCTTCCTCTTCGACTGCGGGTCATCGGCACTGGCATCCTCCTTCCCCTCTTCCGTGGCGACCTGAGACCTCTTCCCTCCAAACCTTCCACCCCCTCCGACAGTCTGTCCCATCCAATCTGGGAGATACTCATTTCCCGATGATGCATTGGACGCCCCGGTCCCTTGCTGGCCGCTCATCGGACCCGGGATCAGAGGCATGGAATCCCTCTCCTGCATGATGCTCGACCGCCTGTCCGGCTTGTGACAGTGTTCGTTGAAAACGCAGCAGATGAAGTCCGTATCGTCAGAACGCACGTGGATGCTGCCGTAAACGTCGAGGTTTCGCTTGTATGGAACGTTGGCCGTAAAGAACGTGGTTACGATCTTCCTAACTACTTCCTTGAGGGCGTCGTTGTTCATCACGCGAGCGGGTTCGGACTCGGAGCCCATGTTTTTTCCCAATTGTGACAGTTCGACTCAATCGCTTTGCGTCTTGACTGTGAAAAACAAGATTACAAAAACAAAAAGATTAAGAGCAGTTCTCTGAGCTGATCCAAGAAGGCTGCAATTGTAATTAATTTGGGATGAACCAAGTGTCAATTTCCTGCCGAGTCCAAGTATCGAGTTTCATAACTTGAGTTTAGCAGTTTACACAAGTTTTATAATTTTGGGGTTTTGCCTCACTTTCCATTAGGATGTAGTAACTAGCAGGTACTGCCAGTAACAGTATTTGTGGTTTTAATTAGTTTGATTGTTATCTTGTAAATAAAAAATCTGATATTTGTCTTCAAAACCGAAAATCTGAAAGACGATTTTTATAAAAACTTGGACCCAATGTCAAAGTCATGTCGAGTACTACTAAACTTGGCCGAGTTCATCCCCATAAATAATTATAATTACCAGGGTAGCAACGTCCATCATAACAGATACAGGGAGACTTGTCCAAAACATAGGTCCAGCAACCAAGAGATATTGAGCAAAACAGACAGATCTAAGCAGGGAGAGAGGAGACATTAAGCAGAATGAACAGATACAGGGAGAGAGATGTTAAACCAAAAGAACAGATACTATAAGGGCCTAAGCAAAGAAACCAAGGCCAGTTGTAATATCTTTGAAGTTGGACTGGGAACACCTGCAAAAAGGCAGATTGGAGGGGCACAAATATGAGTGAAGAACTATTCAAAGGTCCTACATAGTGACAGCCTGAGTAAAGGATCGAACCTGTAGTCTCCAACAGGCAATGTACTTTAGCCACTAAACAAAAACTTATCCGATCTAAGGGTCATTTGAAATCACAGATTTCTTACATAAGTAACTGGAATTTATATTTGTTTGCTTTATTTGACATCAAAAAAGATCCTTAAATTGCACAATGTGTCGTTAATAGAGGAACAAACCCTCTAGGGATTAGCTACCCAATTCCTTGAATTTTTATAAGTCGACTGTTACATTAAGAGAAAAAAAAACAATAAATAGTTTGGTGTTTGTCTTAATAATACGCTTTCATACAACTCATTGGTAGAAAAACTAATGAAAGTGTGATAAAAGATAAAATTAATTCTTAACTCAACATATCTCATTTATCATGGGTGTAGTAGTTAGTTACCTTAAGAAATTCACTGATTGTTTTGCAAAATAAGTTTTAAGGAAGTGCTTTAAATGTTACCTTTTTGTTTCACTCTAATTCTCTATTCCACAAAGAAAGAAATATGCAAAACTCAAAGTTCCCTAAATTAATTAACGTTTTCAATAAAAAGTATCTCGCAAAATTCATCTATAGATGTCGACAGCCTACCTAAAAATGTATTTTTAAGCAAATAAAATACCACTGTCTTACACCTAATATGTCCCATTATAAATACGTGTTTACAAAAACATAATTACTTTTACATTACATTCAAGCATTTACAATACCACTGAGTAATTAGCGTTTCAAAACGTCCGTTCGAGCCAATTCACCGCTCGATTTTTATCGATCATTACCTTACATTACAATGGCTTCCATGTTACGCTACTGTCCTCACAGTTCTTTATTTAAACTAAATCTGATACATTACCTATTCAAACGCTGCCTAACGAAGCTGTTAAACACCTACGTTAGCTCTCCCTACGGAATGTCAACTGGCATACTCTGATTTACAAGCAGAATAAGTTATAATCGAAGAAATTAAATTAGTTATATCGTTATGGGGAATTTAATAAAATGTCAAGCGCGAGCGATAAATGGTTCATCTGACCGAATAAACAATTAGATGCATGTAGCGGTTACGAGTTGACCCGAATTATTTAGCGCTTTTCTTTCTGATAAAAACAGGCTAACAAGATTGTAGCGAATAAGAGCAACTGTATTGTGTAATTTTTGTTACTGTACAAACCGCAACTAGAAAATTTAAGTCTTTACTAGCCGAGAATCCTAATTAATACATAGTGATTCTCCGTGCTGATATCAAGTTTCGATAGAGCAGAATGTTTTGAATCCGATTGAAAGGTTGTTAGGTGCTTAATAATTATAATTAATTACAGGTTCCATAAAAAAAACAATAATTATAAGGACTCAATTGGGACATTAAGCATATGCAACCGCAATTTGATATAGGCATACAATATTGGTAAGTCAAATCAAGCTCCATGGATATGTGCGGTCAACATGCGAGACTCGATCGCTCATTCGTTCAGAGCCTTAATCTATATAGCGTCTCTACTCAGAAGTGCTCCGATCCGAGCCATAGCCAAAGAAAAGCGATTTGAACGACGAGTTATTGATTAATTATAACTAGGCCTATAATTGCGCATAATTAATTAATAGCTCCAAGGTTCTACGTAGACCTATACAACGCTCGGGGCAGTCTCGAATCCAGCTACTTCAAATTAACCTTCCAATTCAGATGCCAGTAGACTACCGCGCAAAAAATTACATATATAGGCCTATAGTAGTTAATTTGACCCGTTGCCAAAGCCTACATTGCGGTAGGCCTAAGATCCCAACATCAATGTAGTTATGTCATGTAGGTTATACCTGAACTCTGGATGCATAATTATATGAACAGCTGGCTAATAATTAGAAGAAGCTCCTACACTGCTTGAACTCTGACAGTGCCACTCAGTCGCCTGGCTAAAGTGGGCCTATAGGAGGGCGACACTAATGATCCTTAATTGTTATAACACGTACAGAGACGTTAAACTGAAATTACCATTAATAAACGCAAACAGTTAGACACCTTTGAAACGCTTTGTAAAAGCTACATATATAGGGAAATCTTAACTTCTGATCAGTTCAATAAAAACATGAAGACTCATTGTCATATAATTGTTACGTCACATATTTTGTAATATTATTTGCTTAATGACGTCAAACGTTGCTATGGGAACCATCAGTCTAGCAGGCATTCTCGTGAATGCATTGATTTGTAGTGGCATACACAATTGTTTTGTCACAACATTTCCATGCAGAGCTTAGAGAGCCTATTGTACACTGTTACTTTCTCTTACCACGAAAGGCGATGGTCCCGTGGTGCTTGAGGTAGCATCGTAGGCCTATGGCAAGCAGAGGAGTGCCTACCTAGCTGACTAGGACACTATTCAACACATCAAATAATAATTATTTAAATAAAACATTTGCCTTGTCTGTTTCGGTTTCTGCCAAATTAGAGCTGTCGAGGCCTTCTAAAATGTGAATATAAGTTTGGCAGAATCAGTTCTGTTCAATTATACTTACACTTCGCCACTATCATGATCGTGGTAGGCCAAGGCCATGTATATTCACGGTGGTGCCAGTCCAAAGCTTGGATCGAAAGAGAAGACGACGCTATAGTCATCTTTGCTATATTACAGTGTCGTAACACAGTTATATATACTTAACATAGGCCTACAACAAGTTGGGTTTGTCTTCTATCAATTAACCTACTTGTTATTAACCTGTGATTACAAATGGTCGTTCTTTTGCAGTGGCGGTCCCAGGAATCTATTTTCAGTGAGTCCCTTGATGGATATCCCGAGATAGAAACCAGGATCAACCGCCACTGCTGTGTACTCATCGTATGTTGAGCAGGCGTAGCAAGCAGGGCACCAGGTCCTGTGGGTGATGGCAACCTGCGATGATCAATGGCATCTCTTAAACCAACTTAGTTCCCCCATTCCACCCCTCTTCCTTTAATCCTCCACCAACAAAGACTTAGGACACGTGGTCATACTCTTCCACCCAAAGGCATCTCTCTATGTCCTCATATCCTCATGATGATGAGTTCTCTGCCCGAGGGCAGGTCCATTGGCTTTACGCCACCCGAGGGATGAGATGAGTGAGGTGGTCTCCCGTTGTCTTCATCACATACAATTATAGGTGAGCAGCTTGTCAAACGCAGTGACTTGAGGTGGGTTCGAACTTTCGACTCTTCGGTTGCAAGGCACCGAACTTGCCGCTACGCCATTGGGTCTTCATAGAGAAATGAATTAGGCTGCATGTTCTTCGATGAGCTTTTAAAAATTTCTAAGTTTTTGTCAGATTGCATTCTCAATTAAACGAATATTATTTACATCTGTTGAAGGCAATAGGTAGGCTATGCAAAGCGCAACGAGTTGTCGAAAAACAGAATAAAATGGAGGCGTCGTAGATAATTTCGCATTGGAACGATTTTCCTCTTTACGACTCGCTCTTTGATATTGACTGGGGCGCTTCTATTTCCGCCCGTTAACTTAAGACCTTTGCAGCGGGAATGTTCATACTGGGAACGCCAGTGGTTAGGCTGGACCGCACAAGAGGCGCTAAAGATATGTGTAAAATTCAATATGACAGCATATATAACACAATAATAATTGTTTTTACGTCACAAACGAAACGAATGGATGCTACGTCATTATGCGATTTGAATAATTTGACTATGACGTCATTATTATGGTTTCCATAGAGACGAGTTGTCTTCCACAGGCTCCCGTAGACATAATGCCTGCCTCACCAGACACCGTTGCTGCCACGAATTATTCCGTCTGGTATCAAATCGGTGGTTAACAGATGCAGGATGGGACATCTCTGATCGCCATTTAGCCCTAATCAAGTTGATGCTTTGGACAGAAGGTTGTGACCTTTTCGGGAAGCGGGAGAAATTGGAGAATGACTCCAGATGCAATCACTGCTGACTCTGGTCACAATATAATTATGTACATAAATTACCATAAACCTTACAATTGCACCGCATCTTTTGGTGTCAGCCAATGTGAGACGAGGAAGCCTCCTAAGATGTGTATATAAGTAGAACGGAATCAGCTCTATTCAATATCACGCGTATCGTCCTTGTTGTGGATGCGTCGTTAAATAAACTATGACTGTCTATTCAATATAACTCAGCCACTATCATTACCTTGGTAGTGCCTAAATCGAAGAGAAGGCAACGTTAGTCATCTTTGTTATGATACTGTGTCGTACACAATTTCTTAACATGCAACAAGTGGGTCTGTCGTCTATCATTTAACCTACTTCTTCGATCCTTCTTTCCCTGTCGTGCACCATACATTATATATGTACGACAATGGTCGTTCTTTTGCAGTGGCGGTCCATGGAATCTATTTTCAGTGAGTCCCTTGATTGATATCCCGAGATAGAAACCAGGATCAACCGCCGCTGCTGTGTACTCATCGTATGTTGAGCAGGCGTAGCAAGCAGGGCACTAGGTCCTGTGGGTGATGGCAACTACATTTGGAGGACGAATGGTTGCTGCCAACCTGCGATGATCAGTAGGTTCATACGATGCGGTTAATCCGACCAACAAGATTTATTGCTGAGCGCCAAATCCTATCTAGCAAGAGTTGTCGACCAGTAGTCGTTATAGTCTCATCGTTAGAAGAAAGTTTACTACGGTAGAAAAAACTTTCGCAATAGTATTATATAATAGAGATTAGAGAGAATGGCGACTTCAGGAAAACGATCAGTCGCAACTCAAGTGTATAAGTCAGTCCACCCAAATGTCTTCCTGTCTGTCCTCAAAGAGATAATAAGAATTCACAAAATGAGCAAACGCACTGCGGAGTATTTCCTTAGAACACTGTCAAGACTACGCAGTGTCGCTAGTAAACTTGTAGGCCAAGCATAATGGTGAGGAAATGACACGAATCAATGTGTATGAGTCAGTAAACTTTATCTGACTTCCTGTCTGGTATGATTGAGATAATAATGAAAATTTACAAAATGATCAGGGCGGTTTGAAGTATTTCTAGAGAACACTTAAAATACTTTTCCGTTTCGCTATAGGAAATTCGAAAGCAAACGATATGCTTAGGATATATGGCACATCTCAGAAGGCCTACGTGTTTCCCAATATTCCTAATTGTCTTATTTGTCTGAGACTATCGTTATTACAAATAAATGACTGTAATGTAGACTATGTCGAGCATAGGCCTACACCTGTCTGTCTGTCTATCACTGGTTTTTTAATGCCTTTGATATTTGTTTCTGCCGCATAAAGCTTCTTTGGCATCAATATTGTGCTACTGTTCGTATATGTAGGCTACTAATACATTCTCCACAAAGCAAGCTGTTTTTTGTAATCCTGGGTATATCCTAGGCCTATATGAAATTATATTGCAAAGCGTGCAATGAAAATCTAGGACTTTGGCATGTCCAGACATGCTCAGCCGGGGTGAATGCTGGAATGACAAAATGCCAGAATATGTAAGCAGGTTGTATAAAAAGATGCGCTGGTTTGATTGTGTATGCGAAATCAAACGTGTTTTCCGTATGTATATAGTTCTTTTTTTACGTAGTACTTTACCTGTGCTTTGCGAGTCCTTCATGTAGGCCTACTTAATTAACTCTGGATCGCGATTCTTGCGTCGAGTGTGTGTGTGTGCGACTGTGCGTACATTACAAAATCTAAACATCTTCCTTAAAAACACCAGCGCTGGTTAATTCTGTACCTGTAAAAATCAAACTGCAACATGTCAGTTTGAAGTCAATAAAACGAAGATCATAATTATAATTAGCGAGATCAGAAAGCAAACGCATGACAACCGCTCCACTGAACAGATTCGCTCGAACGGCCATCTTGTGTTCCTCGAATTATTTCTCGTTTATCACAAAATTTTTAGAAAAGAAACGTTCGCAATATCAAAGTCAAGAATAACATCGCCATTGTGTCCGTAATCGTTTCTCTCTCAACAAATCGCTAAATTTACCTCTTCGATTAACAACATTCATTCACTCACCTCAAATCTTGATAAAGATAAAAAAAAATAATTATCACCACCACCACTCAATAAATACGAAAACAAAACGCCTACTAATAAATAAACAAATTAACTAGTAAAGACATCGATAAACAGTCCTTGCACTAAAACGAAACCTGCCGCAATCAATCAACCAATTCATTTAGAAAATGTATTTGATAATATTATTGTAATTAGTATATTGCATTAATAACGCATTAAATACATTTCCGTGACTCGCTATCGCAATAATATCTTAGCTATAGGGCCTACGCCTAGAACAGATGTTTCTGTTGTAAAGCAAACCCTAAGCACCTGTGTGAATCACCGAAATGTACTCTATGAAATGACCAAAATTATGCTATGTACACTAACCAAAATGGCGCTGTATAAATGACGAAAAGGAAACACGGAGGCTATAATTATGAATTTATGAGTGCAGTTACACCAAGAATTCAAATCTGAATGATACACCCTAGCACAACAGTACCCAAAAACATACAGAATATTTTTCACAGCTTTCCATTTCTTTACAAAATGATTCCTTGCATAACAACAAACAATTGTTACCTGAATGGGCTTCGAACCATACAACCGCTCGTGCCAGCTAGTCCAGCTCGCTAACCACTATAACATCAAACCCATCAACTTCACTATACCAGAGGCGGTGATCTCGTTTGACATGTGAGGGAACACCCAATGAGAGGGGTAGAAAATGTGAAGGGGGGGGGGAACAAACGTATACCGTGTCCTCTCTGTATAAGGTGGGGGACTTGTCGAGATCGCCGCCCCTACACTATACCAATGCAGTATAAGATCTTTGGCAACCAAGATGAACAATCTAACCGTAAGCCAAATGATGCTGTCAGAAAGATGCATAATAATGCAACCAAAACAGCCATGATCAGCTAACAAATCGCCATAAATAGGGAGCCAACATGTCGAAAATTCTGTTAATCATGAAAAAGAAATAATTACGTGCTCACGAAAGTTAAAGGAAATATCAAATGCAATGAGATGGCAATCCAGAAAAATGTAATAAGTTAGTAAGTAATTGTAAAACAGATATTCGCAACAAAAGCTTGAGACAAGTAAAGACTCCTCACGTAGTACCATAAGATAGGAAACATTTCGATTAAAATTAATGAAGCAATTGTGGAATAAAATCCAATTGCGAGTTATTGCAACGTTGCACTAAGCAACCTCACAGTATCTGTAAGTCAGGTATGATGCAAGTTTCCATTCCAATTGCAATGCTGACGCGAGTTCCAAAAGCCGCTGCTTGAATGCCAAGAATCACGAGTACTTCGCACATAAATAAAAGCACATATTACACTGGTTTCATTAATGAAATACTATGCACAAAAGCTGATTAATTAAATCTGGGGGATTGGATTGGAAACACGAAATAAACTAGTATCACACGTACTAACAATTTCCACAGAGTAGTTCACGAAATTTCAACAAGACAAATGGTGCAAATGTGCTGCGATTTGTAAGACAAGGACGTGCAACCTTTGGTTGCAGGAGACACACTCGATTGTCTTGTCACCACTGACCATATTTACTGTGATGATGCCAACTTGTATGTCACGGCCACCTTAACACCTTTGTACTGTAGCAGTACTGTCGGCATTAACGCTGAAAAAGAGGAGATACTAGAGCAGTGGAATAACTCATAAATTTCAAATTCAGTTTGATTTTTAACTCATGTGCAAACATTTAATGACATACACTGGACATTTTCCTTGGGAGGGGCCATAGTTTAATGGATACAACACAGGCGTTAACAACCGTAGGAAGTGAGTTTGATACCCGATACCCCTTAAGATTGACTAGTTCTTCCATTCGCTAAGTGGCGATGTTGGTTGAATTAGATGTTGAACGTAATAAGCGCCTTGCAAGGCGGTCGTACAGTTAAATTTGACTTCTGTAACAACTAGTGATCATACTATACTTGTAATCATACTGCACAAGTTTGAAATCAGTAAATGAAAATCATTATGTACTTTAATATACTTTTTGATTTCATGTATGAAATAATGAAATAATGCATATATACATGTGTGACAATATCAACTGTCTGACTCTAATAATCATTCAGTTTGTGCAGCCCGTAAATGAAGCTTCCAATAAACCATAAGACCATCCAAAACCCATTCAGCTATTCCGTCTCAATATCAACAATACATTTTCAACAACTTTCCAACAAAAACACATCTCAAGGCTGACCCAAAGTGGAAGCAAATACCAGGGAAATGAGTAAAAGAAAGCTTCCACCTACAAATGTTCCAAAGTTTAACAAAAGACCAAAATATAATGTGTAAAAATTGTATGTTCCCAACAAAACCGTTCCACAAGAAAGGAACAATGTGCAACAATTTCTACAGATAGAAAGATGGAGCACTGTACAAAACATTCCCATGGCCTGGGAATATGTAACGGTGCAGAAAACCAAGAAGCTTACGAACATATAGAGCAACGTTCAAATCACTTCTACAGAATAGAAAGATGGAACAACGTATAAATCCATTTCCATAGTTCCCTAGGAACAAACCATTTCCACAGCGCAAGAAGATGGAACAACATAGAAAACGCTTCCACGTCCTAGGAACGTGGAACCGTACTGGGAACGTTGAACCATTCTAAAGTAGGGGAATATGGAACAACACAGAATGCATCTCCACATTCCAGGAACGTGGGACAACGTTCAAATCACTTCCACTGCACAGAGGACACAAGAACCAACAGGCACAGACCTTCTCAAATCAGGCGCTCGCATTGTTGAAACACGACCCGAGTTTTGGCCAGTTCCTTGAGCCCCCCTGAACGCGTAGGGCCAGCCATTGGTCCCTGTGGGGCACCATCTGGCCCTCCAGCTCTCCGTCCTCCAGACTTGCAGAAGCACTAACCGTGGTGTAGCTGCGAGAGGTTCGATCGCCCGCAACAGAGGCGGCCATCTTGCCGTCCCATAGGCCTCCATTCTTGCCGTCTTCGTTCGTGTCGCTAGATGGCGTACAGGTGCTAGTGTTGCTGATGCTCTGAGTTCCGTCCGTACCTGCGTCTTTGAAGCCTTCGGGGAAACGAAGAAGAAAAAGAAGAAATGCAACCAAAGGTCAATTTATCAATCAATAATCAATCAATCAGTCAGCCCATCAATCAAACAATAATTTTAACAATGACTTCAATTGATAAATAAATAAATCTGTCGATGAAACTAAAATTGTAATAATGACTTCAATTGATAACTAAATAATTACATAAATAAATCAATTAATCAAACAAACAAACAATCAAACAATAACTGTAATAATGACTTCAATTGGTAAATAAATAAATCAATCAACCAAATGATAATAACAATAATGACTTCCAAAGTGCCGCTATCGATCGAATGATCCATCCATCCTTTTCTCCAACCATCCATTCGTGTATCAAAGCATTTTAGCATCCATGTTTCTATATACCAATCTATTTAATATTCTGTCTGCCAGTCTATCTCTAATTAGTAACATTATCATTATTACTAACCATTACTAATTAGTATCTCCATCACACCATTGTTCAAACAAAAAGACATAGAACGACGAAAAACAATAAAAATAATATCTATCTATATAATTACTAAGTTACGTGCTTTGTCCGTCACTTCTAGATATTTGCCACATGATTGGACAGAAGCAGACCTCAATATGGAATGCAAAAGTCACTGTAAACAAGCTTTCGACTCGAGTTTCAAAATATCTTTATTCGCATCTATTTGAGTATATATGCAGTTATTAAAATTAAATCATGTAATATAACTATATTTGCAATTATTAATACTAAACGGACACTTAATGGGTAATGTGCATTTTTTCCCGTATTTTAGTATTGACCACTGCGAACTTGCTGTGTAAGTTACGCACCATAGCAACGTTAACCCGTGAAGAATCATGGGTCGAATAATATTTTAGCTGACGATTCCACTGCAACTGGTATTGTACAACCAAGTGTGACCTGTAATTATTTATGGGTCAACAGCTAGAACGAACAATGCCAGTTGCTGTTGAATCGTCAGCTAAAATATTATCTGACACATGGTTAACAGCTAGTAATATAATAATTAATAATAAAATTTTAAAACATATAAAAATATTGATAATATTTTCCACATCCTTCCAGTAATTAACAAAGGAAGAGAAGAGTCCTCGACCTTTCTCCGTATTTCTAATGGGTTGCTGTCGGACTCGACTACCACTTCTTCTTCCTTGGTGACCAGCGGGTTGTTGTTTGAGTAGGAGGATGATGCAATCGAGATATCGAAGGAAATCGAGTGATGCCAAGCGGTGGCAGATCTCAGCGTCTGATATGTAACTTGTCAACCATGTTCGAAGGTAGAGAACATCGAGCTCCAGCTGACAGGCACCATGGTAACTGTAATGGTAACGCCACCAAAATCACCACAAATGCCTACACTGCCACCACAAGTACTTCCACAAATAATTATCACCACCTTCCATATCATCACCACCTCCGAAATCACCACCACCTCCTCCAATACCAGTGTTGGGCACGAGACCAACACTCGAGACCAAGACTGAGACCAAGAGGTCCAAGACTGAGTGGTTCGAGACCAAGACTAAGACCGAGGGTCTGAGACCATGATCAAGACCAATAATCTTTTTTATAAACAATTCAATTTATTAAGACACTAAAACGTAATACACGCTTAAAACATTAATTATAAATGCTGAAGAATACTAATATTAATAATGGTCCAGAAAACAGTTTTGCCTACCAATCTGAACTTTAGAGTTCAACCCTTGACTTCGGCCTGAGAATATCACACTATAAATGATTTACAGTATATGATAGGTAAATACTTTAAGACATCCGAACAAGTAGATCAACGTTCCGTTTGAATGGTGTACTTGCACCACGGACCCCAACAACATCATTATCAGATTGCTCCAAAGCCCTGAAATTTTGAAATGGCTGGCTCCATTGCAAATGCATTTTTTCTGCCCATAGTATATAAAGATCTATTAGTTTGGTCAGCACACCATAAATCAATAACAATTCGTAGGACCTAAACATCCTGTGTCTCTAATAATCGAAAATAACCGACACATATAAAAGAATTTGCTCTGATACGGCAAATGACCAAGAACGCTAATTTAAGACGGAGACCAATCCCAAGACCGTTTCTTCAAGACCAAGACAAAGACCGACGCATTCGAGACCAAGACTGAGACCAAGACCGATGGTCCAAGACCAAGACCAAGACCGATACATCCGAGACCAAGACCAACACCGCAGTTTTCCAGTCTCGAGACCACATCCCTGTCCAATACCACAACCTGTGCTAGGTGCTGGAACAGTCTACCACCAGAATGGCCGACTCCACAGACTTCTTAAAATCTAAGCTCAAAACTAAAAGGGTGCTATATAAATTGTCACCCATCACATCTGATAAATATTCTACCAGTACCCGTACCCACAGTCCTACTACAAACCACCTCACCAATCACGACCAAAATAACCACATCCAATATTATCACCACTACCTCTTCCAATACCACCATCATTACCATCACTAACTCCATTACCTCCATTGCCACCAATGACAATCACCTCCAGCACTACCTTCAATTACATCACCAATATTACCACCCCTCAATAACAGATAAATCATTAAGAAACCACCCTTGAAGAGTCTTAGAGAGAGAGGTCACCAGAAATTGAAACCACCCTTCAAAAAACTTCCATACAGAGGTCACCAGAACCTTACCTGAACCGGATCTTCTTGGTAAGTATATTTGCAGTCCAAGCGTCGCAGATGTCCGTGATGACCGTGGTCAGTGCGTCCAGTTGAGCGGTCGGTCGTAACCGGTTGACTCCGGCCACAACCGGTTCAAGCAGGTTGTCAACAGCGCGCTCAATGTACTCCAAGTGCTGAATCGGCAGAACTAGAAATTCATCACAACAGTAAAACTTAGTATTATCGCACTGGCTGTATTCGAAGCGTTGCTGAAGAGTTTCTGGGTGGTAGTGGTGACACCGGTGGCTTGCTGGTGGTATTTGCTGGTGGCGGTGATGGTGGTATTGGTGATGGTATTTGTTACCCACAACTACTTCCAACGCCATAACAATAATAATGATAAAGACAACAATAATAATAAGGATGATGACAATTTTACTATAATAATAATAATAATTAAAATAACAATGATAATAATAGCTAAGAAATGGAAATAAATAAGAAATAACAATAATAAAAGCAATGAGTAATAAGAGTAATGAGTAATAATAATAATGCATAATAATAATTATGATGATGATGATAATAAATATAGCCTGCAAATGTAACTCTAAGGCATTCTAACATTTCCCCATGTTGAACCATTAAACACATAAAATAAATAATCAACGAATCCACATGACATCAGGTGGCAACAAAAAGCACAAAGTGGCTTATCTAGATAGTAAACCAGTTATACCTTCTCCTCCTTTTCGTTTCCATTCCTTTCCAGCTGGCATTTCGTTTTGGAAGAAGTCTCGTGCACTGGTCACGCACATCTGGTGGTAGTGCTTCAAAGAGCTGGAGATGAGAGCCTGATGGAAAATCACAGATCACCACAGTAAGTACTTCTTAACCATTAAAGCTGCATTTATTGTTTATGCAATGCTTTAACTCGTTTATGCCAAGCATTTATTTGCAAACGTAACTCATTTATTTGTTTATGTCAATACAGCTGTAACAACTAAACACTTATTCTACATAGAGTACTCTTATGATACAATTGAAGGAAAATAATACATAACTGCAGTTAGTACTTTAACACCATTACACCATCTATAATTATAGCTCAGAACAGCACAATTTTCTGTATCATAGGGTACAGTACAGCAATCAATATTCAATAAATATGTTAAATAAACAAAAAAGTGCATTACATAAATATATTAATGTGTTACATAAACAAGCAACTGTAAATTACATTTCCAAATAAACGATTTTGATAAACAAATACATAACGAAAACAGATAAGCACATTACATAAACAAATAAATGCATTACGCAAAACAAACAAACACGTTATACAAACAAATAAATACACTACATAGGCAAACAAGCTAACACAAGAGCAACTGAATGCAGTCGTTGACAGACTCCACCTGAAGATGGCAGCGCTTTTCATTGGCCTGCGTCCAGGACTTGTCGATCTCCCAGATGGCGCCTCTGTCTGTTGCGCTCCGCGATGACGTCATCAACTGATCGCGCAGCTGCTGACAAATGTTAAATGCATGATCATTCTCCTCCGTCAGAATCTGCAAGCAATGTAACAATGTGGCGTGACAATACGGATCACACTAAATCGAAATGTATAACATCATAGATCATGCTAAATCAAAATATGGATAACATTATAGATTATGCTAAATCAAAATATGGATAACATTATAGACTATGCTAAATTGAAATGCATAACATTACAGATTATGCTAAATGTAAATGTATAGAATTGCAGATAACAATAATAATAAGTATTTAAGTCCCAAAAGCATCATATGTTATAAGAAATGTAATGTAATGTCATGTAATGGAACATTTACATAGCGTTTTCACTATATCTACTCAGAGGTGCTCTCTGTGCTATAGCCTACATGATGTCAAATGTCATTAAAGGCCGTCCACATATTACGTATGCAGCGAGGGGAAGAGGGGTTTCAAATTTCGGCCAATTTGCGTACGGGTGCGTATGGTGGGGGAGGTGGTCCCGAAAAAATGTACGTACGCAAATATAATTGTCTATTTATGACGTCCACAATACAGAATATGGAAATCAAAACTTAATCACAGCCTATATTCCTGCTTAATCATTTTTATGTAGCATTGAAATGGTTTCAAATGCAAATGTTGCTAGTGTTGTAGTTCTTCACAACTGTTAACAAATTTAAGCTATTAAATATGATGCTTAACAAAAATAAATAGCCTGTGGTAAAATCAATGTCTAATACATGTTTTCAGCTATTCAACCTTTGCAATGGTGGGGGGGGGGTTAGAGTTAAAATGTACGTACTCATTGGGGGAGGGGTCAACGAAATTACGCGGTGCAACAGTGGGGTTGGGGGTCTGAAAATCCGATTTTTTACGTATGTAATATATGGATGGGCCCTTATTAATGAATATTTTACATCAGTTAGCAAAGCAGTGTAGAGTAAGCTAATAGAGTTGCCTATAGATATATAAAATAATGTTCGATTACATTACATTACACGATGATTTAACGTACCTGAAGATCGGCGAAAGCCACAAGCAGGAAGCTGGCGACAGCCCTCGACGCGAGCAGTTGGAGCATCTTATCTGAGCACCAGGTGAAGCTGAGATTGGCCGAGACCGTCAGTCGCTTCAGAGCCGACAGAAGAACCCTCTCGGCCACACGATCCGACCACGAGAGGACGCCACCAGAGCCTAGAAGGCAGACACTTCCGTTGCTCAGTAACAAATCTTCAAAGTGTCTCAGTGAGGCAGTTATACTAATAACAATAGTAGTAATAATAATAAAAATTATTCTTAAATCATGTTTTAGTCCCTGAGGGATCCTATGTACCTCGGGGCCAACAAATTTAAAAAAAAATCTCATTTAATTTCAAACTGTCAAATTGCAGCATGATCACATACACGATGACAAGCTATTACGAGAGTAAAATGTAACCGTCGGTAACCATGCAAAGTTTACCAGCGTTTATACATCCGTTCTTTGTATATGTCTATGACACTAACATCCGGTTCCTCAGCTCTACGCCCCAGTTTGGGGTCCATTACTCCAATGCCCCCAAATTCTGTAGAGTTCCCAAATACGATTATAGACGAACTGCAGTCAACTCCAACGACACTGTGATATAACAAAGATGATCAGCGTCACCCTCCTCCTTTCTTACCGATTGGGACTGGCACTGTAAGAGTGAGAGCAATGGCGCAGCTTAACGAATGTAATATTTTCATCTGTTTAAAATGCGACTGACTTAATACATAGGACTCGGTAGAAGCTTTTCAAAGGTGTCTAACGAATAACTTTTCTATGATAGAACTCAGCCGCATAATAAGGCAATAAGGATATCGAAAACATCGATCCAACTATTGATTTATATAAAACGACTCGGAGTAGGTCTACACCAAAATACAAACAGATTAACGACACTGAGTGACAACAGAGATCATTAGCGTCGCCTTCCTCTGATATCCAGGTTTGGGACTGGCACCGTCAGATAAATAAGCGTGAAGCTTCTGCGGCCGAAAATTCGGCCTAAAACGTACTGAAAAATAACTTCTGCGGCCGAAAGTTCTTTGTATATGTCTATGACACTAACCCTAACACCGACCCTAATCGACCCTCACAATGCCTAATCTGATCCTAGAAAGTATAAACGACCCTCACGACGCATATGGTTATGACAAATTTAGGTGCTATAACAGTGCGCATGTCTTCACGTGCTATATTTTGTATGGGTTCGGCCGTAGAAGTAACATTTTCGGCCGAACTTTCGGCAGCAGAAGATTTATCCGATAAATAAATCTTCGCATTAAGCACCTTTTATATGTCAGAATTCCAGGTTACTAATTGATAAATCACGCAGTTAGAGTATTATAACTTACTGCGTATATTTTTCTCAAAAGTCACGCCTTGGGCTTTTGCATGGAACCAACGGGAGTCTCAAGAAACCTATCATCGAGGGTCATGTTATAAGCCAATAGCCTAATAATATGCCAAAGTAATTTCTGTCAGGCTGCAATGGGCTTCGTTGTTATAAGCTGTCGTTAAACAATGCCTAACAAGTGTGGATTCTGTGTAGCAATGAATAACACTGGGGCGCAGATCTGATAAACCGAGTTTGATTCCCATATCGCCCGTAAGGTTGAAACAAGAACTAAACCTTGTTTCGCTAGGCGGCTTTGGTTAAATTACATTTCTAGCGTAACGGGCGCCACGCGTGGTTGTCGAGAGCTAAATTGGAGTCCTGTAATAACCTGACATCATTCATTCATACTCTGTATACCATACCATACTTCGGTTTGTCAGTTTGCAATGTGCACCTTTTAAACGAAAATATATTTTTACAGCTACGAGGAGATTAATAAAGAAGGCCTATGTGACGACGATATCAATAACTCCTCTACTGCACGCACCTTGACAGTGCCAGTCCCAAGCCTGAATAAGGAGGAGGGCGACGCTAATCGTATCGCATCTGATTGTATATATATATATATATGTATATATATATATAATGTATATGGGACTCTTGTTTTGGACTCTTGTTTTTGGTATTGATGTATCGGCAAGGTTATTATTTGTCAGTGATGTTGTGGTGATATAGATGCATTTTAACGACACAGTGTGATAACATAGATCATTAGTTGTCTGCTGTCTCCTCCCGGCCTCTCAGGTCTGCGGATCGACTTATCTTCTTGTTCCACGGGCAAGGACTGCTATAACTCAACACCGTGCCTTTGCCATCGTGGGCCCTTCTATATGTGGAATGACCTACCCCCATAATCCTTCGAAAGATCTTAGTCGGGCTCCCACCCTCATTCCTTCGTTGCCTGAAGACTTTCTTCTTGCCTCGGGGCTGTCATGCTTAGAGCGCTTCTGAATAGCTAGTATTGTAAGAAGCGATATATATATATATATATATATATATATGCATATATATAGGATTGAAAAAAGTTGTAAGCCTATCATAATATTACAGGCTATATTAAGCGAAATAAACTGCCGCAATAAAAGGCAAATATCAGTGGAGCTGAAAGAAGGATTAGATAACCTTAAGGGGGGATACGGGAATCAGACAGACAGACAGACACAGACAGGCGGGCAGACAGACAGACACAGACATGCAGACATACATAAATCCATACATACAGACAGGGATATAAAGCTAACCATCCGCCGATTGCAGTCCAGTGAAGCAGGCGAGCGTCGATAGAACGCACCTCAACGGTTGATATGTTTCGTAGAGCAGTTTACCGGTTACTGTAATGTAAGTCTCGTCGTTCAGCTGGACCGATTGCGATTTATCGGCTGCGGCGCTGGCAACGGATGAGTTCAGCGCTAGGCAGAAGACGGCAAACACGCGCTATGCATTTTGATGCGGAAATCAATGATCGATCCATCGAATGATTGATAATTTGATTAATTGGTCAATTGATTGGTTTATTTATTTATTGGTTTATTGATTGATCGGCTAATTGGATACACATCTTACATTCGCAACAACATAATCAGAAGTTAAAAGGTCTAACTGTCACTTAAGCGCAGCAGTGAATATGGCAAATAAATGAGTCTGTCGAATAGGGTCAAATGCTTCTGACCCCGAATAATAATAATAGAAGTAGAAAAAAGTAAGTAGGTAGGTGTTTTATTGAAAAAGAATGCAAGTAGGCAAATACTGTATCGGTGTATGTAGGCAGGAACGTAAGTAAGTAAATAGGCATGTAGATTTCATTTGCACCCGAATGAAACCAGAAATGTGCTGCCAACAGCTAGGAATGAACCGAATTTGAATTTCTTGCCGAGTCCGAGTTTCATGAGTTGAATTTTGCCGAGTCTGAGATTCTAATATTTAAAAAGTCTCATTCTCTTGATTTTTAGATTGACATTTAGCACAACTTTCAAGAATTTTTAGCTTTGCCTTAGTTTTCTGTAGGAAGTAGTAACTTCTATGCACTAATGACGCATTTGTGTTTTTAGTCAGGTCGAATATCGTTTTGTAGATAAAGATATTAGTATTTTGTATTTTTACTTAGGTCAATTATCGTTTTATAAATAATAAAATGAAATTTTCGTTTCAAAACAGAAAATCGAAAAGATTAAAACTCGGACCCATTGTTTTACCGAGTCCGAGTTTTGCGGAGTATCACGAAACTCGGCCGAATCGAGTTTCCGAACCTAGTTTCGGTTCATTCCTAGCAGCAACAGCAGCTTATGATGACACACGAATTCGGTTGAAGTTCTCTTAAATAACTGTGTCCATATAATTTATTTTAACCTCTTTCATTTGGTTTTGTGTAGCGCAAATTTCTGCGCATTCAGCAACATCATCTGCGCCAACTAAATCTAATTCTTGCGTTATTATCTACGTTAAATTCACTGTCGTACTGCCAGACGCCGTCCGCCATCTTTTCCCCGTACAAAAAGCACAACGACATTGACGTCGACACTCATGAATATTCATCAGCAGCAAGCTGCGAGTGACCGGAATGGACTGAAATCGCATACACAGAATGCGAACGTGGGGTAAAGGAGGCATCGACTCACCGGCGTCCCAGGCAGTGCAGGCGACGGAGGCTTGCAGACGTAGGGAAAGACCGGCCAGGGCGAATCGACATCCCAGCGGAAACGTATCTGGAAGAAAAACACACGGTATAGAGCGACTTCCCAGTGCCCGACCCTTCGGCGCTTTTCATCCGCGTCTTGGCCCAAAGAGACGTCGTCGGTGAGAAAATATTTATAATTCATGGAGAAGAAATGTCCGCACGTGTCCGGGAAAGGGACTAATCGATGATGCACATGTCTCTTGGGGTCATCGGATACTTAGAAAAATCCAATGGAAGACGTTGGGTAAATGTTAGCATCGCATAAGAAATACCCCATGGGTTGGCTGTCTTCCCATGGGGTAACCATACAACCGGGGAACACAGCTTGTTTCTCATGCAACGCCCCGGGTGGGCACTCGTCCAAGGGCGGAGACTTAGGGGGGCAACCTCCAAATTTCAGGTGGATGGGATAGAGCTGCGTATATCCCCTATACTTAATAAATGTTTCATGCATATTAAAAATTTCTACAATGCTTCACTGTTCATCCCTTTCTGTTACATCGATGTGTTTGAAAATTGAAATTTTTCCCGACCTGTCCCGCTAACCCAAATTTCCTCGATCCGTCCCCAAAAACCAGGACCATAGCTCCGCCTACGAACTCGCCCTATATATATTCGTTTGGTAACCCCATCGAAACTGGGTGGATTGGCTGCCTACCACCACAGCAACTCCTATACGCCAGGACTAGCCCACCAAAGTTTGACACCTTGCTTGTACTCTGAGACAGCCTGCTTAAGCATATTGACCGTGGGCAAATCACACGCTCCGTGTTTGCTTTCTGTACATAAATACACCGAACGGAACATGGAACACGTTCCAATGCTGGACACGGAACACCCTTGAACTTGCCGCATTAATTTTGTCAGTGGGAGTGTGAATTACCCGAGGAAAAGGGTAAACAGACCGGATCCTCGCGATTTAACATCGCAAAACGACATCGCAGTATGCTAGTAGTAGCAGCAATATCATCAGCAATGTAGTAGTGGCAGGACTACAAGAGGAGTAGTAGACATAACAGCAGACGACTTAATGACGTCACCGACTAGACAATCTAGTTGCGTCATCCAGCAGACGACCCAGCGACAGACAACGAAAACGGCCGCGGCCATAACCAAAGAAATGTTTCTGTTAGGAAATCAATATGGCTGTTTTGCCGCGAGGGGCAGGAGCGCCCTCGGCTAGACCAACGAGGGAGTCGCCCGCTAATGACCCGGAAATGTGCACGCGCTCGAAAAACGGGAGATGAAACTGCCGTGGCGTTTCTTAGCTTTTATTCCAAAAGGTTTATCTGCATCGTGTCATTCGTGTGGCGATGGATTTTCGTCAATGAGATGGTTTTATATCATATGCGAACGATATTCAAGACAATTATTGCACGCGAAAGTAAAATAAATTCCTGTTTCTTTCGAAGTCTTCCTTCAATCGCAGTTGTTGTTTCACTTCTTAGTCATAGCGTCTACGTGTCTATTGCTATAACATTTTGTTTGGGACATTCCGCTGCAATAACGCAACGAAAACAACAAGAAATTCGCATGTTACTTCATTAAACTCTGACCATGGACATGAAAGGCATGAACATTATATGCGTGTATATATGCAACGAAGTACTAATCGTGTATTAGCTCATCATTTATTGCTATAAACCAGAGCGCTATCTACTCACTGCTGTTATTTACTCATATTAAGTGAGGACTTAACGTTTGCCATGCTGAAAATTCTGCTCAGATGCGTTTGTTACTAGAAATTGACATGGGTCCAGATAAATTACGTATTCTAGAATTGGACTACCTACGAAGCAACTTTTGTTTGCTAGCAGTTTTACAGATAATTAGGGTCGACTTTCGACCTACTATGTCAGGATGTCTGAAAAAGAGAACCTTGGCTACTCAGCTTCAACAAGAAATCCGCATGTTACTTCATTAAACTCTGACCATGGACATGAAAGGCATGAACATTATATGCGTATATATATATATTACATTACATTATGAATATTATAATGCGTATATATATATAGGGGTTTTTTACTTGTGAAAAAAAGGCGTGCGTATATGAACTTTCTGGCATTTAACCAGTTGTACAATGTACAACTGGTTAAATGCCAGAAAGTTCATATACGCACGCCTTTTTTCACAAGTAAAAAACCCATAAATTCTAAACTCTGGAAACAATAAACCACAAAAAAAGAAAAAAAAGAAACAATGAACACTAATGACAGTTTAAAATTCAGACAGTTTTGAATGGTGTCTTTCGGACGCTATGAATTTCTTTGCACTGTACTGTAAATGTTTCAAATTGTCGTCAACGGCCATAGATATCATATGACGACGTTGAACTGTGGATTAATAACAAGAAACCGCATGAATGACACATGTATCTCTGCCATGGAGTCAAAAATTAAAGCACACACACACTGACAGTGAGAATATTTATGAATTTGGAGAGTGGAGTTACTGTGATTTATCGCTAAAATTGGCAAGGCATCCATGCCCCATTGAGACATTCTCCCACCTTAGCCCAGAGATCTTACTGGCATTCACCAACAATAGATCACATCCTAGCTCACGTATGCACAGTGTCTGAATCGACATTCAATATCATCGACCACTTAAGTGATCTATGTGTGTGCAGCATCTAGAAGATGACTTGCAACAATAAGTCATGGAAGAAACAGGTGGTAGTACCGAAACGTTCGGCTGGAAACGATGAACATTGAATAAGAACTGCTAATCACAATATCACAACCATATGGCCAATGCATTTGCCTGAGAATTGTCGAGTTCATGATTCAAATTCCATTTCTCCGTGCAAAGCAGACGATCCATTCTCAGGTAAATTTGAAGAAAAAGCAGTCAGCGCTGGTAAAACTAGCGTCTTATTGCTTGCACATCGATAGCAAATTTTTCAAAGCAAAAAATCTCACAATGCTTGTGCTTGGATAGAGTCAAGTGAAAGACAAATCGTCTGCACTATGGTTTGAGTCCACCAACAAACTGCTAAAGGTACACACGGCAAAGATTCCAGATTCAACAGTGAAAGACTACTCAAAACCGAAACAAGCATCAAACAACCATTATTTGAAAATAAACGCCAAAAAATCGCCGATAGGATTAATAGTATGCTCACTGCTCACCTACATGCAAAGCAGATCCAACCTTAAGCAGCACAGCTTGAGTATTTCCTTGAATACAAAGAGAAATCATGCTCCAAGCATAAATCTGTAGCAATGCTGGCGCTACATAAACTAACTCTGCTATTATATTTGTAAGATGAGTACGTTCGATTATGTTACAGGAACTTAGCTACACAGGAAGAGACAGATCAGATATAAACTACCTTTATTAAATACAGAGAAGATTATAATAATATATATATATTATGATTATTACATAACTGTTACAATTACTTACGATACGAGTATAAATGAGATACTAAATGTCCAAACCCTATGAATACTATATTGAAGAACGTTCTTGCGAAAATGCTAATCTAGGTAAAAATTGACAGCCTGACAAGTTAACTAATGTTCTTCGGTAGTCAGACTGCGGTGTTCCTAACAGCGTCCCAGCTTATAAGTCACTCTCCTCAGCCAGAGAGGAAATTGGCCTATCGTAGAAGAGCCTACCTTGATTGGTCAGCAACTGACCACTAAAAGTGTATCCAGCAATGTGGGCTGACTTAATATAGTTACACTACAGCCCATGTGAATGATTTTTAGAACCTACTCTATCTACCTTGACGATTGTTCCAGCAGGCATGAATGGCTGATGGATCCTAACTATAATGTTCAAGCAGGTATGCTGTAAAGAAATGATTATAATATCCCGGGTTACACATCTAATGGATTAAGGGTGTATTCAAGACCATGTGTGTGCATGCTCTCTCTCAAATGTATGCAGCAGTAGTGAACAGATTCCAACTGACTTCCACGTCCCAAGCGAAACAGAAGGCCACAGTGGAAGGGGAAACAGCACTCCAAGGATCAACTAATTCAATCTTCGGCGACGAAACACCATTCCCGTGACGACCAGGAGATTAAAGGAATGCCGCTACATTGGGATATTTCTTGCGGCCGAGAAGATGGAGAAAGCGCTGCAATCCAAGCGAATCGACATAAAACGTCACGCATCAAAAGAACCCCGTTCTGCACCAATGAGTTTAACCAGGAACCAATAAAGGATTCTTGGAAATTGCTTAAAAGCATTCACCTCGCGATATAGTTCTTTGCCAATCAGTCATAGAGATTTTTGGGGATAGTTATTGTGATTAATTCCTAACAATTAAAGTATTTAAAGATTGTAGATAAATGTCTATAAGTAACAGTGTATTAATTAATCAGAAACTTTTATCACGTTATTTATCAGTCCATAATTATCAAAACTGCAGGTAGCAGAAAGAAAATGTCATTAATAACTTGCAAATTGAGATAAGAGAGTAGCAAGGACTCGACGGTCCTGGCGGTGGTTAAATTCATTTGATGTCGACAACGTGCCTGAACTCACGGTGACAAGGTAACATAATTAATCCCAAAGATTTATAAAGCACCTCTTAAAGCCTGCTACTCAGGAGTGCTCCCGACCCCAGCACGGCTAAAAAGGACAGTTTTGAGGTGAGTATAAGAATTCTCAGAGTGGACCACGAAAGACATGCTCACCGTCAACGGGAGCATGTTCCAGAGCGTTGAAAATGTGTCAGAAAGTAGTAGAAATTACTTACACCTCGTGGAAGAGTCAAGGAAACTGCTTAATACTAAAATATGTAGTACAGTCAAGGGTAATTAATATGATTAAAATTGAATCTCATTAGCAAAAGAAACCAGCTACATTAGCTGAGTACAAGATGTACAGTCTATAGTAGCTGAAACAGAACTCGGTTCCACCATGTTGACGATTTCCAATTTCGTGAGTGCAGGTTATATGACCCCTAAATGTGCAAGCGTCATAGTCGTCATCATTTCCCAAGGGGGTTGTAGCCCGTGACACAGCTAAGTTAATCCTCATGCAGTACCAAAGTCTCCGACTATTATTATAGATTTATGTACCATCCTTCATGTGGACAATCCATTTTGGGCAACGTCTTCCTCGTGTTATATATATATATTATATATATAATATATATAATATATATATACCGTCCAGTGTTTATTGTATTTTGTTGTAGTTGTATTGTATTTGACCATTTATACATACATTATATATGTATTGTAATGTATTTGGTCTCTTATAAAACGCATCTCATATCACAAGTCTTTAAGAATCGCTCCCATTGCAAACTAAAAGGCAGGAAGGACGAGGAAAGATTACCAGAGGGAATGGGGAAGCGGAATGGAGGGGAAGTCTATTCCACAGAGAAGACCTTATACATGTAGGCAAAGGAGCTGGATTGAGCATTGAAGATCCTGACGCGCAGGGAACAAAAAGGTTCTAGCTGCTAATTCCGCTGCTGCACCAAACAACCCAACACCTTGAGACGGATATTCAAATTATTCATCTGAACTCATCTTTCCCCATCAACTCAGTTGCTTGTTAGGCTGTTTTGTGTCTATTCGGGTTTCAACTTTGACCGGATTCAACCTGATATATTTGGTTTGCATCTGCCCTACAGATTATTATGATTTCTTTGGAATTATGGCAGAGGAGCGAGGACACGTCTAGGTTTGTTGCTTAGGGCTAAGGTTAGGGCTTGGTTAGTGTTGCGGAAAGAGTCGAGACTATGGTTAGGGCTTGTCAATGTTGTCGCTAGGGTTAGGGTTAAGCATCAGGATTTTATCTAGGATTATGGCTGAAGCTACGGTTAATGTTGAGGCTGCAGCAGGATTAGGATTGTGACAAGGGGCTAGGCTGCCAGGGCTTCGGCTTGGGGTAAAGTGACGTGGATATGGGCTAACGATTACCAATGTCGAAAACTGTACTCTCTCTGTCTCTGTGTGTCTGTCTGTCTGTCTCTCTCTCACTCTCTTCGTTCAGTTACAGGGCAGATCCGTGTTTACACGCCAGAAGGCTCTCTGCTCAGAATCCAGATTATGTATCGACCGAGTTGCAGAGCCAACAGCACAAGAAACGCCCAATCCCATCCCAGCCAAAAGCGCTGTCAGTTCAAAGCGCTGTGTCCACAGCTCCCGAGGACCTATCGCAAGGGAACAAAGAATCTAAATACAGCACGAAGTGTACGGGTTATTCTCTTTTCCTGGAGGATTCAGCCGCCCCAGATGTGTTTTTGACCAGTCAGCTATTTCATAGATAGATCTCATAACATCCATGCCATCTGGCAGCTGTCGACGGTAATCTGTTGGTTCCATGCTTGTGCGTGGGCCAACAATTGGTGACTGTTAAAGCTTACTGTGCACTGTTTTGCTAAGTTTTCTAACAGTTGTAGAACTGACATTTAGCATCATATAGGCAAGAGCAGAGAGCGCCTGTGAGTAGATTTATTGAAGAGGCGCTATATTAAGTTTCATTGATTTATAATTGTTATCGTTTAGCCAACGCGGCGAGTGCATGCAGAGTTTTTAAATAGTTCGATAGTAGTACTTTACGAATAGCAAAGAGACGTCGACCAGTGTTGAATATTTGAGAAGCCCAAGATATGAAAACAACCAAAATAAATTTAAACGTCTTTGGCTTA
Organism: Bimastos eiseni; assembly: GCA_959347315.1. Taxonomy (NCBI): domain Eukaryota; kingdom Metazoa; phylum Annelida; class Clitellata; order Crassiclitellata; family Lumbricidae; genus Bimastos; species Bimastos eiseni. Next base: position 24,068,610 of record OY365813.1, on the reverse strand, counting down.
AATTAAAAATGGTGTAGCAAATGAAAACTAGTTAAATAACTACACTAACCATTGCCTCCCATAAACAGTTAAGGTCCAGTATTTTTAACGATAGCACAGTCAACAATTCTGCGATTATGTTGAAATTTAATAAAATAATAATAATTCAACAAGGATTCCCATTTTTGACTCTTTGAACACCCTAGCTCAAACACTGGGAGTGCTTGAGTTTCCAGGGCTGCACACTTATAGATCGAGGGCTCTAGCAGGAGTTAGTAATTTCAGACAGAAGGATATTGAAATTGAATTAGGACACAATGAATAAAAGAACGGCGTATATCTCACCTCCGTAAGAAGCATGCTGTACCATACACTTGACGATCATAGTCACAACATCAGGACAGAGAGTGATGCTTCCCACATGGTCCTTAGCGTCCTTTGTGGTTCCCAAATCGGCACACACCAAAAAATTGTAGAAGTGATCGGCAAAGTCCATCCAGAGTTCCCGAACGTAATCCTGCGTGACCTGCTGGATGGAAACAGCGAGGGAAGAGTCGCTCCATGACACAGTCTTCCTCGAGGAAGCCTCAGTCTTGGCAACTACCACCTCGCACTCACCCTTATTTGAACCGGACTCGTTGGCACGTTGCTGGTCGCCGGTTTCCGTGTCCGAATTGAAACCCGCGTTGAGGTTTGCGCCTTCGGGGGCCGCCGCACCGACGAAGGCAATCCTATTGGGTCGGAGTTTTTTCAGTCTCGGGATGTTAGTCCTTGCGACGGGCGTGTCCGTTCTCGAGTCAGCAGCAGCAGCAACTTGGTTCGATTGCTTTTTGATGAGATTAGTCGAGTGGCAGATGATTTGGAGGAAGCGTCCGATGAACGTGCTCTCACGTCTGGCGAAGTCGATAAGCGGGGATATCTCCGACGACAAGTCGGGGGCCGACAAGTCGTCCGTAACGATCAGCGAGTTATAACTCGCCACGTTTCCGACCGACTTCGAATCGTCTGCGTGCGTCTCGTTTGGCGATTGTCTCGTTCTGGATTCGTCGATATGATCCGGAGACAAACGAGAAGAAGTCCTTGGTGTCCACGAGTACAGAGGTAGACGAGCGTTCTTCACCAACGTCAGGAAATCCTTCGAGCTCGTGAAGTATACCTTGGCAGAGGCGGCAGCGTATTTGGCACGTTCGCGGGCCACGAGTTTCAGGACCCTTGTCAAGGGTACGACGCTGCTACGCCTACCGAAACTACTCCACAGAGGGTCCGCAGGTAGGAGTAGGGACCCCGCGCCAAAGGCCGATACAGGGGGATCGTCAGGATAATCCTGAAAGGGGGTAAGTCGAGTAGTGGAAACGATGATGTTGTACTCCTCCAGTCCGCGAGCGATGTTCCACAGAGCGTCCTGTCCGATCCTTTCCAGGTCGCAGTGAGCCAGCACCTTGAACCCGATCAGGATCAGTCTACTGAGCCAGAGCACAGCGCTCTCACTCATCTCGACCAGTCGACGTCGCACGATTCTCACATTTGAGCAGAGGCTCGGGAGCAGCGAGCGCAGGTGACGATCCGTGTTCATCGCCTGTTTCACAGAGTTCCACTGGCTGAGCTGCATTCGGAAGTCGTCGCAGAGTCCTGACAGCAGCTCGAGCTTTGTCGTCGGAGCATTCGTGAGTGAGTTGCGACAGATCTCCTGCCAGGTCCGACTCTCCTCTCTGACGATCTCCTGGAGCTCGCCGACGAAGAGCCCGAACGTGCTCATTCGAGTCAACAGGTCTTTGGTGAACTCGAGCTGAGCACGGGTCTCGAGCAACCGCTCTAGCTCGCGATGCTTCCGAGCGAACGACACGCTCTTCTGGCAGTGCGTGAACCCAGTAACCTCTGAACTGACCTTCTTGCAGTAGTGACCTCCAGGTCTAAGAACCCTGAAGCCCCGCAACAGGACGGTGCTCGTCGAAACCGCATGTTCAGTTTCGAACCGGTACCCAGGACTTGACTCGGAGTCCTTTTCGAGACTCTGGAGGTAGCTGTCGACTAAGTCCTCCGTATCGTCCTCAGAGGTCAGCGGAGGTTCGTCGAGGTCGATGCACTTTGACCTTCCAATGGCTTGCAGCGGAGGCAAGCGTCCCAGAAGGCTGTGCGACATGTCTCAACCGTTACCTATAATGAAAGAGACAAATTGATCTCTTTTCTACTACGTTTCACTGGTACATAGGACCGTTGGACAGGTTCCATCTTTATGTAGGGTCCCTTAATTATTATTAATCAGCACTCTTATTGCGCCCGTGTCTAATGCTGAGTGCATCAATCGATGGTGCACCAAATCCATACCTTTATCGGGTCAATTCCAAGAGGCCAATCCGTCTTTAGGGTTCCTCTTGGTGTATGGTTTCAATATAAATTAACCAGTGTGTTGTTTTGAATAGACTATAAGCAGTGCTTTTTTTGTAGAAATAGATGCGCCGGAGCGCATCTGTAGGCCTATTGTCGAAAGAAATTACGTTAAAAATAGCCACCAAAAATGCTATAGGACACAATGATCACAATATGTAGGCCCAACACTTACTTAGGGTCTATAGGCTAAATTATACAATGCATAAAATTGAAATTGGAAAGTTTTATATCAAATCACAGAGTTCTTACACAACTACTCTTTTATTTTTTAGTAATTTGAAAAGGAGGTACCGGAACCCCGTTTCGGCGCGTTCCACCAGAAAAAAGCACTGACTATAAGTATTTAGCGTTTAGCGAAATCTCACGGCTGACAAGACTGTCACCCTCCTCCTTCATCAAAGCTTTGGACTGGCACCACCAAAGCCGACAGCGAAAGAGCTTGGATTCTTCATCGGAATACGATTCAAATATATGGTAATCGATGAGTTGTTGTCGAATATTTTTACCGGTCTACTACATCTCCCAGCTGCTCAATACTGTCAATCGTAGACATTGACACGAAGTTCCGAACGTCAAATGCCAAACGAATTCGAATATTATGACAAAAAGGCGAAGTTATTCAACCGACGAAATATCTCAAGAGATCGAAACACTGGCGAATGTTGAACTTTCTGAAACTTCTGCAAGAGACGAGAGGTTATTCGCGATAGAAAGGAAGCCGTCAAATCCCAATGGATTGATTGACAAAGAGTTAATCAAAGGGAAAGGCAGATGAAAGACTGCGAGGGAGGGAAGGAAGGGAGACGTTTCGTTGTGACAACAGATTTCGATTCAAAGAAAACTGAGCGAGAGAGAGAGAGAGAGAGAGAGAGAGAGAGAGAGAGAGAGAGAGAGAGAGAGAGAGAGAGAGAGAGAGAGAGAGAGAGAGAGAGAGAGAGAGAGAGAGAGAGAGAGAGAGAGAGAGAGAGAGAGAGAGAGAGAGAGAGAGAGAGAGAGAGAGAGAGAGAGAGAGAGAGAGAGAGAGAGAGAGAGAGAGAGAGAGAGAGAGAGAGAGAGAGAGAGAGAGAGAGAGAGAGAGAGAGAGAGAGAGAGAGAGAGAGAGAGAGAGAGCAACATTTCCTACCGATTCGGTAACAGTGTTGTTTAAGACTGATTTGTATCGCGGTGGTTGCGTTTGGAGCGCATCCGAGGAGACTTTTTTCGGGTGCGCTATATAAATGTTAAACAATGTAATAAAAACAATAATTTCTTGTTCAGTGCTTAATAGCTTAAAGACCAGAGACGCTAAAACCAAGGCTACAGTTGGTATACAAGTTGAAAGCGATGAGTGTGAGCCTATATATAGATGAGTTTTGAGCCGAGATTTAAGTCTATAGACGAGTTTTAAGCTCAAAGATGGACTTGGAGTCCAGAGACGAGTTTTGAGTCCAGATGACGTAGATGTAAGTCTTAAGCCTAATGAATTGCAAGTCTCAAGATGAGTGCTGAGGCTACAGGCAAGTTTTAAGCTAAGAGATGAGTCTTAAGCTTCTAGAAGAGTCTTAAGTCTAGTTAAACCTGAATAGAGATGAGCTTTAAGTCTAGAGCGGAGTCTTAAGTCTAAAAACAAGTTTCAAGTCCAGAGATGAGTCTCAAATCCGGAGCAAAGCCTTCAGTGTAGAGACGAATTTTACGCCCAGAGATGAGTCTCAAGTCTAATAATGAGTGTTAGAATATATAGAGGCAAGTTTTAAGCCGAGAGATGATTTATTTACATATGAGTCTAAGTCTAGTTTGAGCCGAGAGATGAGTGTTTAGTCTCAGACAAGTACAGAGATAAGTCTTAAGTCTAGAGATGACTATAAAACCGAGAAAATAGAACTACACCAACGATATAACATAAGTGCAGCAGCGGTTCCCAATGCCTGTGATTTCCAAGTGCGCATTTGCCAAAGTGGTCTTCGATTATTCATGCCGTCGACTTGCGACCAGAAGTACCACCATAATAACATTGTGCGCAATCGTCGATTCGCTACATAGCGGAATAAATGCCACGCGTAAATGATCCATCGGTTGGACTCGGAAAGGATCGGCTTGGTCTGCGTTTGATGCCGGAAAATGCCGATCGAGAACGAGAACGACCGGACGCGATATTAGCCGCTTAGGTAGCAATTCAATAAGAGCGGAAGATCTACGACCGAAACATTTCTTGACCTTGGAGAATTTTAAAAGTACGCATACGATTGATGCCTCAGGAAGACGAGGGGCAACTGTTATGACGGATATCATTAAGTTTACTACAGCAACTATTAAGAATTTATTATTAATTATCATAAAATCAAAAGCTTTGCAGTCACGGAAAACCACTTCTTTTTATATCCAACGTCTCTCGCTAACAATATAACGGTTTCACACAGTGGCGTCAATGGACCCGGGCTTTCCAACAGGGGAAAATGTGGGGCCATGGAACCCAAGCTGCTATTGACTATCTATATTGTTAATGACTATCTCCAAACAATTTTTGCCTCATGGGGGAACACTGACTTTGAGAATAATAGCAATAGTAGTAGCAGTAATAATAATGATAATAAAAATACTGATGATGATGATGACAATAATAATAATAGTAATAATAATCACAAGGCTGCGGAAGTTAACGATTAATTGATCAATTAATCGCGAATCAATTATAACAAACAATTTATCTTTAACGATTAATCAAAATCTTCGGTTCCGTGTGAGATACATTTTTAACTCAGTAGGCTTTATTGTCAACAAAACACGCTGCTCCTTGGAACGAAACAACTGGTTTGTAATTTATAGCAACTTATGGTTATGTGTGGTAATTTGTGATAATTTATCATAATTTATGGTAATTTATTGTGATTTATGGCAAGGTAAGACATACAAAGGTAGGGCAACGCAAGCTCCAACCGCTTTCTTTATTCATCAGCTCCACTATAAACAGACGCAACGCCGGCGTTGAGCGAGAGAACGACTGGCCCACTACACCTACCTATTGAAGACGCCACCACTTGAAGCTCCAATCCTGACGTCATCCGCCTCGTTTTCAGTCCGTTCTCGCTAATGGCTTCGCACGCGTTGAGACGTCGTAGCCATGGCAACTGGCTGATTAGATATCGGCGGAGAGAGATAGAGAGAGACAGACAGACAAACAGAGACAAACAGAGACAGACAGAGACAGACAGAGACAGAGACAGACAGACAGACAGAGGCAGACAGATACAGAGACAGACAGACAGACAGAGATACGTTGGACAGGAGAAGAGGCGGGCAAGACGCTCATAATGTTTAATCGGGCCTTAGCAGATGCGACCAGGACTCGCACGGAGCAGCAGTAACAATTGCCATGAACCGATGATTGCCTACAGAACGCTCGCCTTGTAACGCCCAGAGCATGGGTTCGATCCTCCTCCCATTTCTGTTCCAGGGACTTTGAGCAGCAAGTCCTAGGCTCGCAGTCCTAGGCTCTAAAGGGACCCATCGTATTCAGCTCGCGAAGTGGGGTATCCTGTCTGTGCTATGGTCGTTTGCGAACTTTTAAATTTTGAAAGGAGGGCATTAAATCAAATGGAATTGTATTGTATCAAACGTAAATTCAGCTCCCGTTTGCAGTTTTCAAAAAGGTTTCGCAAGGATGTAAATTTTTCTCAATTTCGTAAAGCCACGCTATATATTATATAAAATTATAAATGGTTCAACTGAATGTTTTTATTAATCCCAACAGAAGAATATTTCATTAAAATACGTATGTTGATAAAACAACAGAAGTAAGAAAAACAAGGAGGAAAAAAGGCTCTAAAAGGAAAGACGGTTCCGCGCAAGTCAGACCACCATTTTCTTGGAACGGTATGACAAGACAATTCAGATTGAAATCATGAACTGAAATATAGTCAAATAGGAGACGATCTATGCACAAATGTTATTCAAGTGAAATTGCTACAGATGATTATTAAAAGTTATAAATACTTTGTGAAGCTCACATATCATTTTGGAATATATTATTCCATGCATTTGGACCGGGACAGAAAAACATAAATTCATTCCTTCATTCCAAACATTTATATAGCGCCGCCTCAAGAAACCTGCTCAGAGGGGCGATAAATACACGCATACAAAGGGCCGTACCGAGCTATAATTGCGCCCTGTGCCTAGCATAAATCGGGCGCCCCACATTTTGAAAATAGTGCATTTTATGGAATAATAAGTTATTCCATCCTGAAACTTGGGTCCTTTCTACGTTTGCGCTCTGGGCCCCGACCCCGGCCCCGTTGCCGCCCTCGGTACGGCCCTGTACATACGTACATATATACATTTAAACATACATACATATGGCACATAGTTATCTCCAAACATACGTAGGTATACATAGACACCAGTAATGCATCATAAAATGGATGTTGAGTGCGACATAGTGGAAGCAATGAGTTGAACTCATTCCAAATGATACGCCAGAGAATCGTGAAATGAACTCGATTTTGAGAGACACGTCGTTTAAAGCGGATTGAAGAAGGTGGAGAAAATGCGAGGGAAGAGAGAAGAAGGGAACAGATGCTGGGACTATAGGCGATGGCGAATGGATTGGAGTGTGGGCGTGGGAATGGAAGCAGCTTTGTAGGGAAGAGAGGCGGAGGAGGGAGAGAGAGAGAGAGTGTGTGTGTGTGTGAGAGAGAGAGAGAGAGACAGTGAGGGGAAGAGAGAGAGAGACAGACAGACATACAGAGACAGACAGAGAGAAAGACAGAGACAGACTTAGACAGAGAGAGAGAGAGAGACAGAGAGAGAGACAGGGAGAGAGAGAGAGACAGAGAGAGAGACAGGGAGAGACAGACAGACAGACAGACAGAGATGAGAGATAAGTACGAATGATTCAAAGAGACGGTGGAGCTATATATCCTTGCAGATACAAGAAGAGGCTTAGACATACAAACCAAGAGAGGAGTAGATACAGAGACACACAGACAGACGGACAGATAGAAAAGAATAGATGCTGGAGGGATTCCGTGTTGGTCGGATAATGCTTTCGATTTTCTACGGATTAATCCTAATTATCTCTCAGATCGCCTTATCATTTTCGGAAATGGCGACCGCTCTCTTAATCCCTCTGACCTTTTTAGGGCGACCCCCCCTACCACCCCAGTAGATGCGCTCACCACGCAGCATTCAGGGCGTCCAAGGGACTCTGTGCGACTGTGCATCCGTGTGTCTGTCTTTGTGTATTTGCGTTTGTGTTCTTGTGTATGTTTCTATATTTGTGTTTTTATCTGCGACTATCTGCTTGTGCATTTATGTTTGTATCTGTGTGATCGTTTCTATATCAATGTTTGTATCTGTGTGTTTCATTTGTGTATCTGCTTGTCTCCGTGTGTACGCTTCTATATCGATGGTTGTAACTCTGTGTGTGTGTGTTTGTATCTCTGTTGTGTCCTTGTGTCTCTTTGTTTTGTATCCGTGTGTGGTTGTGCGTGTTATCCTTTTACTGCTGCTCATGCAGACGAGTCTTCTTCATCGATTATTTCGACCACAATGGGGTCGTCAGTCTGTCGTCTGCTATAGTTCCTGTCGAGTCTTGTCTGATATTGATTCGTATCTGGACACGCATATGTAATTTGACATCCCAATTTCTGCTTATTTTAATTTTAACCCTCAAACTCAATGAATACCAGTCATACGCCAGGATCAATGCCCGAGTTTTGCATGCGAAATCATGCTAAACGTTTGGTGCCAAGACGGGCAAAATAATTGAATGTTAACGACATGCTAAATTTTGGTACCAAAACATGCTAAATAATTGAATATTAATGACATGCTAAATTTGGCTTCAGTGTAGGTATGTTTATATGCTCATGTAGATGGATAGATAAATGTATGCACGTAAGGATGGATGGATGGGGAAATATGTATGATCGTGCGGATGGATGTGATGGAAGTTAGATGTATGAATGAATATAAGATGGTTGGATGGAAGAATGAATATTAGATAGATGGATGGATGGATGACTTATTTTATGAATGGATTATTATTAGATGGATGGATGAATATTAGATGAATGGATGTATGAATATAAGATTAATGCATGGATGACTATTCGATGAATGGATGGATGACTTATTCGATAGATGGACGGATTGATCGATCTGTGCATTTATATAGCACTTTTTGCGCCACGCGTACGTACAGGTAGCTCAGTTGCATAACGCCTCCCGCGATGGCACGGTTCAATTGATATTGTCGCTTTGCTGCATCTCAAATGTGGCGCTACATTAATTCAGTGACATCGTTGCAACGACGGTTCTTCCATTTCAACTGCAGTTGCATCGATCGATGTTTCAATCTGCTTCTCTTAAGAACAACGGTTGTACAAACGAACAACGCCTTTTCCAGGATCAAATTCATTTCTGCCATTAACAGTAACAATATTCTTGCAGCTGAAAAACGTTGTATGTTTAACAACATTCTAGCAAATGGACAACGTTGCATGTTTAGCAACATTCTTGCAAATGGACAACGTTGCATGTAGGTTGACCTCTGTTGCTCCACACACAAAGACACCACCATGCAACTATTCTATATCATGCTGCATTGATTGCATTTTGTCCATTGAAAATGACAACAATCGAGCAACTGGACAACCATTCCCATTGGTTGCATCTGTTGCATCTACTCCCCATATACACAACATCAACAATCCGACAACCAGACAACCATTACCGTCGGTTGCACGGACCGATGCTACACAAAGCACCGGCGGGCATCATCGATCTTCTTGTAGCAGGAAGGACGGAGCTAGCGGTGGAGTGCCTCGGGTGCCTAGGAGGCAGCCAGAGATCGATATGTGGAGAGTGGAAGGGGACTGAGACCAGAAGAGGATCCGGATTCGTTAATCAGGTTGATGTAGGAGAGACCCGGGTTTAATCGGATGTTTAAGTCGGAGATTTATGACGGGGTTGGTACACGTACGAACCTTTGTGCGTGGAGTAACACAGGCGACCTACATGCAACGTTGTCCATTTGCTAGAATGTTGTTAAACACACAACGTTGTCCATTTGGTAGAATATTGTTAAACATATAACGTTGTCCATCTGCTAGAATATTGTTAAACATACAACGTTGTCCATTTGCTAGAATGTTGTTAAACATATAACGTTGTCCATCTGCTAGAATATTGTTAAACATAGAACGTTGTCCATTTGTTAGAATGTTGTTAAACGCACAACGTTACCCATTCACAAGAATGTTATGCAATTGGCAGACATTGTATTGTATTGCACTGAAGCATTTATAGACCGTCTCTAGTAGGGTGAACCGTTCAGAAGCCCTTCCAGTGCGCAAGGCCCTGCGAGAAGAAAAGCAAGAGTATGACAGACTGCCAGGTAGAATTTTAGAGCAAACAGAAGGAGAGAGCGCGTTCGACCGATACAGACCAACTGAAGCAAAGAATCGAGACTGAGTCATAATATTGTAACGTACTAAAGTGTATTGTTATGAGTTCGATTATCTATTGAATATTGTTTTGTGTCTGCTGCGTTTTTGAGATGAACGTAATTAGGGTTGCTAATATCGGTTTTTGGGGCAAACCGATTATCGAATTTTCAAAACCCGTTTACACCGATTATCATGTTTAGCATGTTTAAAACCGATTATCGGTTTTTGTTAGTGTTCTTGGAAAAATATTGTAAATCGTAATATGCACGTTATTTTATGTATTTTACGTATCGCAATTCAGCCTCAACACTCGATACTGAAGTGTTTAAGTCACATTGTGACGTAATTTGGAACAAACAGAAGCTCTCATACTCTTCCCGCCACTATGCATCGTTATCCATTGAAAACCCCACGGCTATTACTGGCCTGTTAGCTCTCCTCTGTACGGATCAAATTCGGGTACATTGCAGTAGACTCTTCTCAATCTCAGTTGGCTTCCGATACCCTTCCACCAGCTCACCTTCTCACGCTAGTCTTGTCTGGACGAGAGGACCGTTTATTAGCAATAGGCAGCTATTAATTACATTGTTGGAAGACGCGGCAGGGAAATATTTCGCTTAGCCGTGTCTATACCTTTGAAGTTGATCGACTTGAGCCCTTCCTATGGGAACAAATCCGAGACTTGTTAGATAAATAATAAGGTGAAAAGAAATTCCATTATCGTTTTGCAAATGACAGAAACCGATTATCGATTTCAAAACCGACAACCGGTTTTCCGGTTATCGTTTCACATCCCACAACGTAATAGGTATTATATATGTATATGCAAGTATTCAAAAACGAAAAGAAATTCCATTATCGTTTTGCAAATGACAGAAACCGATTATCGATTTCAAAACCGACAACCGGTTTTCCGGTTATCGTTTCACATCCCACAACGTAATAGGTATTATATATGTATATGCAAGTATTCAAAAACGCTTACACATTTACATACCCAGCTTACCTAATTTACATATATCATATGCATAGTTTTTCATTCATATAAAGAACTATTATGCATACATAGTATACATACATGCATAAGATGTATATGTGACATACAATAATTAAAAATTAGTTTTTCTAAATTCAGTCCTTATCTGCTTATCTGCATTTTTTTATCTTCACAAGACCCGCACTGATGCCGATCGCTTTCTCTGTCTCTCTCTGTCAGTCTCCCTCCCTCTCTCTTTCTCTCTGTTTCTTTCCAACTCTCTCTGTCTCTGCCTCTCCTGCGATCATCAACTTCTCTCCTAGCGCATTAATACTTAATGTCCAATCTCCTATCACTGTGCTCTGGGTCTGATACGACTATCCAGATAAACAGATCCACCATCTGCTAGTTCATCACCCGACATCAGAAACTCCGTCATGACGATTCCGATTCATGCATCAAAACCACTTCCTCAATTGTCGCATCCAAAAACAAACCGAACAACATTCACGCAGTTGGATAACCAATTTACAAATAATCTTTCTTTTCTATCACCCTAAACATGTATTGAAATTTGATTCAAATGTATGTTCAGACAATTGTGAATCCATCTACCTGGAATGACCTTCCTCCATCAATCAGGACTAAACCAATGACTGGCTTCTCTCCATCGGCCTCTCACTTTTTAAAGGCGTTTCTTTCTCCTTGGGTTTCTTTCTGATGGCGCCTCTGAGTAGTTATTCTTCGAGAGGCGCTATATAAATTTAAAGATACGATACTATACCATCATCTAAAATGATAGCCATGTAAGTGCGTTTGCTATGACATTTCCAGTGTTGGATAATCTCATTGCAGGACTTAAAACTGACATTAACAATAGGATATCAGAATAAATTATATGGTTAGCGTGCAGGGCAGATAATTATGATCTCTACATTTCTGGTCCACCTACGCCCTCTAGCAAAGTCGGCTGTGATGAGTACACTGACCGTACACTGTCAGTGGGAAGATGAGACGGCGAGGAGAGGACTGGCCACCCGTCCTCGTATGCCGAGATTGAGAAAATGAAGCCGCTACCACTTCATAATCGTAGCTGCCCCAGGACTAGCTGTATGGACTGCTCTTTGCCACTTTCTCCTAACAACATTTACCTTAGAAATGGAAATTCAGACGGCAACTAAGAACATTCACGTGGTAAT
>OY365813.1:23904998-24056441 GCA_959347315.1 Bimastos eiseni | reverse complement strand
AAAGTGAACGCTCTAACCAATCGAATATACATTGTTCAGTGATATTCTTGAGCTACATAAGAAACATTCTGGTAAAACAGACCCTCATGCAAGTACTCTGATAAAACCAGATATCCTGGTAAAAACAGATTCCCAAATAAAACAGTTACAGCTTCTTCTGTTTACATTTCTGTTGATTTTTCTCCACTCGGAAAAGGATTTTTTTACCAGCGTTGACATAAGCTTTATACAACTTCACAGTTTCCGCATGATCCATTAGCCAATCCACCTTTACAACTCCTCAGTTGTTCCTATTCAGATGGAGCCTGGCCAAAACGTGGATAAGGGAGGAGGCGACGGTAATTATGTCCATCATGACAGAATATCGTTAAACAATCTCAGATAGTCATTCATTCAGGTCAGTTATAGTGGCCCTTCAAGAATCTACTCAGAGGCACTCCCATCCCCACCACGGCAGTATAAATTAGACTTTAGCAACTTATGTAATGTAGGGGCACAACCCCTTGACAGTAGGCTTATTTGAAATGGAAGACCGCCCCAATTGGAGAAGCCTCTAACAACTGAAAAGGATGGGTGTTATGTGATTGAGGAGTGTGCATATGAAAATGTGTCCTCTTTAGCGGCAATGGGTTAGGAGCACTTACTAATGTCTTGGAGATGTGCTATAAACATATGTACACGCTGGTGATGATTGAATCTGATACCTACACAGAATCCTGTGTGAAACGCTTTAACGCATACCTAATAGGAAGCAGGAAAACACTAGAAATTTCAATTCTCACGCAATTTGACAACTATGTGGATTTAGGAATGAACCGAAACTCGGCTCGGAAACTCGATTCTGCCGATTATCGTAGCACTCGGCATCACTCGGACAGACAGTGGGTCCGAATATTAATAAAAATCGGCTTGTGACAATAAATCGTAATACCAAATATTTTCTGTCTTGAAAACTAAACTCGGATTTTCTTCTAACAATACAACAATCGCATTTCATTTTTTGCATCACTTTATCCCGTAGTGAAAAACTTGACACTACAAAACAATATAATTCATTCATCTATTTAAAGTTTAATATTTACATTTACACCACGAGAATGAGACTTTCATATATTTTAAAGTTCGTACTCGGACTCGGTGCTACTCACTCGAAATACTCAGCAGGAAATTGACACTCGGTACATCCCTACTATGGATTATAGAAAGCAGCCTCCAATCATGGGTGGTTAAAGAAAAATTTCCATTACAAGGACAGACCAAATGCCAGAAGGACAAACTCCCGTTGTCAACATTTTCCATCGATAGCGGAGAGAGAGAGAGAACAAGCGACAAACAGACAGACAGACGTTCATAACGTTTGAGCGGAAGGTCGCCCGCTGCCAATGTCATCCCGCATGCAATCCTTGCTATCGCATGAGACGCAAGGAGAACCAGGCTGACGTTAATATATCAATGAAGAGAGAAATCCGTCAGTAGTTCCCGTAATATAATAATAATAATAATCATAGTGCCGTTGGCCGTTGTCGCCCGACGCCCTCCTCCTCTATCCTGGCTTGAGACTGGCACTGTCAGAGTGCGAACAGTGGAGGGGTTATTTCGGTTACTGTGCAGGACCAGAGAATATAAAGCAAAATACTTAAATAATTCTTATAGACCTTACTTGTATCTTAGTTCATGTGTCGCGAGTTCAACTTTGAAATCTGGTTCACGCAGAGATTCCGCGTTAAGTCCGAATATAAACCAATACAACGGTGAAATAGGTATTACGATGTACATCCTATATTCCGGTGAATAAATCCGGAATGCCCTACCGATTAGACGAATGGAAAAATATTCCACGAGTTATGCATTCCCACTAAGAAGCATTCTACGAATAATGTTCTGACAGACGGATCCAAATCATGAGCTTCAAATATATAGCCGACAGATGGCACAGCACCTGCTAAATCACGAGCGCTGTGTCCTGTCAGACGGGTTGTCCGGAGATGTCGAGTCCTAAACATCAGAAATATCAGGACCTATCTAAGGCACATTTCGGGAATCCATCAAAAGCAATCCCCAAGAGTGAAACTACTCGACTCCACAGAATTCATCCGGATAAATACCATCAGTGGAAGATTCCACCCGCGACAGGTTCCAGCGGATGAATAAAATTCCCAAAGACGGATGCACACTCTGACGGATAAGTACTCCAGACTACCACCCTCCACGTCGTATACCGCTGACAGGAAATACTCTGGAAAATCACATCGACGTCGGCCAATATCGCCCTCAGCACAAGAGACAGATACAATCTTTCGTGGCCGTTGGCAGTTGCATGACGGATGAGGCGCTGACTGTCAGTGGGACGCAATCTGGTAGAAATTCATTTCACGGCGGACCGGTTTATCTGTGCGCCGGCGACTTAAGCCAGGCCCCCGTTTTATGGGGGGAGCCCGCCGTACGGGGGCCCGGCTGAATCGTTGAACGCAGCAAGAACATTGGGCAGATCGCTGGATTGTATGTAGTACACTTTGACGAGCCACAACTAGGGAGCCTGCGTACGCTTTGCATATGCATTTGCAATAGTTCTTCATCGCTCGAATTGGGCTAGGATTAAAATAAGGATAGGAGATATAAGCATCTGATCCATAGGGTCTCCATGGACATCAATCTCGTGAATAGTGAATACTATGCTGATCGTTTGGTTGGGGTCCATCCACATATTACGCACGCATAAAAATCGGATTTTCGGACTCCCCTCCCTCTGTTGCACCGCGTACATTTCGTGGACCACCTCCCCATGCTTACGTACATCTGAGCTCTACCCCCTCATTGCAAATGTTAGCTAAAGACATCTTTAAGATATTGATGTTATCGCCGGCTATTTATTTATTATGTAATAGCTTACATTTTCGAACTGTTATGAAGAAATAAAACACTAACAACACTTGCATTTTAACAAGTTTTAATGCTACATAAAATTAATTAAGCAGGAATACAGTTTACAATTCTGATTTTAATGTTCCATATTGTGAACGTCATAATTAGACAGTCATATTTGCAGACGTACATATTTTCGGGACCTTCCCCAACCATACGCACCCGTACGCAAAATTCGAAACCCTCTACCCCTTGCTTCGTACGTAATTATGTGGACGGCCCCTGCGGGAAGTTTTAGAGTATAATATGTTGCTGTAGAAATTTGGAAATTACGAATACGAGTGGTTACCTTGGAGGGAGCTATACAATTGCCCTGAATGAATGAATACATACCTACCTACCTACCTACCTAGTGTACCTACCCAGACACACGCATACACATGCAAAAATCATACTTCCAAAGTCGTTCCTCTATACATCCACGCACAAGTTATGGAAAAACACTAAACAACACAACAAACCAACATCGACACAAACAAACACATCCGTTGACATTCCCTCACCCCCACACTCAGATACTTCCCCAAATCCAAGGCGCCGCACTCCAAGGACGACCAAAAACGCGTCTGATATTGAAACATCCCCAAGTACATTATTACAGCACCAAGAGATATATTGAAACCTCTCGTCGTTCTATAGGGTCGGCAGACCACAACGCTAGAATGCAAATCAGTATTTCATGCTCGCCACTGGTTTCCACGCGAACGAAACGCTGTAATAGGCGACGCTAAATGAAAATATTCGATACGAGAAAACCGCACTAATCGAACGGGAGCCGGTGAAGAATGAGGCGAAAGATAGATGAGATACATGTATACTCGATATAGGATCCGCTACAAAAACCCTGCACGTACTCGATGTTGAATATCTATATTCTCAAGTCCTCCTCTTCCAATTCTTCCCATCCTACTCTTTTTCCTTTTCCCCATCTTCGTTTCGTTTACCCCTTCTCTATTTCCTTTTCATTCTCCAACTCCCCTCTCTCTCCTTATTCCTACAAGCTTCTTCCACTTTGTTTTCCAATCATCCCATCTCTCCACCTCCATCTTCCTCCACACCCTTTGTCCTTGGTTAGCTCCTTCCTAATTGAGTGGACGCGGAGTTTGGAGTCGCCATCCAATCGCAATCCAAACCGTCGCAAATGAAAACAATCCTCTTATCGCAGAGGCCAATCACTCCGATTGGACTCCAAGACAAAGGCTTTTCATTTGGACACCAGTTGCACTAAATGGGAAGCACCGAAAATACATCTATACTTGTTCATCCATCCATCCATCCATCCATCAGTCCATCTATCCATCCATCATCCAGCCATACATACATACATAATCAGAATCATCATTATCAGTGGTTAACCATCCCAAAGAGTAGCCCTCCCCTTTTATCCAGGCGTGGACAGGCACTGCCGGAGTGCAAACAGCGGAGGCATTATTATCTATTATTAACAGCCGAGACATCTTCTACAAAACACGAAATACGGCTACTTGACCGTCATTCCTTCTACCTCTGGTTTCTGCTACAAAATGTTAAAACCACTCATCCACTACGACTCATCTGTTTCATCCCTTCCTTCACACATCATTTCAAGAACTGTCACTCCCCAAACCCTTCCCCATTTACTCTCACCCAACCCTACACCACTCATCAATTATTAACAGTTCTGCCTGCAACCCGGCTGCAAGAGAGTCAACGTATGAAACTTCCGGAAGAGCATTGTGAGAGAACGGGAGGAACTTTTTACCAGTTAAATATCACCATCAGCAGCAACTCCATTATTATTTTATTAACACAGGGAACATAATTTATGTAATGTCATGTTGTATACAAGGGGTAGATTGAATGAAGGAGCATCATTCATTAACCTTGAATGGCCATTCTTTAGAGAATATTATTACTATTATTTTTAATTGTACTATACCAGAACTACAACAATTGCTTCCATTGTTAATACTACTGCAACTATCACAACAACAACTCCCATTACAACTGCTACTGCTACTTCTCCTACTTCCCTACTACTACTACTACTACTACTACTACTACTGCTACTGCTACTACTCCACCCCCAACCCTACTACTACTAATACCACTCAGCACTACTGAGTAGGCAATCTTGAAGGATCCCTAAATAAAATTGCTGTAATAATAATATTAATGCTGTTTGAACATGTTGAACAGCTAATACTCTTCTAATCAAACTTCTAATGATAATTTTAAAATAATAATAATAATAATCGTCATCATCATCATCATCAGCAGCATCATCATCAGCATCATCATGCATCTACAAAGTCGCACTAAGAAGAGACTAAGCATATAATTATGATGTCACTGAGCAATTATTGTGAGGGAAGGACTTGTCCAAGCCCCCATTACACAGCAACCATCTCAAGGAGGAGGAAGAGGACGAGGAAGAATAAGAAGAGGAGGAGGAGAAGGAGGAAGAAGAGAGGGAGGAGTAGGAGGAGGAAGAGAGGGAGGAGAAGGAGGAAGAAGAGAGGGAGGAGTAGGAGGAGGATCGAACCAGTACAATTCAAGCGTTCAACCCAATCAGCCACTGTGTTTCAGACAAGGCTTCGTTGGCGGCGTCGCCTCTTCGGTATCAACGAGGCGCCACAACGGGATAATCCCATCTGTCTCTTCCCATAAAGATCACACCCGACGAAGAGTTGGTAAAAGCAGCACTGGGTGTGAGGCGACAACTTCCCAGCATATAGTGCCACATTTAGGACTAGTAGTCAGCACCGAAGGCTCCCTAAGACTCTCCTTCCCTTGGATATATATAAGTATATATATATATATTATATATATATATATAATCACATATATATATATCATATATATTTTATATAAGTATATATATATATATATGTAGTAATACGATACCTCGCTTCGCTGCACTTGATTTCTTTGCCTCTGCTACCCATCGCAAATTCACTGGGGTAAATGCCATACAAAATCGCAGGTATACATGTATATGAACAGAGTGTCAACTTCCTGTAGACTGTTACCAGTGAGTAGTACCGATTATTTAAAATGTCTCAGTCTTCTGCTTTTTAGTGTGGCAGTTTGCCCAATATTTATGAATTTTTGGGTGTGAATCAGTTTACACTTAGGAAGTAGCAACTAGTAAGTACTACTGGAAACAGTATTTGTGTTCATATATTATTAATACTCGGACCTATTGTTGCTCCAAGTCCGAGTAATGCCAAGTACTACGATACTCGGCAGAGCATCTGAGTCGAGTTTCAGTTCATCCCTACTCAATGTTTGGTGATGTTTACTAGGTGATCGTATACAGTGTCTCGATCACCAATTGTTTTGATTCAAAGTCATTCTAAGACAATAAATTGCACAATCAATATCATAACAACTTTGACAAACACTGAACCATCCCCCCCTTAAATACAGTCTCCTCTTGAGAGCATCAAGGATCAATGCCCCAATGCCCCTCCTCCATTTGATATCAATCTGCAAAAGAAGCTCTACACTATAATCGACCACAATCCGCCCACTTCTCAGACTGGTCTTCAAGTCACGTTAAGAAAACATTGATTCGCAGCTCGCCTGCCACAAATTCAATTCTTTCTTAAAGCCACGCATGCTAAGAATAGTTAAAATAAGTGACACATGCTTAGAACAGTCAGAATAAGTCACACATGTTAAGAACAGTCTGACTGCATCACATATTGTTAGAACAGCTAAAAAAAACAGCTACAATAAGTCTCATATGTCTAGATCAGTAAGAATAAGTCATGCATGTTTAGAATAGTTAGATTAGGTCACACATGTTTGGAACACTAAGAACAGTCACACATTTTAGAACAGTTAGAATAAGTCACATAAGGTAACATTGAAATTACTTGAGGTATCATTAAAATTACTCGAGGCAATATTAAAATTACTCGAGGCAACATCAAAAGTACTCAAGTTACCATTAAAATAACTCATTTAAATATAAATCCACATAAATAACATCTATACACAGTATTTAATAGCAAAGTGTGGTTGTAAAATGAATACTAATCTCCAAGACCGTGGTTGGGCTTTGTTCTATTGCTAAAATTAATGACAAAACGTTCAGAACAGAATGTCAAAACTTCAAAACAGGTAGCCAAAACATGGTACAAAAAACTTCAGAACAGAGTGCTATACATCTCACAGCAGGATGCCAAAAACTTCACACAAGGGGCAACAAACAGCAAAGCCGGAAACCAAAAACTCCAACAGAAGGAGTCAAGATGTCACAAAGATTCCCACACTAAACTCTTCTGTGTGTTTAGATGTCAAACTTTCCCAAAACACACATTTTCCACAAATCTTTTTCCTGATTCCTCCCTCTTCCCCTTGTATCCATAGGGCTCTTCCATTCTAAACACCATCTACCGCAGCCGTCTGACCTCCTGATCCATTTGGGTCGTGACCAGGAACAGATTTTGACCTTGTCTGTCCATTGAGTATAATTTGATAGAGCCAATGCCCGAAACCTGATTCCCATGCGATTTTACGCAATTATTCAGACGCAGAGCCCGTGAATAAGCTAATGCCCTGCGCTTAGCCTTTGAGTGGCGCTTCATAAATTTTGAATTTAAAACAACGATAACGCTATAGCAGTTTCAAACCACGATTTTCCAACGATCACATCGTTCTGTACTATGTTAAAATTTTGCATCTATAATGGCTGCAGACACATGTCAGAAATTTTTTTTCGGGTAGACTGGTTTAAATTCTGTATTATTTTACGCCCTACACAACATGCCCCACTCGATCGAAAAATCCTCTAGAACACCATAGTCGCCGTTATATACGATCAATCGGATAGCCTGCAAGCAATCTCGTCCGCTCATCGCACGATCCTGCCACGGTCGGGATGTAGCCAACAAAGGGAATATAAGTAATTAGGCACTTACCAATGCTCGTCATTTGGTTCGAAATGCATCAAATACCCTCATCGGACGCGATCGGTCTTTGGTAAAACTGTACGCCATATCCCCGAAAACCCGGAGTTCGCATCTACATCGCCAATAGAAATAACATAAACATGGCAATTACAGCTTCCGTTTATGCATTCCTAGGAAGATACCGCAATCGGTTACGTCATGGATCTGCCTTGACGTTCAACAATCAGCGCTGAGTGCGAGGCTTTATCCTCAAACTAATGAACAGTTAAATTTTGAGGAGATTTATGTTTTGCAGTGGTTCTAAGATTCATTAAGCATGTTGTTCTTAAGGTGCGTTAAGCATGACTAAAATCAATCAGTCAATTAATTTGCAAGTTTTAGTAAAATAAATCGCAGTATCGACTCAAATTCCAGACATGGGTTTCTTTTTCCTATGGACGAGTTGTTAGGGTTCCCCAAATAATAACGCGGATTGCTCTAATTCCAGTCTCTATATAGGCGTTTGCAAATATAAAACAATTGTTAGATGACGCTGGGAGTTTTTCAAATCGGCCAAAAGTGTAGAATCTTATAACAAAATATGTAATCTGCGGTTCTGATTACCGACGCGTCCTAAAACGTGCCCTGAGCTCTCGGAGAAAGCAAGCGCAGCTACCACTGGCGACTTTGATCATTGTCCATCGAAAAAATAAGCATAAATTTATTATTTCTGATGCATGAAACATAATGAGCGCACATGATCATTAATAACCTCTCCATAAACTCTTCTTTTTTAATCTGAGCTGGAGTCCGCTTTTGGTGCTTAGTAAATATATTGTATTTCATTTTGCTTCTATGTACAACGCTGACTGTTTGTCATTATGAAAAAATAATGTTCCGTTCGAAATGACCATTATGAGGCAAGCGCATATATATTTGTTTCTTCTTTGTACTAAGTTGTGGTATGTTAATTTAATATTGGTGATGCTTGTATACCCGCTGAGTGCTGGTTGTTTAAGAATAGACTTACTTACTTAATCCTTTGGACAACAAACTCTCGCGAGGGCAATCTTGAACGCCAAAGCCCAAATACAGGTCGAATTTAGTTTAAGACTAATGGATCAGTTTACAGTTTAGAAGAGATCATATAAAACGAATCTGATCAACCTGGGCATTTCAATTACAGACTGTTGTCCCTGATGAATGGCTATTGAATACCCAAGTTCCCTAACGCATCCGTCAAACAGCATGTGAATGGATGCGTACATTAAATTCACCAACTCGCACTGAGGAGGCGCTGCCGGTCGCAAAAAGGTTCATCTTTTCATAACAACCTCTCTTTGATCAATCATCCAGGAAGAACACCGGACGTAATTGTAATAAGATGGCGAGTAGATTAGTTGACGAAGGATCTCGATTCTTTGATTGATCCGCTGGGAATATCCAAGCGGGGAACGCGATTCGCTCTGCGCGAGGGTCTAAGCGGCCGGCGTGCGGGAATTTTAGTCCCCATGTCAGAGGTTGAAACTCCGATAGGGCAGACAGATGGTTAAGAAATGTTTGCATTACTAGCGAGACATAGCGAGCCCAGATTTAAAGTGAGCATACATGGCATTCTCAATGGCCGAGGCTAAGAAAATGAAGTGGCCAACAGTTGATGCACATTGCTGCGTCAAAACATCCTCAGTTGAACATCAACACTATGCTGCCGACACCCAACAATTCACCTCTTTCTCCAAGCAGCTTCTCCCACTTCAATAATCATCTTTCCAGTAAATAAATTAAATAATTGAAGCGCTTCCGATGCTAGTTTACTGGAAGCAGACTTCCTTCCAACAAGTATCATCTTGAACTGGTATAAAAATTCAGGGCTTGAAGTGGAAAAAAGAGTTGCTGGTATGGTTACAGGAACCATTCCTCTCTCCTGCCATGTCTGGTCTTTTGTTGTGGGCAAGTACCGGTATAGCCTACACATGCAGTCGGCCAGGAAAGGAGCCAGTATGGCCGCATGGCATACCGATTCATACCGTCTCACTTCGAGTCATTCATAAAATGGCGGAGGAATGAAGCAGACGAATAGCGGTGATCGACAAGACCCTGTGGAGATTTGGCAACATAGGCCTATTATGGTGCACAGAAATCTTAACGATGATGATTGCGCCTCGGTTATTTGTAGGCCTAACTATTTTGCACATCCTGCTGAAATCTCCGCGGGATCCCGACGTTGGGTCAACCCAGAAACAACGAAACCATCTGATAAATAAATTTAATTAAATATACATGCATATAAATTAATCATAATTCATGTAGGGCCCTCGATCAGAGATCTCTTCTCAGAGGTGCTCCCGACCCAGACCAGGCCAGGCGGAAAAGGACAGTCTTGAGCAAATGAAAGAACGCATTTGGCGACATCGACCGAATTGTCACAATGTTGAGCTTTATCAATGAATTAATAGGGCTAATTGGCCCCTAGGCTTTTCGTTTGAACGACAATCACTCCATTTATGGCCCCCGTGAATGGATTTGTGTAAGGGCTCTTAACGAAAGGATTTCGTCCTGCCCGGAAGACTAAACAAGTAGACATCATTTCTTCCCGAAGTTCCCGCGTGTGGTGAACTGAGTCTCAGATCAACTCTGGTGTTCCATCTCTGCCATGAAGGAAGACGAGAGCGTTCCCGACAGCGTTCGTCAGTTGGTTTTCATTCGGTCGCCAGGCGGCGTGGAGTAGTTTCTTTCTGAAGTCAAGAGAGTCCAGCTTGACCTCTTCGCTGACCTTCGATTTGCTTCCGAAAGAGTGCTTTCCTTTCCAGGGGCTCTTGCTCTGCGATGAGGAATAGTTGGAATCCAGCATCACTCCTCGGCCTGAAGTGCGGTCGTGGATCTTCAGGTAGTTGCTGTAGGTTCCTGACACGACAAACCTGGAAAATGGAAAAGATAACTATATTTGTGTTGTGGCAGGTGACGTCAATCCCCTCTGAATGATGAAGGAAAATCCCTAGTCCCAAGTGTCAGGACGACAAGATATTCCCCCTGAGACTAAAAAATATCCTCCACTCTGAAAAAGGAGGCATTTGACTCCGGGCTCTCCATTATCTGGGTGCCTCTGTGTTGTGGTGTTTCCAAGCATCGGCGTCCAAATGTCCCATCAACCTATGTTCCTTGACCTGAAGTTTTTTCTGTTTCTCGCTTTTGTGCATTATTCGTTTTGACCAGGGGCGTTATAAATGACAGTTTAATCACAATAATAATAATTATGATGATGATGATGATAATAATAATAATAATAATAATAATAATAATAATAATTACGATCATGATAATAATAATAATAATAATAATATTATTATTATTATATGAATAATACAATATAGTGACCTAAGACCAACAGAGTCGAGTGCATCAGTGAAAAACAGATCGGCTCATCTGTCATTGCATCCCCACGAACAGTCGAACTTGTCGAAGATGTGTTCGTTCTCGTAGAGCGTGCACAGTAATAATAATAATAACAATAACAATAATAATAATAATAATAATAATAATAATAATATAATTATTATTGTTATTAATGATAATAATAATAGTAATAGTAATAATAATAATAATAATAATAATAATAATAGTAATGATAATAATAATAATAATAATAATAATAATAATAATAATAATAATAATAATAATAATAATAATGGTTGTCCAGTGCTTCAACGCAGTCGTTTTGGTGGCACTTTTTCCACCAATAAAACCATCTGCGGCGACTAGCCATTCCAGAACATTGCCCCCTAATTTTCTGAATCCCGGGGTTCATATGTACCTCGGGAAATAATAACACTAATAAATAAAATAACGATAACTATGAGAACAATAATGATAACAATAATAATGACAGTAACAAAAATAATAAAAATACTGCTATTATTATTATTATTATTATTATTATTATTATTATTATTACAGCAGTTTTATATAGCCCCCTTCAAGGTATTCTACTCAGAAGCGCTCCCAGCCCAACCACGGTCAAACAGGACAGTCTTAAGGCCAGAGAAAAACTGAGCAGATTGGCCTATTGGTGTGAGGCGCCATGCTACTGTAAGGCCAATTACTACCACTATACCTTCACTCCACCCACTACTTCTACTACTACTTCCATTATTACTTCTACTACCACAAATAATAGTAAAAGTAAAAAGCAAATTTTAGACGACAATGAACATAATCGACTTGTGACCTAAGACCAACAGAGTCGAGCGCCTCAGTGAAAAACAGATCGGCTCACCTGTCACTGCATCCCCACGAACACTCGAACTTGTCGAAGATGTATTCGTTTTCGTAGAGCGTGCAGAGCTTACTTCGCAGCTCCGGACAGACTGGATACGTTTCGACGGGTTTCGACTCCATTTGAATGTCCCAGATCTTCAGATTGAGGTAGTCGCGCGACAGAATGTAGCGACCGCTCTCACTGTACTTCAGATCGGAAATACATCCGATGACATCGGAGAAAAACGTCTTTGAGCCTTCATCTACCTTTTCCACAAAAGCTGCCGCACAACGTTCGAGAAGATCGTTAAATATCGTTGCAAACGAATATGTCACAACAAGTTAGCAAACAGTGCACAGTAAGCTGAATAGAGTTAGTCATCAGTGGTGGGCTCACCCGCTAGAGAGGAGTCAGCCAACGGATACCGGTCAACAGCTTACAGATGGCAAGGATGTTCAGAGTCTTTGGGCCAAGTTTTGTCAACTTATGTGATAGATTACTTTGCTGAAAACAGGGAACTCGCGAAATTTTAATAATAGACACGTAGAGTTACAGGGAGACATATATTGAACAGAACTAAGAGATACACAGGGAGAGGCACACTGAGCAGGACGGAGAAAGATAGTGAGCAGAAGAGAGATATTAAGCAGAACGAACAGATTGATGAGCAGGAATTTGACTTCAAGAATCTGGGTCGATCATTATAGAAAGCTCGTTCACAAAAGCAATTCTAGTTCCATTCTACAAGACTTGATCTGTTGTAATTACTTTTTGCCTGTTTGTCGCAAAGGGCTTGTGATCTCATATCACACAATCGAATCGATCCCTTTGAACTCCCGTAGGCGAACGAGGCGCAGTTGAAAGGATGGAACTCAGCGGTCGTTATCACCTCCGAAAGTTCCTCAGAAGGGAGAGGCTTTGCATCGACGATATCTGTTATACGCAGCTGTTAAAGAAATCTACTCTTCACTCGTTCCCCTTTACTTAAACAAATTATATGTATAGAAACAAAGTAATAATTAAACTTCAAACAAATAAATAATGAGCCTAACACAAAATAATGGGCCCAACACAAACGATTAGTTGGTTAAACAAATAATTGGCCAATAACCAGACAAGCAAACAATATACTGGAAACCAAGCAAATGATATTCGTAGAAACAAACAGACAATAGAGTTATACAAAACAAATAAAGGCTTACAACGAACATAATAGGCATAAAACAAACGAATAAAAGGCTCAAAACAAACAAACAATGGGCCAATGAACAAACACTAAACGAACATAAGCCAAAAAATAATCGGTCCAGAAAAAAACAACAGTCTTTAAACCACCAAATAATAGGCCTAACACAAAAATATAACAAGCCTAGAAGGAAAGACATAATAGAAGCTGTGACTTTCAGCTAGACTTTAGAAAACTATTTTTCAAACTGATATAACATATTTGTATGAAAAGACAGTTAACATTTTAGGCCAGCGCGGAGAGCGTCTCTAAGTAGGTAACTTAAAGGGGCGCCATTAATATATATGTATATATATATACATATATATATATATATTGGATTGCATTGTAATGCAGTATTTAGTACCAGTGATTGAATTGTCGGGAGGGATTTGGAGCATTTCATCCCCGTCAGTAAATTCTAAAAAATTACCCTGGGGGTCAAGCAAACCCCCAGATCAACCCTCAGTGGTTTAAAGTGTCTTAACACAGCTAAGAATCGAGTTCGTGCACCGAAAACTCATTTACCCTCTACAATTTAGCCTGTATGTCCTTTCAGGTTCGTAATTATTCTGGTCGAGACAGTCTGAGCACGTCAACATTGTTCAACACCCTTCCCTAGTTCAAATTTGACAATTCAAGCTCTGCTTAGTACCTCAGAGAGTCCCTTTAAAGGATACTGAATGTCTGATGGGGAACTTCGAGGTGCCAGAGGTTGATGCGCAGATCGTCTGCAGTGATGAACGTTTCCAGGTCGCTGTTCACGGAGAGGGAGTTAATGCGGTATTCGTGGGCTTCGAAGTAGACTCTTCGTGGAGTGGCAACGACAGTTCGATCGATCTTCTTATACCTCGGAAGCCGAAGGGTTGACCATGACCCTGAGGATTGACTGATGTTTGTGTCTAACCTCTGATCCTTCCTCTCTAGTTCGTTATCTAGTTCCCGGTGTTGCTCGCTGACCTTCCACAGTTTCACCGTTCGGTCTGGAGATAAGGTATAGGTAAGGCAAACGACGGTTTACAACTTAAAATTAGAATCCTTGCTATTATTACTCAAATGTTTTTATTTTTATTATTAATATTATCATTATCATCATTATTATTTTTTATTATCATATTTATTCGTGAAAACACGGATTGGGATACAGACTCATTAGTTCGTTATTACCATACGTTAGAGTCAACGAGTTTCTGGTCTCACAACAGTTCCATACAGAGTCTGAGGGGCCCAGAACTGACACAAAGTTTCCGATTTAGAGTGCAACGAACAGACGCTGAAGGAGATGACTGGTCTCGCCTCGGTCGCCTGTTGCTGCTGTGATCTAGCTACCTAGTTCACTGACGAATCCGAATGTCTCTGTGTACCAGCTTCCCGCGATATCGGCTACAACGGGGAAAAAGTGATGCGACTGGGCGATTGCTGTGTATTTATACTGCTTGTTATGAGCTGCTTTTTCCTGCGCGCCTGCCTTTTGAGACGTTAAATGCCCACGAGAAACAGCAAATGTGTCAGGGACCATGACATCCCACGTCAGGCAACGACCTCTTGACCAGGGTATGATGGTGACACCGTCGGGTATTTGTTATTATTATTATTATTATTATTATTATTATTATTATTATTATTATTATTATTAGTTTGCCCTGAGGTACTTCATTCCCCAGGGACTTAGGGATTATTATATGATGCAAAATATGTCTGGAGGGTCAGGGCCTCGTCATCAGGGCTTGAAGAGAAGGTACCCTTTTTATTACTGTTATTATTGTTATAATAATAATAATAATAATTATTATTATTATTATTATTATTATTATCAGTATTATTATTATTATCATCAGTTTCATTATTATTATTATTATTGTTATTATTATTATTATTATTATTATTATTATTATCATTATTTTATTATTATCGTTGTTATTAGGATCATTATTTTTTGCATTTATTTAGAGTCCTTTTTAAAGACCAAGCATCAAACGATGGCGCTGAGCACCTGTGAGTGAAGTACAGAATAACCAACCGTCTCTGGAAGGGGGATCGAACCCTTACTCTCCACGCTACAAGGCGACCGCTCTATCTGTGGCAAAGTCAGATCAAGGCTTCTTATTGGAGGCACCATCGGATGAAGTCTTATGCGTTGAACACATCAAAGTATCTCACTGTCTTTTAAACTTTCTCGCAGTGGAAGAACATTGACGTGTGTTCTTTCACCAACAAATGAGTTTTGGCCTACACGATTCCTATTATTATTGTTGTTATTACTATTATTATTATTATTATTATTATTATTATTATTATTATTATTATATATGTTTCACATTATGCTGTTATCGCCCGTGATGAGCTAAGTGAGTGTTGGCAATGTCCCGAAGAGGCAGTCGGCGTTCCCACGCTGAAGAACAACTGAGATACGTTGGAGCAGAAATGACGTCTCCATTGGATCGTGAGTTGCAGCACTCGTTCGACTACCCAACTCTGAGATGAACTGCAGTCCTTCACTGCTCCAAGCGCCGCCGGATTCCAAGGAGAGGGCTACGAAGTCGTGGGTGTTGGTTATGGTGGAATACTTGGCCCTCTTCGTCTTAGCTGCGCGTTCGGCTGCTTCGCCAGCTCTGATAGATGTGTCGACAAGATGTGACTTGGCGTAGGTGTCGGGCACTGTCACATCCCATGCCAGACTTCGACCACTTGTCCAAGGAATGAGCGTGACGCCGTCCGGTCGCTTTCCATCTTCTCTTACCAAGCCGAGAGGTTCCTTTTGCGCTGGAATCTTCGCCCTGCCAAGAGCTCTCCAGATGACATCGTTCAACATGCTATGTCGTTGATGTTTTCCGCTGCCTCTTCTACAAATTAGTCCATGGAGCCCTTTTGCGTCGACGCTCTCTTGACATTGGTGACACAAATGTGGCTCGCAGAGCGTCGTTCCTAGCCTCAACCCGGCTGCCAGTCGTACATCCTCGTTTTTTTTTGAGAGGCGCAGGCCTAGGGCAGTCACAGGGGGCGCTAGCATCCAGTCTCCAGAATGAGGGGCTCGTGAGGCCAGCAGGCGAGCACGGTCGCATGGATTGTTATTGGAATCCAGTAGACCTTTCCATGCCTTGTCTGTGAATCGGAGGTCCCATTCTTTCTGGCGATGACTCGCTGCTCCTGTTGGTGGTTCTGCATCTGTCAGGGTCTTCCAAGCGTTGAGTGCTGAACTCGCAAGTTCATATGGTTCCTCAGCAGACTCTGTTGGTAGGATGCATGCCTGGAGTTCGCTTGTACTAGCAGCAGAAGCCAGAAAGGCAGAAAGTGGTAAAAACAAGATTTACAAAGGCTTGTTATGTGAGGTCGAATTGTGAGCTTGCTGTCGAGGATAATCCCAAGTGTTTTAACAGAGTCTGAAAGCGGCACAGCAGTGCCAGCCAGTTCAATGTTAGAGAGCATAGGGAAAGAACGTAGGCGTTGACGTGAGCAAAATACAATTACTTCAGACTTGTCTGGGTTTATGGCCAAACCATTGAAACAGAACCACGCATATATGGATGAGAGGAGTTCTTCCAGTTTTAGTTTACCAGACTGATCAGTGTGTGACAGAGCAATATGGAGCCGAGTATCATCTGCATACTGTTGTAATTGAATTCCAAAGTGTTTAGCTATACGACTGATTGGGGAAGTAAAGACTGTAAATAATAAATGGCCGAGGACAGATCCTTGTGGCACTCCAACAGTGCAAAGTGTGGGCTCCGACCGAGCAGATCCAATGCCCACCTGCTGATTGCGGTCAACCAGGTATGAAGCTAACCAGTGTAAAGCAGTCCCAGAGACACCAAAACTTTTTGCAAGTCTTGCCAGGAGTAACTGGTGGTCTACAGTGTCAAAGGCTGCACTAAGGTCAAGACACACAGAGAGGCGGGCTTTACCATTGTCAATAGATGAGAAGATGTAATCCAGTGTAGAGACAAGAGCAGTTTCAGTGGAGTAGCCTTCGCGATGTGCTGACTGGCAGGGACTGAAGTTGGGAGAGGAAGTAATGTGTCTCTTGATAAGCATAATAAAATGACGTTCAAGGATCTTGGAAATGTTATTGAGGTTGGAGATAGGTCTGAAGTTAGACAAATTGCTAGTGTCAAGGTCAGGCTTTTTAAGTAAAGGCGTGACTAAAGCAGGTTTGAAGCATGAAGGAAAGCACCCCTCAGTAAAAGATAGGTTGGCCAAGTGTGCAATGAGGTGAGAGAATACATCAGAACCAGAGACGATGAGTGATTTATGTATGAAGTCCAATGCTGATGATTTAGGAACCATGCTTTTGAGAAGATTAAGGACTTCAAGGAATGTGACAGAGGGTATGTCATCGAAGGCAGGGCCGGAGAATTCGGAGTCAAGCAGCAGGTCACTCCACACTAAATTAGCAGCACATCTAGCAATTTTACATTTAAGATCAATAATTTTGTTAACAAAAAATGCTGCAAAATTTGCACACAGAGTCTGATTTTTTGTGTCTGAGCGTTGGCAGTTGTTTCTATCCTTTGAGTGTAGAAGACGCTGAGCGATGCGCCATCGGTCCCGAGGATTCTCAGCACTTTCAAGTTGTCTGCAGAAATACGAGTTTCGTGAATCGTTTATGAGTTTATTTGTTACACGGCAGTGTCGACGATAACACTGTCTATCCTCATCAAGTCCAGAATGTTTCCACTTTCTTTCAAGTCGACGACGTTCCTTCTTCGCACGGGACGCTTCAGATGAGAGCCATCTAGTAATAGGTTTAGATGGTCGCCTGTAGCAAGTCTGAATCGGAGCGAGTTTGTCCAATATCAGTGACACTGTTGTTTTCATTTGTTCTGCAAAATCGTTTGCACTGCTTGCAGGAGCTGTGAATAGGTCTGAGTCAATTAACATGTCACTGAGTGTTAAAGGGTCTATTGCTTTGATGTT
The DNA here is from genome assembly GCA_959347315.1 of Bimastos eiseni. Classification (NCBI taxonomy): domain Eukaryota; kingdom Metazoa; phylum Annelida; class Clitellata; order Crassiclitellata; family Lumbricidae; genus Bimastos; species Bimastos eiseni. Next base: position 24,038,245 of record OY365813.1, on the reverse strand, counting down.
TCGGAATACATGACGCACTGGTTGGCGATGAACGGAAGTCATTATTTTACAAAGTACTAATTTGTGATCCGATATAAGACCAGCATCGTTCACGTGCGTGTCATAGATTGTTGTTCGATCATCGGCTGCTAGAACGTCTAAAATGTTATCTCCTCGGGTAGGGATTTCAACATACTGGCGGAGACCGTAGGTATCGAAGGTATCGGCCAGTATCCATGGTGGATTGACGCCCCTGCTTGACTGTGACATCAGACTCTATATTAGGAGAGATTTATTAGGATCTAATTACTGATTGGATCATATGAGATGTAATTAGATCTAGACTAAGATGGAGATTAGACTAGATTAAATTTGATTATTACCGTTTGTAGCGAGGATAAAGTGAGCTGCGTTTCGTCGCTTTAGCCAACGCAGTTTATTGATTTTCTCATCGATTTCGACGCTTCTTAGGTAATCGAATTCCGGTTCGTGGCTCTGGAACGAGACGAACGGAACGAAGGAGGGCTGGTTCCTGTGCGTTCCACTTTCCGATCCACCGTTCTCAACTGCCTTTTGACTCTACACAGAAAAAAATTCACAAGATTCACAAAATTTATCATGACGAAAAATGAGTCAGAATCTTACAGTTTCGATTGATATCAGGGCCTATTTATATCTTTCCCCCGAGGTTTCCACGTCGAGAGCGCCTCTGAATAGCTATTCTGTGAGATCTATAATAATAATATATAATAATAATAATATAATAATAATAATAATAATATAAATCTAAATATACGATATAATACAATAACGCACGCACACACACAAACAAGTACACACGCACTGCAAATCACATTCTCGTATCAGCCCCAAGCGTGTAGCCTGCCATCATGTCCTCGTGATAGGCCTAACGTTCTTAGCAGCGACGTTCAGAGTGCAGTAAATCCTTATCTTATAATTATGGACATATATGTATGCAAGGCGCATCTCGCATTAAGTCTATTCAGAGGCGGTAATGACGTGCATGACAGGTCCATGCAAAAGAAGGTATTTAAGCAGTAAGTGACAAAATGAAACGATGCAGGCGAGATCCCATCGAGGATCCTATTCCGTGGGATGGTTAAGTCCTCAGTGAGGGACCCACGACGGCAAAGAAACGGTGCTAGGATAAAGAAAGTGCAAGAAGACCAAGTTTGTCAGCAGAGCGAAGAAGCGAGAGAACGATCAGAGAGTGGTTTTAAAAATACAATACTATACAATACAAATGTAATTCGATAGTACCCTCCTTACAGAAAGTTCAGAAGAGCACCTTTAAGATGGGCAACCATTAAGAGCCATAGAGGTAGGTTTTCAGGTTTGAGCGAAGCAGGGGCATCCAGATACGGGGTCCGAAGGAAAATGTTTCCAATTTCAAGAAGGAAGGACCATCAACAGTGAATGACCGCCGGCCGAAGACAAGACGTGTACTGCGAACAACTTGCTTTCCAGCAAAGGCTGATAGAAGAGAGGAGCGGTCTTTAACATCAACTTGCAAGGATATTTAGATGCTGAATCTTGCTGGAAGCGTTCCCATGTTCCTCCGAAGACGCTCCCATGTTCTCCTTGAAGTTATCATGATGAGCATCAGCTGCGAGGTCTTGCTCCTGGTCTCTAAGAATTGTAATGTGTAGCTTGTTACGGAACATTCATATAGCGCCACTGCGGATCAGAGGCGCTTGCGACTTAAGAAGCTTACGACCTTGGAGCTGGATTGGGAAGTTGGTACGCATTTTGCGATCAGCTGCACGCTTGATAGGAAGCATCCGGAGGACGGATCATGTATCTGCCTATACGCGGGATGTCCTGCACTACTTCACACCTTCAACATGTGCACTATGAGTACCCCATGGAAATTTTCTGGTTGCACCCCTGGATGAAGGGACTCAGTTTCTCACCTTATTCTCTGAAGCTGTCAGGCATCGTTTTCCAGAGATCGCAGGCAAGTATTTTTAAAGTCTTGTTTATTTTTAAAGCTATCTTTCACGCGATTCGTTTTGATTCTATTACTCTTAAATCTAGGAGACAGGAAGACAATAACAGAGTGGACTGATTGAATACAGATTGAGCACTGTCCGAAAGTCGACAATCTAAACCCCGTTAATAAGGGTGTTAGCGGTCATCGATGACTAACCGATAACTCAAGCGAACTCAATGTTTGGACTCCGTGCTCTCGCTCAGGGACTTCGGTTGAGCAACAAGTCAGTTGGTGATCGCATTACCGCCTCGGAAGTACCTATAAAGATCATTGCACGCTAGGGACAACCATGATATCAGCATGGTGGCGAACCGTCACCCACAGAACCTAGTGTCTTGTGTGAGTACCGTCTGCTCGACGTACGAGGAGTAAACTGTTTGGCAGCGTATCAGAGAATCTCACCACTTTCCTGAAACCTCTGCCGAGAAAGTCGACCATTTTAACGTTTTTTTGTTGAATTTGTAAGTCACGAAAGAACAAGTCGGATAAATTGAAAGACAGTTCAACTTATCAGTAAACGCTAAACTAGCCCCAGTATAAAACCACGAAATGTCCAAATATCGATATTTGAAGTAAATAAATGCTTCGTTCATTTATAAATCTGCACAAGAGCGTCTTATAAAAATTTTCATAGTGACTCAGCGTTTCGCTTGTGAGTCTTTTTTGGGACCAAAAGAAAATAAATCCATTTTATCAGTTTAGATCAATAAATTTTCGAAAATCGAAACTACCTCGGTATCCTGACTGTATACGATAATCTTTCCATTCTTGCATCCAGCACCCAGTAGGTCTCCTGTTTCGTCAAAGGCCAGACAAGAGACGAAGTCACCTGCCATGGGAAACGAAAGAATAATCCTAACAATAGTGTAGGGAAAAGATACAGTTTAACGACACTGTGTGATAATAAATCATTATCGTCGCCCTACTTCTTCATCAAGACTTGGGACTGGCACTACCAGACTGTGAGCAGAGGTGGACTCAAGGCATGTTGGTTAACTAGCTGCTCTAAACGACACTGTTTCATAACATTGATGATAAGCATCGCCCACCCCTTTTAAGACTCCCAAAATTTCTCTGCCTAGAGTACCAGAATGGTGCTAAATGTTTTCGATTGACGACCCTTTAGCCGACTGTCACTACGCCAGTAAACTTATCCTAATCTGACAGTAAAGATCCTCTCGTCACTCGGTATATATACTCACCCCATGCTGTACATTTGCCAATATTTCCATTAATCATCATTATTCAGCTAATTCTCCAACGATATGTTTTCTCCCTCTTTGGTAAGAAAATGTCGATGTCATCGGACTTGGTCACTTGGGCCTCACCGGACAATGTCAGTATCCGTTGAACACATTTCAATTTGTGCCATAATCTCCCATCGGTGTGGCACAGTGGCCGATCGGTTAGAGCGGTCAGCCCGTAACGTTTAGTGTGTGCTGAGCGTGCGGGTTCGAGCCTCGTCCGGGGCGTCGCTGTGTAGGGACCTTCAGCATGTCCTTCGCGCACCATTACTCTGCAGTACAACTGCAATTGCGCCTTCTAGGCGTGTGTATGCACTTCTGAGCAAAAAGATGTTGGAAGAAGGGCAGTATCAAATTTCGGTAATAATAATAATAAAACGTTAATAAATTCTGACACTGGTCGTAACTGTTAATGCATCACGGTTCGAATTATTACAGTGCCCATCTCAAGCCTGAATAAAGGAAGAGGGCCACGGATGGTGATGTTTTTTGTTATCAAATAGTGTCGTTAAACTGAAACTATAATACTACTGTCCTTATTTTGGTAGCGCCAGTCTCAAGCCTCGCCAAATAGAAGGGCGACGTTGACGGATAGCCAAAGGCTGTAGGCCTACTTAAACTGCATTGAAGCTTTTCGTTTCATTTACAACCGTTTAGCATTTTAAATTTCTATTGAAGAGATGTAAACTGCCTTTCAAGTATATCATCACTTTGAAGAGGATCTCTAACATCGCATCATTATTCCTTGTTTTTGTGTTGTGCTCGTGTGGGCGTTTCTCAAACGTTTAAGCGATCATTAGGCCTACATATATATCTATATATTTATACATATATATGTACATATATATATATATATATATATATATGTAAATTACAATATGAAATAGGGTAAGTGTGCCCTACTTGTGGGTTTCTTTTCTTGAGACAGATTTTCGACTTGATTGACATGCCAAGTCATTTCCAAACCGTTCTCTAATAAAAAAAAGACAAATCCAAATTCTCCATTATCACTCGATTCACAGTCTCTTCCATCTTTCTCCTCCTTCTCCTCGCCATCCTCCTGCTTGTCCTCCCCATGCTCATCCTACTACTGCCATTCATCGTCTTTCCGCATCACCTACATCTGCCTCTCCCTCTCTCACCCTCCCACTCTGTCTCTCACCCTCTCACTCTGTCTCTCACCCTCTCACTCTGTCTCTCACCCTATCACTCTGTCTCTCACCCTATCACTCTGTCTCTCACCCTCTCACTCTGTCTCTCACCCTCTCTCCCCATCTTCTCTAAATTTAACTGCAATGAATGTCTAAAGCAGGACCTATATTATATATAGGTAACATATAGAGCAATACAAGAAATGGCAGTGTAATATCGGACATAATAAATTTATGTTATCATACAATGTCTTATATTGCCCAGATTGAGCTATAAGAATTAGTGAGGACTGTAAGGTACAACCAGAAGAAGGTATGCAACGACAAAGTAGTAGCGTTTCAATTTCAAATCAGATCTAATCTTTCAACCATCAACGTTATATATATATATATAAAGTGAGTTACAGCTACGATTACGACGTCTATATATGTCGCCCGTGCCTGCTTGTGCGGAGGTCGTGGACTTTCGTCTTCGTCTTCCGAGACCCTTGAGGGCTTGCCACCAGGCTGGGTGGTGATGCTGGCTTTGCTTTGGACTGCCGAAGATACCCTGCTCCTTACGCACGGGTGGGTCCGACATGCCACGGTTGAGGAGGCGCCTTGTGCGCTCTGGACTATGGACGGAGATAAAATGGTGGGGCACATCCATTATCGATACGGCTAAAGAAACAGTTCACAATTCTTAATCATGTGTATTTTAACATTAATATTTTATATTTAATTATGATAATGATCTCAATGACATGGTAAATCTACAACAAGCAATTCTCAGATATCGCCGTCTCAGGAACCTGGAAGAAAAGGAATCAATAGCAACAAAGAAAAAACCTTATGGAAAAAGATATGCGATTATGAGCAGATATACGTCAAAACACTTTAAAGATGTCAACGTTTCAGATGTCGTTAAACATTGTTAGGCCTACACATGCAAGCATGCTTGCAAATTGGTACTGCCAGTTCCAAGCCTAGATAAAGGAGGAGGGAGACGCCGATGATAATTTTGGTCTCCTCTGTTTCTTCCTTTCGTATACCGTCATTACCTTTCACTAGGTTTATAAAATCACCTGATGCTTATCCTGGGAACAATAAACTAATGGTGATTGTTAGAAAACTCTATCTACATGTATAGCGACCAATGCGGTCTCACGTATTCCCGCTGTAGTGGCCAATAAAGCAGAACGGTTGCGACACCTGGCGGGCGTTATCGCATACAGGTCAAAGTCAAGGGTTGACTGAACCAATTGAAATAGCACGATATCAGTGATTAGAGGTAGACGCATTTTTTGTTGAGAGGCGCCACCAAGCGGTTGAAATGTTGCAAGATGAGCACCTTGGATATACTTAATCTCGCACGTAGCTAGGCCAATATTGAAACTCCGTCACTGTTCGCACTCTGGCAGTACCAGTTCCAAGCCTGGACAAAATAGGAGGGCGACGCTAATTATCTTTGTTATCACATAGTGTCATTACGCTGCGACTATTACTACTTACAACATTGCCTTCGAGCCAGATCAACGCAATCACGATCGCAAATATTGGTCTATAATTTTGGGCTATGGGACGCGGTGGTGTAGCGAACCCACCTCAAATCGCTACGTAGCGACCTTGAACAAGAGCCTACTCACCCGAAATATTGTCTTTGAGGAATTAAGGCAACGGGAAACCACCTTACTCAACTCACCCCCGGGTGGCATAAAGCCAAATGGACCTGCCTTCGGGCAGGGAACTTAATAATCATCATTATCATCAGTTATGGGTTATAATTCTGACAATATAATACCGTAAGATGATCGTCACCGTGACGTCAGTATTCCGTCGTGACGTTACTGCGAGTGCTGAAGTGATGTGCAGGTTGTTGGAACCGTGACAAGGTCCAGTCGCACCAGACCTTGTAGATCTTTGAAAGCAAAAACTATAGATCGCGCCGAAATATCCACCTATTATGGTAATATCTATGCCGAGCCACTTTTGCGTTTCGAAACAACTCTGAATCAGTCCTTTATCTAGAGCCCGTTTCAATGTACGCCTAGGCATTCGATGTGTTATAATGTCGTGGTCTCAAGGTAGGTTTCTGTTTTGAATTCAGGTCGAATGGCTTTAGTCTACAGCGAGAACGATTGAGACAAGCTCAGAGTGACAAGGTCCACTACAGCACAGGCAAAGAGCCAAGAGCCAAGAGCCAATGCAAATAACTAAAGCCTTCGATTAAACGCTCCAAAACGACGCAACTACCACTCGAAGCAGATTGCTCGCAAATCAATCCTCTGGTTCAATCCTTAACCTGACGATTAGGCCATGCACTGGTTAAAACATCGCCTGTTTACGGTCAGCGTACAACTGATAGCGTGCATTAGATGCCTCAGCCAGAGGTTCATATCTCGCCATATAGGCCTAAGCCAAAAGTTTATATCTTGGGCCTGTAAGTATGTCTTTGCGTGTTTGCGATTATAAAAGCAAACCCATAAAACGATACAAATTGATGGGACCATAGTAAAGTTTCGATGTTTTGTGAAAGTGCTGATTATAAGTACTTCGTAATAAGTAGACTCAATACTATAAATAGTTCTATCTACGTAAGCAAAATCGATCAGAAACAGAAAATATAAAGTCTATCGTGCTTCTCAGATTTGCTCTGTTCAAACGGATTTTTATGGTCTGATCGCATTATTTTTATCATAATCGTGATCTCCAAACTTCTAAAGTGCCACTCAGTAGCCAAGCGCAGGGCACCAGCTTATTCACGAGCGGTTCTGTCAAACACTTTCCGTTCATAGAATTTGAGTTTGTAACTCTCAACCTGTATATGTTATTTCTCCTCATTAATACTGACACTGGAACTGGGAGATATATTATATCTTGACTGGGATATATATTATATCTCCCAGTGTCTGTCCGTTCTACTTAATATGTCTCGCCCTGCATCCTTCTGTTTCACTTAACATGGATCTATATCCTCGTGCATCAGCAATCAACCAACATCATAATGTTGTTTTTGTTTGTGAGTGTCCATGTGTGTGTTAGCGTGGAAGGTGAATTGTAACTCCCTCTGCCGAATGACGACAGATATCAAACATCAGCGTGCGACATCTATCGAGAGAATGATGCAATAACTTATAGCAAAGTATTACTTAACTTGTTAACTTACATATAAGTTGGGTTTTGCTGTTCATACGATGTGCATACATAGGCCTAATATGGAATGGCTAACGGACACTTCAAAACCTGGAGTACCTTCTGGTCCACCACTTCTGGAGTCCCGTTGACATCTATGATGACGTCAATTGAGACAGTAAGACCAATTCACGACCGCTGCGTCGAATCTGAGACGTGATCTAAAAATAGTACAGAGCAGTCCAGATCCAGTTGCCCAGAGATTCTGAACATCCTTGCCATCTGTCAGCTGTCGACGGGAATCCATTGGTCGGTTTCCGCTTATGCGTGGGCCCACCACTAGCGACGCTTTCAGCTCATTTTGCACGGTTTTGCTAATTGTTGTAACATTATTCATTAGACATAACGTTCAATATCGTTTAAACTATGGCGCAAAGAGCGCCTCTGAGCAGATGTTAGACTCACTTGAGAGCATGATGGTCTCCGTGAAATTAAGTTGTTGCAATGAATGCTCGCTGTTTGTCGACTCGTCAACTTATATCCTTCTAAACTCCGAATTCTACGTAGATTGGAGCCTTTTAAAAGATTTTCCATCTTCAAATAGGATAGGCCCGATCAGGCTGACCGCTACGCAGATGTATATATAAACAGGTTCGCGCGCTTTTTATCTGGCTACTGAAAGATAAATTTTAATCTATGAATCAAAGGACTTCAGTTATTGTGGGAAACGACTTTGACGCATACAGTTGTCAAGTACATTATATGATTATATCTAATTATCTGTGGGCCACAGTCTTTGTGCTAATCAACTTGAAGACGATCTCTTATAATTGCGAACAGCGGCAGCCGCTGTCGTCGAAAGAAATGTTGTCAGTGTATAGGCTGCATACAGTGTTCTTCGGATTCCTTACACAATGTGAATAGTTGTGACAACGTGCATTGAGTCAATTATTGACCCGACACTCATGCTCTACTTAGTTTTCAACTCATGTTCATGACGACTATAGCCTATGGCCTTTGTATATATAAATATAGGCCTATATTGTATGCAAATAGTGAAATAGCAGATATATACTATGATGAGAAATTTATTTTACGATGCATCCAAAATATATATATATATATATATATATATATATATATATATATATAGAGAGAGAGAGAGAGAGAGAGAGAGAGAGAGAGAGAGAGAGAGAATAGGCTATGTACATACATGTAGGCCTACATTGTAATTTTCACATACATGTATGTAATGTAATATATATCGCTTATCACAACGCACATGTGGTCACCAACTTTCTGGATATCTCTCCGATTGATCGCTGGACATGGGCCTCGTTAGTGAGTGGCCTGCTATAAAAGGACTTTATCTGTAAACTCTCCTCTTATCTTCGTCTAAATAAACTTAGGTCTGAAATTGCTGCAAATAAAAATTTGTGCTTTTTGGCCTCGACAACTAAACTTTTATCGCTCTGTAGCAAGCGACGATGACCTACACGACCTCATGATGATTCAACGATAACAGGCAGACAGACAGACAGACAGACAGACAGATGGACAGACGGACAGATGGACAGACGGACAGACGGACAGACGGACGAACGGACGGACAGACAAACGTTTGAAACTCTGAAGTTGGTAACTCTATTATTTTAGATCTGAAGTTTGAGACTCCGTGGAGAAAACTTTGGCCAATAACTTGGTGAAACTTCAATAAAGCGGAGGGGAGTGCCGATTAAACAGTGACTGTCTGTTTTTTCCAGGATTTGGATTTTTAGAAGACGTCGAATACGATGGATGACACGTGTCATTGTTTACGACAGATTAATGCTGCAAGTCATCCAACGAGTCATAGTTGCCCGAATTAGCGATAGTCACCGAGTTAATTTCGCTCAAAACACTTCAGGTGGCTGCAGGAAGTTTTCTCATGTTTACACTTCACGTAGCTTACTACGTACGGCTTAGATGTTCAAGACTCATCAAACCCAATCACAGCCACTATGCCCAACCTGTCTGTCTGGGTATCTCCCTCTCTGTCGGTGTCTAACTGTATGTGTGTGTACGTGTGGGTCGTTTGTGCTCTGAGTAGGCCTAAACGTCCCCATGTGTACGTGTCTGTGTGTGTCGAATGTATTGTATTGTATTTTTATTTATTTAAATAGCTTGTTGTCAAAACGTAACAATTTACAGTAGTTAGGCAGCACACGCAAGATTATGACGGTGTTAGGTTGCAATAATCATAATGTCAGGTTATACGCGTCTTTAGAAGAATAGCATAGGCCTACAACGGGGGTAAAAATCCCACGTGAGCCTGAGGAACGATCAATTTCAAATGTTCCTGAACATAAACCTTGACAGAAAGTTCTTACTGTCCTTCACCGGAAGAGCAAATGGATGTATTGTACGCGCCCGATGACTAAGGTCATGTCCAACACCCGACACATATGACGCAACACATGAGCACTATCGAAATTATGGACGAGAAGAGGATGTCGTCAGCACGACCAGCCAGGCATTCGATGGTTGGTGAGTCCTACGGTAGAAACCCTAATCGCTCGATCAGTCCTTCTGTTGAGGCTCTCCTAGCGGTCACGTTCTTCCGCTTTCAGGAACTACCACCACAGGGCCATCAGGCAGGAGAGTGGAGACGCATACATAATTCGTGCCAGTAGTGTAGCTCGTGTTACCACATGCAGGGCCGGCCGAGGCATGCCTCGCGAGCGGAGGATTATCAGGGCATATAGGGTCTAAGAGCGAGGACGAGCAGGCCCTAAGAACGCCGTCAACGTGTTCAGCAACTGACAGTCGCTGATCAATAGATGTCTGACATTGTCTGTTGGTCTGTAACGCTGGACTAACCACTTACCTACATGTAGATTCAGTATTTTAAGTTATTACGTTAACGAGATAGATTATCATTTTTACGACCAACAATAAAGTGATCGATTTTATCGAAGCGTTAGGCCCTACTACACGTCTCGTCAAATAAACCCGGATGCCAGAATGCTAAGAAGCCAAAGATGGTAGTTGGTGGATGGTTTTACCAAAGATGGTAGAGCCTATAATTACTCTATCATCTTTGGTTTTCCCTTGAATCACTCGGTCTCTTGGACAAACCGCTGAAATGGAGCCAAAAGGACTAGCGCTTCCATGTGGGACCCGTTCAGAATCAGATGTAATTTGGGTCCCAAGTAATGCCCGCAGAGATAGATTCTAACTCTCAGAGTACAGAAATTGTCATTCAATTGGGGATAAATTTGGGATAATTATTTAAGCCATTCATGTGACCAAACGGTTTTTCGTGGATGTCATATGCCAAGCCGATGTTTGCCACTATTATTCTTGCGTGTTGGTTGGAGGAGGAGGCGGTATAAACAACCTGAGAATTCTGGATGTTCCTTTTACTTCAGTAGTATAAATTATCGTGTCAAGGAGGTATTTGAAAGCCCTGGACTTTAATCTAAAGGACCTGTACTAAACGGTCTTTGCTATCTTAACTAGTGTGAGGTTTTATCGGTGACAACGTGTCATCCCGTTTTACCTGTGTTGGTGGGCGTAAAAGTTGAAAACGATGGCAGCTGCTTGCAAAACGGACGTGTTTGGAGGAATCGAGGGGTAAAGAAAACGTTTTTAACATAGTGATATTATCAATTTACGGGGTTTGAGAGATTTTCCACGCCCCGTTATATGGTAAAGCAGTAGGCGCCTTTTATGTGATATTGAAAATGCGCTATATTAAATATTGTCATGAAATCATACTTACATTATTAATTGGACCAAATTTATGTGGCACCTGTATACGTGCTACCTGTATGATATCTCCTAAACCGTCCATTCATTCATGACAATGTTAAAGAAGAACAGGTGTGGCAGACAGATATCACGTGCACATGTTGGCAAATGTGCAGCACATGTTTCGTCCACATGCTCCTGGCGACTGAGAATATACTTTCCTTGGGGGTCCTGAGACGGGTTTTTTGATCTGGAGAGCAGGAAGACGGTAACCGTGGGATTCACCAACCCCTCGACTGCATGTCCCAGGTGTTCCCCGAACCATCGGCGAAGGTTTCGAGTCAATAGCTGTAAAACTCTTCAAATGCATAGCCGGACAGACAGACAGATTGAATCATTTGCACCCAAGCATTAATGTGCCAAGTGTAAAGCCAGATGCCCAAACATGCAGGTGAATGTGTATTTGTTCAGTTCTTGAATTTATATAGCACTGCGTAATTACGTTCAATCCGTAGTTGACAGTGTTATAAATTGCTTATGGTATTTTATGCAAAGACCTTAAGAATTGGGACTGGATGTTTATGCTGTCAATAGTCAGCACACAACGCTAAACTCACACCTTGTTTAAAACTAAAAATGATCACGATTTTTATTCTTCGTTTTTAGGGGAGGAACCCACACCCAGATTGTCCTGCTCAATGGCCTAGGGGAGGTCATCGCGGAGGCCGAAGTTGAGAGCAGCTCCAACCACTGGGTTAGAAACACCTCAGAGTATCGTGTTGGTCGATGGACCAACTCTATGGAACTCTATCAGATACAGGATCTGTTTATTCTGCTCAATATCTCTCCCTGTATCTGTTTATTCTGCTCAATGTCTCTCCCTGTATCTGTTTATTCTGCTCAATCTCTCTCCCTGTATCTGTTTATTCTGCTCAATGTCTCTCCCTGTATCTGTTTATTCTGCTCAATCTCTCTCCCTGTATCTGTTTATTCTGCTCAATCTCTCTCCCTGTATCTGTTTATTCTGCTCAATCTCTCTCCCTGTATCTGTTTGTTCTGCTCAATATCTCTCTCCCTTTGTCTCTTTGTATTGCTCTATCTCTCTCCCTGTATCTGTTTGTTCTGCTTTGTTCTCTCCTTGTACCTGTCTGTATGGTTCAATATCTCTCTTTGTATCTGTTAGTTCTGCTCAATATCTCTCTGCTTCCTGTATCTATTTGTTCAGCTGGTAGTAGCCTATAGTATACTTTGGACTTCTAAAGATGTAGCCAGTTGATTGATTTTGTTGATATTTGTGTCTTGTGAATTTCAGCAAACAGGACTCACTGAATGTTTGAGACGATTGAACGATTTGACAAATGAAGCGAAGAAGAAGGCTGGAATCAGCCTTGACACACCTCTGCGCTCTCTGGTGAGTTGTCTGATATAAGAAGAAGAAGAGAAGAGGGAAAGGACAAGGACAAAGAGGAAGGGCAGTCACTAGAGCTTTGCACGAGGCAGCAACTGTTATGAAGTGTTGGCGACTTAATTTTCTTAACCTCAGCATATGAGCGTGGGTGGTGGGATAATCAATCGTTGAAGCAATTGATCAATCAATTGCAATTCAGTTCAGATATTCAATCAACTAATCAATCAATCAGTTGCATTTTAGTTCAGATATTCAATCAATCAATGGATCAATCGATCGGTTCAGACATTCATTCAGTCAATCAACCAACTTAACCAATCAATCGTTCAATCAATCAATTGAACTTGATATAGCGCCCGTCAAGACATCTTTCGATTCTCAGAACCCAAACGACGACTACTGCTCCGCATGAATCTCTTTCTGTGACGTATACACTGTTGACCTACATTTAAACGGTATAATGATTTATCTGCACAGGGAATGTCGCTCAGTGGAGCGGATAATGTAGAGTCCTGTGAGCAGATCGAGGCCGGACTGAAGGCGACTTATCCACACCTGAGCGAACACTATTATGTCTGCTGCGACACGGTTGGGTCGATTGCCACCGCTTTTCCTCATGGTAGAAATCAGAATTTACATGATAATAATAATAAATATTATTTTTTTTAAATTTCAAATTGACAACGCCGCTGTATAATTACAAGTACAGTATGAACAAATGATGACGAGTTATTACAATAGTCGAATTTAGCTGTCGGCAGCCTTGCAAGGCGCCCATTATGTTATGCATATCACTTTAATAAATGCCGCAGCCTAGAAAAGGAAGGACTAGTCGACCTAAATACAATGGATAGTTGGATACGGGTATGGAACTCGGTTCCTCAGCTCTGCGCCCCAGTGTGTTATCTGTTACTCTATGCTAACAATGTCTAGCAATTGCTCATCGGAGGGACCTTGAGCAAGACTTCACTCATTCGATGCTTGCTCAACGTGCGCATAATAATGTGTTTAATAACTATCTCAATAACAATGATTATTTTTATTATATTGAGGGAGTGTGTGTTATTGTTATCAGGTGGTGTCGTCTTGATTGCTGGCACCGGTTCCAACTGCCAACTCATCAATCCCAATGGAGACAGGTTCCGCTGCGGAGGATGGGGCCACATGATGGGAGACGAAGGATCAGGTGAGTCGAAGCCATTGAAAAAGTTGAACTGGTACTAGCTTTAATGGAAACGCTGCTCTAACCGATCATATGCAGTGTAGAGTAGTGGTAGTTGTTTCAGTTTAACGACACTGTGCGATAACATAGATTATTAGCGTCGCCCCTCCTTGATTTAGGCGTAGGACTGGCACTGCCAGGGTGTTAGCAATGGTGAGTGTTGGCAGTGGAGGAGTTTTGCATGAAGAGGTCCAATGCGTAAGTTCATGAATACTAATTGCACATTTTATTGGTGCTCATATAAGTGTATATATCAGTTAAAGACCATTGCAAATAAAGGTGTCAAAGATGGACAGCCTGACAGGACCGTGAAATTAATTGCTTATCGCGTCTTAGCCTTTTATAGGAACCCTCAATGCTGGATACCGTTAGGAAGGTTTCTGATGTGAGGGCTATAAGCAATTGGCTGCCTGATGGGATGTAATGTAATCGAACATTTATATAGCATCCACTAATGATTTCTGCTCGAAGGCGATGTCTGCGTTGTCCTAAATGACATTGAACGTCATAGTCTCATGTTTGTTGTGTTGTTGTTTCATGTTGCAACTGTTGGTTGTTTTATCTTGCAACGCAGCCTTCTGGATCAGCGATACTTGTCTGAAGATTCTTTTTGATTCCCTTGATAACCTCGTTCCTTCTCCTTTTGACGTTAAAGTGGCCAACCAGATCATGTGCAACTATTTCAAGGTGAGTTTCTTCGGCTGTCTTCTTTTCATGATTTTAAAGAATTTGCAGTATAGCTCTTCTCATAAATTTCTTAAACCTATTAATGATTACTGGAGAGCTAAAGATATTTGGGAAGTTGTGTTATTTTTTGGATGTAGACTTAAGACTCAATGTTGACTGAGGACTCCTATCTAGTACTCGTCTCTAGACTTCAGACTCATCTCTAGACTTAAGACTCATCTCTAGACTTTGAGATTCAGAAATCATCTCTTTGAGCTTTTGACTCATTGCCTTGATTTATTCGATTTCAAATTGGCTTTAAGCGGATTTTATTTTCATACTCTAGGGATGAACTTGAGAGATCATCGATCGAAGTCTTATAAGTCATTCGATTAAATTAGATTTTTTAATTTCTCAAATTGTTTTTTCTGTGTGCGATGCTTAGGTGAATGACCAGATGGACATGCTCAGACACCTCTACACCGACTTCAAGAAGCCGATCTTGGCTGGAATGTGTCGAGATATTGCAAATGGTGCATAACGCAGTAGAGATGTTTGATTAGGTTACATTGTAGTACATTGATCACAAACAGTAGAGAGTATGTTTGATTATGGTGCGTAAAACAGTAGAGATGTTTGATTACATTGCATTACATTACATTGATTACAAACAGTAGAGATTACGTTTGACCACGAACTGTTTGTATTTTGAAGGTTCTGTCAACCACACCCCTTCGCTGTTGTGCTATATTTGTAGTTTTATTATTGTTATTGTAGCGGAACATTTATATAGCGCCACTCCATATCAGAGGTGCTCACGGCTTACTAGCTCATTACTAAATATATATAAAACATCGGAATGATAAAGCATTGATCGATCAGTAACCATCTCATTGGAGGAGGATTGAACAATCGGACACCACGTTCCAGGTTTGACGCGCCCTTCAGAATGTTAGAACTCGACCACTGCGTACGCTCTAAAAGTGCCAGTCCCTAGCCTGGCAAAAGGTGGAGGGCGACGCTATTGATCTTTGTTACCACACAGGGCCGTTAAACTACTGGTAGCTGTTAGAAGGTGATGTGTTGCTACTTAGTTGTCACGACATTACTGTAATGTAATTTAAGTGTTTACATTACGGGTCTCTGTCTGTTTTTAACAGCGGCAAGAGAGCAGAAGGATCTGCTGTGTTGCCATGTCTTTAAAGAAGCTGGGAAGCTCCTAGCCTGGCACATCCTTGCCTTGCTACCAAAGGCGGATAAGGTCAGTGGAATTATCCACTATTCCCAATGATTATTCAGCATTGGCTGTGTGATGCTACAGGGCTTGTCATTTGGGGTATGTCGCACAACACCAGATTTCTTTTGCGTTTCTATTTTCATTGTATGTTTCAAGATTGTGTTATTTTGTTTTATTTTTTTCCGATCTACAGATGATCCAAAAAATGATGATGCTAAAAATAAGTATTTTTCGAAAAATAATCAAAAATACAACCAGGAATGCTATCTATTGTTATTATTATTTTTATTATTATTGTTGTTATTATTATTTATTATTATTGTTATTATTATTATTTTATTTTATTTTTGCTTCACCAATATCTTGAAGTGTGCCATATGAAGTTTGATTGATTGATTGATTGATTTTGCCCTGAGGTACTCGGTATTCCCAGGGACTTAGAAGCTATTAAGGTATTAAATTATTTGTCTGGAGGGTTTGGCTTCATCTTCTTCTTCCTTTCATTTTTTTCATTGTTCTTATTATTATCATCATTGTTATAATTATTATGCCTGTATTAAGTGTCATGTCATTTTCTAAGGTCCGCGTATCGCTTGATGGGACACGACTCACACGAGTGAAGGACTTCATGTCTCAAGACGATTACTCAAATCAATTGAATGTCAGGTCCCATAGTGTCATATTCGTAGGAGACACTGCAAGGGAAAAGCATCTGAAAAAGCTGCTACATAAAACATGTGGTTGTTAAGTATTGACTCGTCTGTGTTTTTGCAGTCGCTGATTGAGTGCAAAGGAGGAATACACGTCGTCTGCACTGGTTCTGTTTTCAAAAGCTGGGATCTTCTCGAACAAGGTTAGCTGCCGATCATCTCTTATCAGATCTCTCAGTAGAGGCAGAGGTGTAACAAGGTTTTCAAAAGTGGGGGGGCAAAATTTCTAAAATATTGCACGTGAAACCACATTTTTAATTTTGCCCCCCAGAAATTTGAAAAATGGGGGGCACAAATTATCTTAACAAAAGTCATCTTACAAGCCAATGGAGAAACATAAAAAGAACTGATATGGGAGGGCACTGAGCACTAAAATGGGGGGCCAGTGCCCCCTTGCCCTCTGCTACACCTCTGAGTAGAGGTGCTACATCAATTATATTTCTGGTAGCATCACATTGTCGACAAGCTGGCCTGTTGTTTACCATATATATGATGGTCCAACCATTTCGTTTAGCTCCTTTGGTAAACACTGGAAGGTGTGACTTGAAATAGATTGAAAATGTTGGATATAAAATACGGGGCTTACACGGTGTGTTGCCTGTGCCTTTGCATTGGCTGGAGGTGTTTCAGATTTGATCATATAGACCATAATAGTTGTTGACTTGGTGCAGGTATTTGATTATGTTGATCAAAATATTTGTTGCACCAGTTAGAAGTATTTCATACATTTACAAAAATATATGTTGACTTGTTCAAGCCATTTGATCATATTGACCAAAACATTCACTGCACTTGTTCACGCAATTTCAACGTTCAACCGAAGTATTTATTATGTTTTCCTCGAATCGGAAGATGCATACAGAATTTCTGTCTTCTGCCAACAGGTTTCCTTGAGGGTCTACGTCCGAGAGTTGCGGGCGACGTTAAGCTGTCAGAGATAACTTTGCTCTTTTTGGAGAAGAACTCCACCTTTGGTTCAGCCTATTTGGCTGTGAATGCTGCAGGCGCAAAGATTCCCATTGACTTCTCTAAGAATGTCAAGGTTTTCTTCAACAGGAAGCTCACAGACCATTGACGACTAGGAACTGAGTAGCGAAACATTTCCACCAGTGTAAGGGTATTTTATAGTTTGCTCGATATTGTGGGTAGGGCATAGACAAAGGTTGACATTTTTTTACGGGGATATATTGGTGATATCTAATGTTGTGCTCTAGTGTCAATTGTTTATTTTTAAATATGGATGGCAGCTTACGTCTTTCTGATTTGTGAACTTTTTTAACGAATATGACAATGTTTATTTGAATTATAAGTGGTGCCTTTTGTTGGGGACCTTTTAGTTTTTTTGGTCAAGTATGTATACATAAAGGAGCCTCTTTGAGACTTGCATTTATTGACATGTAACAAAATGACATTTGGCTTTAAACATGGTCCCTTGCTAGCAATGGGAGTGGCCAACATAATTACTAGACGTGTGCTGTGCAATGTAATGGAAAATTTATATAGTGCCTCTCGAAATCATGGGCACTCACGGCTCAACACGTAGCTACACGGAGAACAGGAATGTCTTCAGGCTCCTACGAAAGGCAGCAGGAGGAAGAGAGAGCAGCTCCTCCCAAAGGGAATGGGAAGCTGTTCCAGCTGGTGGGTTCCACGAAGCTTCTGGATTGGGCCGTAGCATAGTACATGCGGGGAACCACAATATGCGAGGAGCTTCTTAAAAGGTGTCGTTAAACTGACCCTACTCGACTTCTGGAAAACACACTCAGATGGTACAACATTTATTAACATCCCATAACATAATATTCAGTCAGTTAGTTAAGAGTCCACATACACACAGTTCTCTACAGCTACAGATATTGAAAACGACTATAAATATAGACTAAACTCACGACGGTCACTGTCCTCGGTCTCTCGTTTCGTAGTAAAGTCTTTCGAGTCGGAAATACTAAAAATAAGTATTTTTCGAAAAATAATCAAAAATACAACCAGGAATGCTATCTATTACTTCATGTATGTGTGATATAATTACATCTCGGTAAGCGTAAAAAAATTTCGAGATAGGCCTACTCCGGTTTTATGGTTACCAAAAAACATAGCAAAACGTAGACGCATTATAAGTCTGTACTTTTGCGAAAATTGATGTCTAATAGAAATGTTATATCACTATTCAGCAATAAATTGTGAATTAAGATGTTTGCCTCTGAATAGTTATTCTGTAAAGGCGCTATAAAATCTAAAGATATGCATAATATGAATTATATAATATCTTATACGGTCATAGCAATATATTTTATACAAATAATATCAAATATATATAATTGCACGTGTTATTAAATGTTGATCTTACATGAACTAGTTTAAATAATTACAAGTTAATCAAATATTCAAGAATTGCTTGGCACAAAATGACTGTAACGAAATGAATGGCCTTTGTTAGGTTTGTGGTCTAACCTGGAATGATCTGAAATCGCATAGGCCTAAAATCACAACACTGCACATGGACATAAATTAAGTTAAATAACACATGATCGTAAAACTGCACACACAGTGTCGCACACACTGTTGTAAACAGCATCATGATTTATAGCTAGAGATGCTTTCCAGTTCTAAAACAGTTGGAAAACATTTGGAATTCTCCTCATCCTCTTCGTCCTCCATCAAAGTAGTTTCCTTTGGTGAAACGTTACTCAAATCATAAGTATGCTGCGAAATCTCAGAGGTTCACTGTAGCCATTCCAGTTATTGTTTTATATTTCACCACCCAAGGGTAGTGGGGAGGGGGGGCTATTCTAATCCCTCAGAATAAAATGGACAAAATTCCGGAGAATGAACTCGTCAACAATTGTGGGATCTTGATTTAAGTCTTCCTAAGTGAGTACAACATGCATATAAAATTATATATATATATTATATATATATTTTATATATATAATATAATATATATATTATATATATTATCTTACATGTCATTAAATATATATATATATATATATATATGCTGTATTACACATATATTTTGTAATATGAACGAAGAGGAACCGCACATAGGTTTATCAGTACAAAACATGAGCCAGCACGACCAGCTATCTACAGTCTTTACACGGAGTTTGCTCAGCTTACTCGAACCAGCAATCGTTGGCTTAGACCAGGATCGCTACCGAACACACCACCCAGCGTCTCACCGTCAGAGAAGACCGCTGTGGAACTAATTACGATTTATACAGCGCATTTTCTAGATAAATTCGCGAAATGCGGTGACTGTCAGCGTAAAACGAAACATTGATCAAACGTTCGAGTATTTATAAGACGCCAGCACCACCAAATGGAATTATATGGAGGCGCTACATAAATGGCTATGCTTTACACGAGGCAGAGAACAGGACTACGGACATGAAAAGCAACGACGCAGTCTGGTGCCCTGCTCACCGCTTTGGACGTGCGTCACTGGACGCGTCTGTATGTCTTTCACAACCCGTGAACGGCGTTGGTGTGGATCGACCCACCGCAGAGATGGTTACTCCGTGGCTGGAACGTCCTGTTCTTCGCCGTTGTCGACGGGGCTCGCCAGGATCGGGGTGGAAGGGCCGGATGTGCCCCCGGCAGCCATGCGCTGGCAGACAGGGAGGTCGTACTCAACCATCGACATGGATCGGACGCGAAGAGGGGGAGGGACTGTACGGGACACGTTGTGCATAGGTAGAGATGACACTGAAATGACAGAAGGGATTATATATTTATTCTTATTATTGCTACTTTTATTATTATTGTTGTTATTATTAATATTATTATTGTTGTTATTACTCTTATTATTATTATTATTATTATGGGAAGTAGTAGTAATAGTAGTAGGGGAAGTAGTAGTAGTAGGGCTATTATTATTATTATTATCATTATTACTGCATCGTGGTAAAAATTCATTACGATGTGAGAGTCAATTTACATATGCCATTCATTATGATTAATATTCATTAATCGAATTAATTCATTAATGTTCATTGCGATCAATATTCATTATGATTAATATTCATTATGATTAATATTCGTTATGATTAATTTAATATTCATTAAGGTTAATATTCATTATGATTAATATTTATTAAGGTTGATATTCATTTTGATCAATATTCTTTATGATTAATATACTAACCAAGTCCCAATCCTTGAAGGAAGTACTGAAGACTTTCCGCAAGCTTTTCAGGCTGTCCAAATAGAAAGCACATTCATATAAAACACACTATAATACAAAATATAAGATACAATACAGCTGAAATTTGATATCGCTATTCTTACAATTAGTTAAGAAGTGCACACATGCCTAGACGCAGTTGTAATGCAAAGCATTAATTGTGCGCGAAGGAATTGCTCAAGGTCCTTACACATTGACGCCTCGGACGAGAGTTGGACCCGCACTCTCCGCTTTCTGATTAGATGTTGATATATAGCTGCCCCGAATGAATGAATGAATGAATGAATGGATTAATGGATGGATGAATGAATGAACGAACCAACGGCTGAAGAAATGAATGAATGAATGATTTATAGAATGAATTAATGGGTGGATTAATGGATAGATGGATGAATGAACGAACAAACGAACGGATGAATGCATGAATGAATGAATGAACTGAAACTGAGTCGTTCGTCCATGCAACCTTTTCTTCGAGGATGTTGGCCACTCCAGCGACCTCGATGAACTCGACCTTGGCCTTGTCATCGCAGGTCTTCAGAATCGCCTGATGCAGAGATCGAGTCGTTCCGTTGAAGACAGACTTCTGACCAGTCACCAGCAACACTGGACACCTGTGGAACACAATCACTTAGACATTCGATAGGTCAATCAGTCAGTCAATCAATCAATTAATCAATTGACCAATCAGTCGGTCGATAAATCAGTCGGTCGGTCGTTCAATAGATTGATCAATCAGTCAATCAATCAGTCAGTCAATAAATCAGTCAGTCAATCGATCAATCAATAAGCAATCAAGCTGACAAACACAATATGAACGAGTGATGACAATTAATGACAGGAATCAAATTTGACAAGTCAATCATCTAATTTAACCAACACCGCAGCCTAGCGAAAGAAGGACTAGTCAACACTACATGGTACGGGTATCGAACTCGGTGCCTCAGCTCATCGCCCCTGTGTGGTGTCCATTACTCTATGGCACCGAATTTAGTTTAACTTACTTAAGCTTTTTGATGTTTTCAGCAATGTTAGTTCGTCTGAAACAAACAATGATAGAGGTAATAAATAAATTGAACGTTTCAGTTACCAACTTCAAAGCAACTAAATGAGGATGTTTAAAGATATTGGGATTTTTAAATAGTAACGGATAAGCAAAACCAGGCAAACAATAACGAGTCAACAATAGCGCGCAGACAATAAAGAATAAAGAATTGCAGAAAAACATCAGTCAAGTGGTTACTAGCAAAAAAATTAACATTTTGTCAGCGCACCCAACTACCACCACAATTACCACCACAACTACTCCACCCACTACTGCAACCATAGCAACTGCTCCTACTCCAAATACTATACTACTGCTTCCTCAACTACAAATGCTAAACTAATTCCAGCACTATCACTACTAAACGCAATTGTAATCGTAATCTTAAAACTTCTAAAACGCAACCAGCTTATTCACGAACACTGCGTCAAATCAAATGTGCTGTCAAAAGGTTAGTCCGACGTAGGTCAGAGTCCGGTTTCGAGGCAGACTGGCAGAGTTGGCTGTTAAGGCTGGCGTCGCTTTGACCGAGGATTGGATGGTGGATGATCAAGTGAGCCTGGGTAAGAGTTCTCGATACACTACAACTAATATCACAACTATTGCTACCACCGTTATTTCCACTATGGACCGACCGGGTAGACAATATCCACCGGGTACCGTATCCGAGTATTTGAATGTACTATTTGCCGGATTCGGGTACTAACCGAGTAGCAGTGGGTGACTACTAGAGCAGCCACTTCGGCATGTACCATTGACTCATCAATCGTCGTCATGCATGTAGCGATGCTTAAACTGAAGAAATTTCTTATAATGAGATTTAACTATATAATGTTGTACCTGTAAATAAATAAATAATAATAATATAAATTAAATTTTTGCCTTTTAATACTGCAGATATAAATCTATAGACTATAATTATGATTAAATACTAAATAACATTGATGAAATAATTTATCGAATAACGACTTTTTAAACTTATAATTCCATATTTATAAATTATCTATGTGCGAGTGTACTATTTGCCGATGCGACTACTTCCAAATAGTTTTGAAACTTGGGATATTCGGACGATGCGAATGTCTGAGGCGATTTTCGATGGGTCTCTAATTCCCACTACCAGTGACAAGAAAATGGTAAGCTTGGTACCTGAGAAACGCTTCAACGAACTTCTTGAGGTTCTTTGGGTTGGCCTTAGTCCTCAGGATGTCCTGGTAGTTTTCAATGGCAGCCTTTAGCTGCTCCGTGTCCTTGGCCTTAGAGAACTGTCACGAGAAGAACATTCATCGATTGTGCATTTGATGTTGGCGCTTTGGAAGATATTTAAGACTGAAGTGCCTCTCCTGGGAAAGGCTAATTCTATGCTATAGCTAATTCTATGCCATGGCTAATTCTACGCCATGGCTAATTCTATGCCATGGCTAATTCTATACCATGATTAATTCTATGCCATGGCTAATTCTATGCCATGGCTAATTCTATGCCATGGCTAATTCTATGGAATGACTAAAGGAAGGGATCATTCTAAGAACTGTTATATACTACATGTATAACATGGTAAGTATACGATGGGCTAATTATATGGTTTTGTAAATCCTATAGCATGGCTAATTCTGTAGAATGGTCATTGCTGTGAAGTGGCTAATTCTACGCAATGGTCCTTTCCGATGGAATGGCTATGTAATGATGATTTTCGATAGAATGGCTAATTCCATAGAATGGCCAATCCTATGGCATAATTAATTATATGGAATGGCCATGTTTATGAAATGCCCAAAATTTTATGGAATGACCAAAATTATATGGAATGGCTAATTCTACGGAATGGCTAATTCCATAGAATGGCCGCCAATCCTTTGGCGTAATTAATTATATGGAATGGCCATGTCTATTTAATGATTAAAGACCTGTGAAATGGCTAATTATGTGGAATGGCTCATTCGCGTCACCGATGAATGCAAAAGGACGAGCGACAGGGAGAGAGACAGACGGAGACAGAGACAGAGCAGGACAAACACACAGAGAGAGAGACAGACAGATAAACAGACAGACAGACAGGAGGATACAGAAACAGACAGGACATGTTAGTCTTACCTCAGTCTTTATGTATTGATCCAAGACGAATGAAAGCATGAGAAAGAAAGAAAACTGTCTTAGGAATCATCTTCCACGAAAGTCACAACAATCCAATTATCCATTTAACAATATATTACCTTATTATTATCATTATTTTTATCAATATTATATTTCCTCGTAAAAATGTCTGCAGGTGGGTAATAGGTAGTTGCAGTTTAACGACACTGTGATAACAAAGATCATCAGCGTCGCTCTCCTCCTCTGTCCAGGCTTGGGACTGGCGCTACCCGAGTTCTTGCAGCGCAGGAGTTAACAATCTTCCTGCCGTGTTTCATCCTTATCTATCAACGGTTGACAGCGTTTTAAAGGTGTCTAAATAAGCTGTCTCAGGGACGATCGTGTACTCGAGAAACAGGAACAAAGACGATTTACGATGTTTAAAATTCTACCACTGAAATACTTTGAGTGTTCTTATATAGCAACTGATTACGCCGTTTAAAAGGTGTATAAATTAACCGACTCAGAGAGGATGACTCGTTCGTTACTCCGTGCATTGAAGATTAAAAGACCGACTTAGACCGCTCGCTGCGCATGAACCCAGGTTTTGTTGTTACATCCTTATTTATTTGGAAGATTTATATAGCGCCCCTTCAAGACATCTACTTAGAAGCGCTCCCGACCCAACCCCGGTTAAATAGGACAGTCTTACGATTAGATAGAACATGGTTATGTGTCCCATGGGCACAAGGCGAAGTGTGACAGGGAGCTCATTCCAGTTTGCAGGACCAGCAACCGAGAAGGTTCGGCACTGCCTCGTGGAAGTCTGAGAGCTAGGGACGAGAAGCTCGACCTGTAGGGATGAACGTAGGGAACTTCGGCGTTGGACACTTAGTGTGGAACAGCATAGTTCCCGCAGGTATCTGGGAGCTGATCCATCTATACAGCGCCATACCAATGATGAGACCCGGTATGAGATTCGTTGAGAGAAGGGGAACCAATGAAGGACGTCCCACAGATATTCTGTAAGTAACATGGTCGAACCTTGGAATACGGCCAATGAGGCGTGCCGCCGTGCGCAAAACCCGATCCAAGCACCCGATCCGGTATGCAGGGAGTACGTCAGAGAGGGCGCTACAGTAGTCAAGGCGGAAGACTACGAAGGAATGAACAAGTAACTTATATAGTAACTGCCAACGCCATTATTGCAAGTTTCTAAGACAACCACTCTTGTCGTAATCCAGTCTGATCATTTACTTTACTAATTTTGTTAAACAGTTCAACAAATGCATTTCATCTCGTATCCCATCCTTATAGCAGCTGCCAACACCGTGTTTAGGGTATCTAAGGCGACAGCTTATAGTCGTATTTCCAATCTGATTAATATTTCATAATTATTCGCTTATCGTACACACCCGTACCTGTGTACACCGTTTGAAGGGTGTCTAAAACGGCCATCGTATACATCATATATCAGCCTGCCAAATTATCCTTACCGCTCCAAATCGGTTGTAAGACGAGATATGCTTCGGCTGAGGGATTGATTACAATCTTATTGACGATGCAAATATTTATCGCGGAACGTGTTCAATCCATAAACAGCAACTATTCGCAATGTTTAAAAGCAGTCTAAATCAACTTTCTATGGGATGACGGATCTCTTACTACGTGCATCCTAAACATTGATAAACAGCAACAAAAATGATCTTCTAGGATCCTTGGCCACGGAAGAATGTTTCGTATTTATCGTTTCTTGCTTTCGCAGAGGTTTAACGACGTCGTATGGCAAAAATGGCCGTTGACGTCGTTTAAAAGGTGTCTTAAAAGGTTAAAAGGAGACCGACCTATGATCCTTACCGCTCCGAATATGGGCCTCAGTTAGTATTTTTAATATTTAACCCAATATTGTGGTGGTGGTTGTTGCAGTTTAACGACACTGTGTAGTAACAAAGACCATTAGCGTCGCCCTCCTTTAACCAGGCTTGGGATTTGCACTGGCCGAGTACTACCAGTGGCGGAGTTAAACCCAATATTGTATCTATTGTTCGGGTCTAGGACAATTCGCCTCCCGGACATTTCTCCCGGACATTACCCCCCTTAGGACATTACCACCCATTCCATTACATAATTAGAATGTGTGTGTATTTATGTCTGTATATAATTATGTATGCAATGCTGCATGTAACCATATAGGCATGTAAGTATGTATGTATGAATGTATGCATAATAATAATAATAATAATAATAATAATAATAATAATAATAATAATAATAAAGACAATTTATATGGCGCCGCATGTATGCATGCATACATGTATGTACGTATACATGTATACGTCTATATACATGTATGTATACGTGAATACATGTACACATGTATGTATGTATGTATGTATGTATGTATGTATGCAGGTAGGTATGTATGTATATATGCGCTATGGAAATATGGTGATGTCCATCCGGGAGTTGACGTTTTGGAAACCATGTATGTATGCGTTGTTCCATCTTTATTTAGAAACTGCTTACACCATTATGAAGGTGTCTAACGCGAGCGCCTTGGCCATTTAACGCAGCCCGCCAAGTGGTCATTTACGCCCTGAATACGCATACTTTGAGATAGGCCCTCAGCTGACGGATTGATCACACTTCGGATTAATGGACCATTTTATTGAATATCGTGTTTCATCCTCATATAGAAACTGTTTACACCGTATCCAAGGTGATATCGCAGCCAGTCGTTATGATCCTTGCTTCTTCGAATCTGTGCAGAACGAGATAGCTCTCAAGTTGAAGAATAATATTCATCAAAATATTTACAATTTTAACTTTGGGAAATATTTAAAAACTTGCGTATTGCGTATCCTTATATAGATGCTGTTCACACCGTTTCAAAGGTGTCCAAGACGATCGCTTAAGTCACTCAGCTCGCCATGATTATGACCCTTACTAGGCTTACTGCTCCGAACCTGACTGATAGAATTTCATTTAAGTTAAAGCATCACCATTAATCGCTGTTGTTAGTTGCAATAGCGTCGCTCTCCTCCTTTATCCATGCTTGGGACTGGCACTGGCAGAGTATGATCAATGAAGGAGTTTTCCATTAATCGCACATCGTGTCCGATCTTATATGGCATCTGCTAACAGCGTTTTAAGTGTATAAAGCGACCGTCATCAACAGCAATATCAGCTCGCCATTATGATCCTTACCGCTCCGAATCTGTGACGGACGAGATATGCCTGAGCTAACGGATAAATTACAACTAGGGCTGCCGCTAAAGAGTAGTTTTGAAGTCGAGTACTCGTCCGAGTAGCTTAGATAGACTGGGAGTCCTTAATACGAGCTGAATGGCTTCTACTACTGTGCCAGACAATAGATAGACTAAGTAGACCATAACCGTGTTTCTTAGTTCTCAACTTAAAGCCAAGTTTGCATTAAATTCTAACAATTGCTCACTAATGATAAGTGATGCTCATTGCTTAGTGACTGTCAGTGCTCACTATAATTTGGAAAATGGAACCAGAAACTTCAATTTTCTGATCAGCATGCGTGTACTTGAGTACAAACCAATAACTCGAGTAACTTTTGGAGTCGAGTACTCGCGAGTATTCGGGTGCTCTCGGAAGCAGTAATTACATCCTAGATAATGTCCAACCATTAATCGTTTATTCGGCTCGTCCTTATATAACATCTGTATGCACTTCTTTAAGGTGTCTAAAGCCACCGTTATATAATATGATCCTTACCGCCCCGAATCTATGTAGGATGAGATATGCCTCGGCTGATGGGTTCATTCCGATCTGATCGAGTTTCCAATTGATCACCTGACAGATAAATTCATGCTCAAAATAATTAGGAAAATATAAAATAATGAGAATAAGTCTAATTAGCTTAAAACTTGGAAATGAGAATTAGTTAACTAATTACTTTAAGACTAAAAAATTAGAATTACTTTACTAATCAATCTGTCAATGCTATGCTATGATTAATTTTATAATCATGGCCAATTCTCTGGAATGGCCAATTCCCATAAATGGATAATTCCAGCAGTAGCCAATTCGTGTTAATGGTTTGTACCAGGAATGGACAATCCATTTTGAACGGGTTATTATTGTTAGGGCTCCACACAAATTGGGGTCCCCAATATTTTATGAATATTGTGAATCATCAAGTCCATCTAACAGGGGTTATGCCACATGACGCCTAATAAATAATAGAATCACTCATTTTTACGGAATTTAACGACCTATTATGAAAAAGGAAAACATTGATACGTCTGGTATCAGCAAGACCATTCTAGGACGGTAAATTTTGACAACCTTCCCCTCTCCTCTACTTCTCATTCCATTCCCTCTCCATCTTATTTCCCTCCCCTTCCCCACCTAACTCTATCCTCGCCCCTCACACTTACCTACCCATCACCTTCTCTCCTCCGCATCCCCTATGCCATACGCCCCTCATCCTACCCTTCACTCAACTACCCTGTTCGTATCCCCTCCGCCTTCACCTCCCAAATCCCACGACCCTTACCTATATCTTTCCATCAACTTCTTCCACTAACCTTTTCCCGTCAGGCTCTTTCTCCATTTTCCCCCTCCTCCTCCACCTCATAATCTTTCTCCAACTCCTCCTCCCATTCCACCTCTTCCACTACATTCCATACGCACATCCATTACACATTGCGCCGTTCACAAGATGGCGACAGACGCTACGCGATGGGCAAATAGAGCAGCGAGAATTTGTGACAGATTGACCAACCGACGTTTCTATTATATGACTAAGAATGAGAGTCGTTGCTAGTACCTTGTCTTTGAGTGAGCCAAGGAATCCAGGCGTCGTTCCGGTTGTGTGAATAAGTATGATGCCAAGGACACGGTCAATGTGCGACATCTACGCAGAAACATAATTTAAATTCATTATCACGATTATCATCACATCACCATCATTGTCATAGTCATAATCATAACCATAACCATCATCATCGTAATCATCATCATCAGTATTAATAATAATAACATTATCATTATTGCTGTTGTTATTGCCTTTGTTTTTGTTGTTGTCTTATGCAATTATTGAATTGCTAAAGTTGTTTTTATCATCAACTTATTATCCGTCTCCCTACAATTTAATATTCCTCTACCTATTATCGTTGCGCTATTATACTGAGTGCAATTATTTTTGACTATTAATGGACCAACCAATTTATATTAATTCATCGTAAGCCTACTTTTACATGTAGCATTGCTTGAAATCGTTGACGTCTTTAAAGTTTTTGAAGTATTTCAGTTCATTATCGTATAACGTTATTATCCGTCTCCCTACAATTTAATATTCCTCTACCTATTATCGTTGCGCTATTATACTGAGTGCAATTATTTTTGACTATTAATGGACCAACCAATTTATATTAATTCATCGTAAGCCTACTTTTACATATAGCATTGCTTGAAACCGTTGACGTCTTTAAAGTTTTTGAAGTATTTCAGTTCATCATCGTATAACGTTTGTAATTCCTTTTCTTTTTTTCTTGTTATTGATTCCGCTTCCGACAGGTTGCTGAGACGGCGACTTTGAGAGCTGTTTGTTGTAAATCTTTCATAGCATTAAGATCATTATTATTATTTAATATATTTATTTATATATCTACACACATACAGATATATTTTCTTTCTTGGCGTGAAGGTCGTTTTTGTCCCTATCAATAAGCCTACTTTTCTGCTATCGTTATCTTTATTATTGATGTCAATAAATGGAAAGGCTAAACTGAGTTAAATTATCTGTGTGTGAGGGTGTAATAAGTTTATTTAACAGCGCATCTATGACAAGGATGATATGCGTTGTTAAATTGTCCACAAAGAATTATCTACATGTAGCATTGCTTGAAACCGTTTTTACGGTGCGTAAGACGAGTGTTCTCAATAATCAGAACATTGTCTGAAGATATTAATCACTGTTGTATTTTCAGTTTATCGACAGTGCAATAACAAAGGTCTTTATCGTCACCCCCTTCCTTTGTTGAAGCTTGGGACCGGCACTGAGTTGCATTATCAGTCTGCACATGAACTTCTGCTAATATCCTTATCTTAAATTGCTCAAACTTTAAAGATACAACCCCTTAAATATATAGTGTAAACACAGTTAAAATTTGAAAAAGACTGGGTGTCTTCCTTCTAGATGACCTCATACTCACAGCTCACATTGACCTCCTAGAAACTTGATCATTCTCTTTCATGCTATCAGCCTATCGGAACACTCAAAACCCATGGATTATCTTCATCTTAAAATTCATTACATAACCAAAGTCACTGCTAAATTGCTATATGCATCAAACCTCCCCATTCTGGTGAGGAGTCCAACCCAAGTCACCGTTAAAAAGCGCATGGAAAGACTCCTCAGAAGAGCCAAACGCCTAAGTTTTCTAGAATAATCCGTCTGAACTTGCTAACATAGCAGATGCCAGACACCCAACTCGTGGACACCACTATATAATAATGATTGCGTATAATAATAATAACAATAATAATAATAATAAAATAACTCCTCCACTGCTAGTGTTAGTCCCAAGCCCGAATAAAGGAGGAGGGCGACGCTAATGATCCTTGTTATCACACAGTGTCGTTAAACTGCAACTAACCTAACCCAATAACAGAAACGAAGTTTAACTGAAACTACTGTCATAATTAACTGCGGGACACTGTATAGTGTATACCATTGATAAAAGCGATCGCCTTAGACACCTTTAGAATGTGGCAACGCATTACGTAAATACGGATGGAACACGATTAAACATGATTGACAGTAAGCAAATCCTTTATCAACCCTTTGGCTCTAAGGCGACCCTGATTCTAATATCGTGATAATTGATTATTGTTAAGTAGATCGCAGAATGATTTATCCCTGGACAATTCGTATGATTATAGTCAGGTACCACCCTCATCCTTTCGTCGCCCGCAGACTTCTTTATATCCTCGAGGTTGTCACCGCCGCGACCGCTTTTGCATATCTAGAACTGTGAGAAGAGCTTCATAAATTCTCTGATACGATACCGTATACACGGGTGACGTATAGAACATTAGCAGTAGTAGTTGCAGTTTAACGACCCAGTATGTTAACAGAGTTCATTAGCGTCGCCCTCCTCCATCGTCCAGGCTTGGGACTTGCGCTGCCAGAGAGTGAGTAGTAGTATCTCAGTTTATGTTATAGACACCCATTACAGAGCATGCAGCGCTCTACAATTCTCAGTGAATTATTAGCCCAAGTATTACTGCATCTATCACACTGCGCCGTTTCCATCAGTATATAACAAAGCTTGACGTCGGCTTAAAGGTGTCTAAGGCGAGTTATTTAAACCACAGGCAAAGACGAAACTCTCATTCAGTAGTTCATTACTCACGGCAAACCTGGCCATGATATTCGCGCCGGCTCCTTCACCAAAGCAGACGATCTCTTTGATCCTGCGACAAAAGAAAACCGTCTCCTATTTATAAAAGGCGATTTAATCAGTCCTTCTTAATTAGCAAACGAGAACCGATATTATATATGCATCACTTGCAAAAGCACCCACAACAGTGTTGGGTCAACCCTGGACGGGAAGAGGGGCGGTAGACGTGGGCATATTTATCAACGGATTAATCTTCTGCGGCCGAAAATTCGCCCGAAACGATTGCAAGCGCAATTTTACTTCTGCGGCAGAAACCGAAAAACATCTCGCGGGTGATGAACTTTGCGTGTGTGCAACATTCTAAAAACTCATTTTAAATACTCCTAAGTACATTCCAAAACCACATTTTAAAATCATCTAAAACATTCTAAATAGGCCTACACACTTAAAAATCACCCAAAAACATTTTTTTAAACACAATTTAGAATCACTTAAAACATGCTAAGACATTTTTAAAAACATCTAAAACATTCTAAAAACACATTTAAAAACACCAAAATACTTTTATTGTGCGTTGTGAGGTCAATTTCGTCTTTCTTTACATTGCTCGTCTATGCTGCAAGTTGTCCACAGACAAAACGCCGTAAGGAGCCTAGAATAATGATGGCGGCTTGGAGCGCAATATCCGCCGGCTGTAAATGTAGTTCTATCAGCCAAGGTCATTCGAAAGGCTCTTACTCTGTCGGGCGATGATAAAGAATAATGGATCCCTACGACGCTAAACATTAATTCTAATCTAAACGCTATTACGGTCTGCCGTCTCCAACGCAGTGGAACACACGCTGCGTTCGTCGTTTTGCCCAGCGGGTCGCCAACAGCCTCCATTAGCAACGGCAGGAGAGGCTGGCAGGCGGAGTTGCCGATGCTTTCAGGGTTTGTAATGTACGAGTGGCGGACAATTTGTATTGGATTAAGACAAATAAACAACTTCTGGTGCAATACAATGAATCCTATAGTAATTATCTCGTTGGAGGGAACACGTTATTGAGTAAGGGTTCGATCCTCATTCTTCGCTGAGATGGTTATTGTGTAAGCAGAGGCGGAGATCCGGGGGGGGGGGGGGTCAAAGGGGAAAAATCTCCACAAATTTTACAGAGATGGGACAAGTTATACGTATGTCCCGCCCACATTTCCTACCCCTCTCATTGGATGTCCCCTACCTGTCAAACGAAATTTCTACCTCTGTGTGTAAGGACCGACCTTGACCTTCACTCACAATTACTCAGCGCCATAGATTCGCTAGGGGCACTTAAATAAATCACAATAAAAGTAATAATAATAATAATAATAATAATAATAATAATAATAATAATAATAATTATTATTATTATTATTATTATTATTATTATTATTATTTTGATTAAAATGGTATTCTTCTTCTTCTTCTTGTTCTCTGCTCTTTCAAGCATGTTCAAATGTTCGACGTCACCATTCCTCTCTCTCCTCTGCTCTTCCTCTTTAAGTCTCTGGTAGCCATCTGGCATCATCCAGTCCAGCATCATTCGCCTTGGTCTTCCTCTTCCTCGTTTTCCATCAATCTTCCCTTCTATGATCGTTTCATTATTCTCTCCCTGTTTCTGTTGTTTCTGTAGTTGTTGCTACAGGGATATCGCTGGCATAATGGTATTGATGATGATATTAATGAAAATGATGATAATAATAATAAAATGATGATGATGATGATGATGATGACAACGACGGTGATGATGATGACGATTATAGAATAATAACAATCATAATGATTATTATATCAGGACTAAAATGATGCTGATGAAGGTGATTAGTATTATATCATTAGTATTATGCATAGGGCCTATTATATTTTCTTCTTCTTATTATTATTGTTGTTGATGTTGCTGTTATTATTATTATTGCTCTTGTTATTGTTAATAACAATAATAATAATAATAATAATATTATTATTATTAAAAAAAAAAGGCCTCAAATACCGCCCAATACGGCGCAAACGCTCCAGTCTCACGACCGAACTGTTCACATTCCCTTCGCTGCGTCAAACGCGTCGGGTTGTCATGTTGCGACGGAGACAGACTGCAGATGCCAAGTCATTAGACGACGGCGAAGAAATAAGATGGGGCCCTCTGGAGTCGAGCGATTGGGGCGACGTCTGCCGATATTGCCAAGGAAACGAG
The DNA here is from genome assembly GCA_959347315.1 of Bimastos eiseni. Lineage (NCBI taxonomy): Eukaryota > Metazoa > Annelida > Clitellata > Crassiclitellata > Lumbricidae > Bimastos > Bimastos eiseni. The sequence goes on along the minus strand of OY365813.1, from coordinate 24,004,878 downwards.
ACTGATGGGGAAAACATGTTCATTAGCGCTTTCGATATTATATAATGAGAGCCGAATAGCACATTGCGAATTAGTTCCAGTAATGTAGGAGGGAATGTACCGCAATTTATCACTTGGGAGCAATGATGGGGGAACACGGAGTGAACCCACCCCCATCGAAACAACACCCACTTCTAGTTTCTCAAGGAAAGAATTCATTTGAGCGTTCAAAACGTAAAACATTAACCGAACATCATCATTATCATCGTTACCACCATTGTTAACATCATCATTACTGTAATTATTTTTCATACTTAATTAACGGCCGCTTTATCATTATTTAACATTCATCATCATCATCATAAGTTATTCACGCCAGCCATTTGGCGGCGATGTGCACAAAGAAAATGGCTTCCATTATTATTATTATTATTCATGGTCAGTTGTCCAGGCTATTGCTGCCCTAATCGTCAGTCCAAGTGATGTTGTGGCCTCATTAATAGTCTCCATCATTTGGATGACTACTGATTGTCTGACGTCATTGTTCGCGTTTTTATTTACGTCATCGTCTCTCATTTTCATTTACGTCATCGTCTCTCATTTTCATTTACGTCATCGTCTCTCTTTTTCATTTACGTCATCGTCTCTCATTTTCATTTACGTCATCGTCTTTCATTTTCATTTACGTCATCGTCTCTCTTTTTTCTATTTAACAAGTATATGTTTCTCAAGCAGAGGTGGTGTTGATGTTCGTAGGCCACAGAGAAGCATTTAAATGTTGAACAACGTGAGGGCACAAGAAATCAAATGCAGCACAACCTTGGATATTGAATATTAAATATTGAACAAACTGAATATGAGATATTCTGGTTGACTTACTTCAGCTGGTCTAAAATCGTGACAAGATCTTCTCCAATCTTCTGCATTGTAGGAAACTGAAAGCTAAAAATACCAGAAATGGAACTTGAAGTATACCAGAAATGATAACCGGAAATACCATTAACAGAGAATGGAAATACCATTAACAGAGAATGGAAATACCATTAACAGAGAATGGAAAGACCATTAACAGAGAATAGAATACCATTAACAGAGAATGGAAATACCATTAAAAAAGAATGGAAATACCATTAACAGAGAATGGAAATACCATAAATAGAAACTGTGTATAACATAAGTAGAAACTGGCGATACCACAAATGGAAACCGGAAATACCAACGATGACAATGGGAAAGAAGAGAACTATAATCCAACTGGATAAGCCAGAAATAATAATTAAGAAACGCAACAGACATCACAAGGTATAAGCTCAGAAACACTGAGCTTGGTAACCGCAAATACCGTCAACAATTAACAAAATTTAATCTTAGAAAGTGCTGAGCCTTTATAAAGTCCTTACTCTGTTGGTAGATCTGGCATGTTTTGGCCTTGACCCGGAATATCGACGTGAATCCAAACAGTTCGTTCGCGTATTCTTGTCATCCTCGGGTGATCAACGAAGACTTGGTACATCGTATCTTAAACAACAGACACAATAAGATTCGTCCACCAATTGTCACTCAACAATTCACCCTGGGAAAGAATTTGAACTCTCGCCCGAGGCAGTTACTGTGTATGTATGTGTGTGCATGTATGTGTGTGTGTGTGTGTATGTATGTGTGCGTGTGAGTGTGTGTGTGCGTGCGGGCGTGCGTGCGTGTGTGTTAATTTGTTGGCCGATAGGCTTACGCGCTGCATGTGTGACAGGGATAACAAAGCTTGTGATGTTATCGGTGTACGATAATTATAATATACTGAATTGTGATGTAAGTCATTGAGTTGAACGTTTTTCTTGTCTTAAAACAAAGAAGAATTAGATGAAAACTTTGATATATTTATGGAGAGTCTGGAGACATAGATGGATGGATGTATGGATGGATGGATGTACGGACGGACGGACGGACGGACGGACAGACAGACAGCCAGACGTACAGACTGACGGACGAATTCACATTATAATATAATATAATAATATTCCGGACATACATACATACATACATACATACATACATACATACATACATACATACATACATACATACATACATACATACATACATACATACATACATACATACATACATACATACATACATACATACATACATACATACAGACAGACAGACAGATAGATAGATAAATAGATAGATATAGAGACCGACAGGGAAAGACAGAGATAGAGTTAGAGAGATAGAGTGAGAGAAACAGTATAGAGACAGAGCAAGTCAGAGAGACAAAGATACAGAGAAAGAAGAAATAGATGAAAACTTTGACATATATATGGAAAGATAGAAGGAGACAGACAGGGAAAGACAGACACAGACACGGACACATACACAGAGACAGAAGAGCAATCGTAGTCACTCATTCTATCGCTCTAGCATGCATGTGTCGCCATCTATTCACACGCGAACTGCGCATAATTACACGGATTGTTTAGGACCCAATATTGCATTCATTGCCACTCCCTGCTCCACTTCCTGTCTTTCCTCCGTATGGCTACAGAATCCACTAAAGACGGTCACTAGATTTCCATATTATATGTATGTTTAGTGTGCAACTCACACACATAGAAGTTTGGCAGGACACAGACAGATATATATATATATATATATACATATATATAGTGCTTTTATTCTAGGGAAAAAGGTGCGGAACGCAACCGTAGGCCCTATTGTCGAAAGAATTTTATGACGCAAAAATTAGTTACCAAAAAAAAATAATTTGATAGGACACAATGATCTCAATCTTAATCTTTCGCTTTAGAATGTAAACAATTGAAAATGTAATGTTTTATTCAAATTCCAGAGCTATTGCACAATTACTATTTCAATTATTTATTAATTGGAAAAAGGTGCCGGAACACCGTTCCGGCGCGTTCCGCCAGAAAAAAACCACTGTATATATTATATATATATATATATAATATATATATATATAATATATATATATTATATATATATTATATATAATATATATATATTATATATATATATATATTATATATATATATATACAGAGACAGAGATATATATAAAGAGACAGAGAAACTGCCAATATGTCCAAGTGGACCGCATATTCATTTGTTCAATTCATTTGAACATTTATATAGCGCCCGTTCAAGGCGACTACACAGAGGCGCTTCTAACTCCAGTCCCGACAAAAATTAGGAACGATAGGACCCGTAATCCGATATTCCTATATTAATGGAACTCGCATGGAGTCAATATGTGTTGCATCCGAAGAGAAGAGACAGAGACAGAGACAGAGAGAGTGAGAGAGAGAGAGAGAGAGAGAGAGAGAGAGTGTTTGTGTGTGTGTAAGTAAGTGAGTGAGTGAGTGAGTGAGTGAGTGAGTGAGTGAGTGAGTGAGTGAGTGAGTGAGTGAGTGAGTGAGTGAGTGAGTGAGTGAGTGAGTGAGTGAGTGAGTGAGTGAGTGAGTGAGTGAGTGAGTGAGTGAGTGAGTGAGTGAGTGAGTGAGTGAGTGAGTGAGTGAGTGAGTGAGTGAGTGAGTGAGTGAGTGAGTGAGTGAGTGAGTGAGTGAGTGAGTGAGTGAGTGAGTGAGTGAGTGAGTGAGTGAGTGAGTGAGTGAGTGAGTGAGTGAGTGAGTGAGTGAGTGAGTGAGTGAGTGAGTGAGTGAGTGAGTGAGAAAAAGAGAGAGAGAGATGAATTGCGGTCACATTTATGAGAGGGGTTGTCTAGACATGTCATGAAAAAATCCTATTCCGATAACTAAAGAGGTCAGACTTGAGGAGAAACGTTGATTATGTGAGTGGAAGAAAACTCACGATCGCATCCCAAGTCATGAACTGTCATGATGATAACCTCCTTGGCACTACGAATTCCCTACAAATAAATGACAAATGCATGTACATTTTAACGCATTATTGTATTCACGAACTTGCGCATCACTACTTCATCAGAGAGTCGCCACAGGCACACTAAAGTAAAATATAAATGGTCAATCCCGGCCCTAGAATTTGTGGGGCACTAGGCAGCAAATTATAATGTTTATCATTCAATTTTAGCCAGAAATTCAACAAGAACCAAAAAGTTTCCATTGTGAGCCTGGTGTAGTTTGTCAACTAAACTACGAAAGGCCATATTGAGCTCAGCAAGAAACTGAACAATAGCCATTAGTCTTTGAAACACACTATGAAAAACACTATGCCAACGAATGTTTTCAATGTTTATTAATTTCTGAGTTTGCTTGTCGGTTAGCCGGTTTTGAAGCTCAAACCATTCCAAATGAGAATTTATATGCCTTTTCGATTTCTCATGTTCAGAAGTCGCACACTTGCATTTTTCCAGTCACAAAAACCTTCGGATCCAAGAGCAGACGAAATGTTGCCAAAAAATAGGCAACAAAAGCAAAACATTCTGCCCTTCGCCACTGAATAAACAAGCCAATTTCGGTGTACGATTTCTCCTGACTTTCGATTACAATTTTGGGGAAATACACTGTATATAGGAGTGATCTGGAAAGATGAAGTTAAAATTACCAAATGAGTTTCTAATTGCGTGGAAACATCAATTAATTAATCAAATATAATTATTTGACTAATCAGCATATCAATAACAATTAATGTAGATTTCTCCAAAAATTTGTGATGACTCAAAGTCTAGCTGAAAGAAGAAAGTCGTAGTCATAGGAGAAAATGAAAACATTCTCCCAGAGTTGCAACAATGATCGTCAAACGCAACTCAATGTCTCGTTGGCGTCTTGTTTACCTCTGTCAGGAGGTTATTAGCGTGGGACAGATCGTATGGAAATGTTGGTTCATCGCCGATACAGGTCTCGAGTCAACGACGAAGCCTATCGATCGAAGCTCTTACAATAAATCATTGACAGCTAGGTGGCGCCACAATCGACGCTGACTCTTGTGGATAATGCAGCGTCCTTGGTTGGGCTACATGAAAATGGCGGACCGCTTGCTCGCAATATTATTCAATTTATGTCCAGAATGAATCAATGGCCGTTCGACCGTCTGCATTGTGCAAGAAGAAAATAGCCTGTGGCAGCTTAATATTCTGGAGTTGGTTACCTAGGCCGACTTCGAAAGCGTTAATCAAAGCAGATTCGAAACTGGAAACGTTTTACTAATCGACGAAACAAGACGTAACTGCCCCAAGACCATTTTCAAAGATTTACATTTATGTTACATTTACCAAAATATACACTGTTTTATTAACTTAATAGTTATTATCCAAGGATAAAACGAAGATACTCTGGTTAAGCTGATTTTTCCAAAGTGCTATTAATACATGACTGTGGAATGCCTGGCTAAAACGAACGGTTGGCTACTATGGCTCACAGATATTCAAATCGCATTCGACGACAAGTTTAAAATGAACTAAATAAAACCATACTTTATCGGTGGACCAGAAACCTGGGGTCTTTTAACACCCTCTTGGGCAGTAATTTGCTACGCCATTAAATTTTATGCTTTCTGGTCAAACCATTAGGGATGGTCCATCCATTAAGCAAATCCACAAAAACTGACCTCATTTAGACTCCTCCCTCCCTTTATCTGCATTTGGCACGACGCTCTCTCTTCCCTTTGCTGATGTCCGTAATATGGCCGTTGATCAGGCGATCCTGTTTATCCTATTCAGCTAACGATGCGGCTGGTCTCCATTCAGAAAGGATTAGTTTTTAATACTGTGCTGACTGACTGATTGCCTTGCCTCGTTGTGGGCGTCAGCATTGGGCGACTTCTTCTCTTACTATAGCTCACAAAATTGACCATCCAGCATGGTGTGCAAGGGAATAATGCTCCAAGAAGGGTCCGAAACCTTTAAAATGAACATAAGAGAAATCCAGGGTGCAATGGTTGTGCCACATACTCGTATGTAAAAAGTAAGCATCAGGATGCAAAGGTGGAATGGTTGTGCCACAAGCAGCCACATACCTGTATGTAAACGTTAACATTGCCAATTTGTGGACAGGTAATTTCGTGATGTTCAATCTTTGTGGTCAGCAAAGAACTCTTTGTCGGCAGAACCTGTAATCAAATAGACATCAAGGCATGTTAATTACAATGCAATAATTGACGATAACATAAATCAAAAACAGTTTTCGATCGCCAAGCTCGCGTGTACCGTATCAATTTAATCAGAGCTGATAAAGCTAGTTTACTTTTTAAAACCCATTAATTAACCTGCAGGTATGGTATGGTAAGAGAGTGGGTCCATGGGAGCGATAGCATGGGTTACCGCAATGAGTGCTACCAACCCTAGAAGAAGGGTAGCTCGTTGAAATCATTATATACCCGCTTGCACTGTTATCCAAAGATGTCACCCCACTTCAACGTGTAACCTCTGATGCTAAATAGGCCTACATGTTAAATCTCGACAGGCAATTTCTTATTTGTAAGAAAGCATTCGCCAATTGCTTCATTAATTATAATAATTAACTGAATGCATATGTTTAGCAAACAAGAAGCAAATGCGACCCTGTTTCCTATAATCGCCCCAAAATTATTGATGCACGTTAAATAAGGAGTTTTCAGTTCCACGCATTATGAGTCCTCTGTTTGAACGCTACAAACTTTGATTAAGGTTCCCCACCCCCGAAGGACTGGGAGGGATCAGTCTGACGGCCAAGGAACACTGGGATCCAGATGGCTGAGGCGGACCTCTACCTACTGAACTATGAGACGAAGAAAGCCTCGCGTTGAAAATAACACCGATACGATTTGTCTTGTCTTTAACCACTCTTGCTCCAAGAGATGGTTGCACCATTAACTGCATCCCCTTCTGTCCTTTGTTTCTGTAATAGTCAGTATATAGCAAAACCGTTCGTGACTGCATGCCATCAATACATCCCATCCTTGATCTTCCCTTCGCTCTTTTTCACGGTAGTTTGCCTTGTATAATCTCTTTTTCGGAGACGATTAGCCAATCGTATTAGGAACCATTTGGCTACAAGTTATTTCCATATGGGTTACCAGTCAACAGCCAGTGAAATTATTCTCGCGGTTAAAATGTGCTTCTGTAATTAATTTAGCCAGTGCGATTATTTCAGTCTATGGGTTCTTCAATATGGCAAAACGGGATCGTAACAGAGGCGGCGATTCCGGGGGGAGGGTCGAGGGGACAAGACTCCCACTTTTTACAGAGAGGGGAAAATTTATACGTGTGTCACCCCTCCACACACATTTCTTACTCTTCTCATTGGGTGTCCCCCACCTGTCAAGCGAGATCGCCGCCTCTGGACCGTAGTATAATGAAGAACACTGGCGTAAAGAGCAGTGGGATGCAGTATCGATCCCTGCTATAGTCCTCTATGGTTCTCTGGTAGGCTACATCCGTTCGCTAGACGTTGGCGGTGGTTAATTTGGCTGTATGATGTGCTGAGTGCCGTGGATGACTATCGTGCGGCCAAATTCGACTCTTGTAACTACTTATGTTCATCCATTCATTCCACAATTCTATTCAGAGCGCGGTGTGCAACTTCGAGATAAAAGAAGATTTTTATGATTTTATTTCAATATGGTACAAATACCAAATGAAAGACATGGGTTTCAAGTCTCTCATATCGATGATCATATGTCCAATATAGAAACAAAATTACTAAGATGACAGATTTTTCATTTCAATACCGCAGAAATGAAGATGACTTATGTGATTTATATAAAAAGCTTTTCATTTCGTCCTGTTGAAGACACCAAGACGATATGTATACAGTGATGCAACACAAAGCACACAGCAATTTTCACTCATTTGCAAAATGCATCCATGATCCAGCAAAACGTTGGCTGTGGCAATATTTCATAGTTTGGCGAAGCTACTAAGACTGGGCAAATGGACAAATATGTTCTCCAGCAATATCAACATCATCAACATCGAAGACGCGAGCACGACGTCTTTTTGAAAGCCTATTTAGGAAGTGATTTATACAACCTTACAATGTACGCTTTCTGGTCATGCTATTAGTAGGGCCTCGTGGTTTATGCGATTGCGCATATTTTCGCATAAATTGGCGGTTTTCGCATAAAATTTTTAATGGCAGGTTTTCGCAAATTATTGCATAAAGTTAAGAAATTTTGGTCAGTATCAATGAACACATTTTCGTAAATTATGCGAAAATATGCGAAATCGCATAATTGCATAAACCACGGACCCTAGTCATCCACAATTATGTCGTCTGGTCGCTAAACTATAGCCCCTATAGGCCATTAATAGCATGGACAAGTCAATAATTGGCTTGTCCATGCTATTAATGGCCTATAGGGATTATAGTTTAGCTAAACTATAGCAATTATAGGCCAATAATAGCATGGACAGGCCTGTTGCCCTGTCCATGCTATTATTGGCCTATCGGGGCTATAGTTTAGCGACCAGACTACATAATTATTGATGACTAGGGTCCGTGGTTTATGCAATTATGCGATTTCGCATATTTTCGCATAATTTACGAAAAAAAATCGCATAATCCACGGGGGCCTACCTATAGGGTTCGTGAATAAAGTACATCTTCAGAAATGGACCTGCCTCCCCCCACTGTCTGCTTTTGGCATTACCCTCTCTAACAAATAGAGCAAATGCCATCAACTGCTGATGTTAAGGCAAGGTGGACGTCAGATTAGGAGAGGAAGAAGCTATTATCTGGTATGCTGCGAGTCATTGCAATGGTATCATAATAGGGAAGAGAAGTCGGCTCCTAAAAAGCCCTGAGGCAGCCATGGGCATGAAGTGTCTCTGACTTCATTATCTCAGCCTCGGCTTATGAGGGCGGGCAACCAGTCCTCGTGCAGCCGTCTCATCTTCCAGCCAATTGTTTGACCTAGTCAATCAATATAACATCATCACCATCATCATCAACACCACCATCTCCATCATCATCATCATCGTCACCATCATCATCATCATCAACAACAACATCACCATCATCAAAATCATCATCGTATACAACAAAACAATAACATCATCTTCATCATTGGCATCAACACCAGAACCAATAATCATTAATTATTTCCATCGTCCTTGATCATTAATCAAATCCATTGCTCCCTTTAATGTTATCCCAAGTTATGCTTTATCCTCGTTTCTATTTTCGGTTCAGCGTAGTCTTGGTCGGCCTTTGTTTCTCGTTCAATCTAATCCTGCATCGCGTGTAATACGTCAAAGCAAATTCTGCATCAAATCACACTATCTCAATACGACAATCACTTCAGGCGGACGGCCACGCTTAGACATCTATCTCCCAGAAGTGAGCATTCGATAACACACAAGTGGCCAGTTGTGCAACCACACCCACCGGCTGGGGCCCATTTATCACCCACACGAGACGAATGCGGAACCAAATTAACTGCCGTCCGAAGGTCCATTGTTTCCGCAAGGATTGCTTCTCTGGCAATAAGCCTGGCCGGGAAATAAAGTACAGCGCCAACGGGGTGACTGGCCCAAGGAAATCTATTAGGATTATTCCAACCATGACGCACTTAGCAAGCCGTGGATAGTTTGAGAAAGACAATTCCGATCAATAGCCAGCTAGTGCCGCAAGACAATAATTATAGCAAGGCAATGTTAGGAAGACAATGATTATTGGAAGACAATAATTATAGTAAGAGATGCAATAAAGAATAATTCTGGATTTTGTGGCCAATTTCGAAGCTTCTAAGAGATGACGCTTGTGATTTTGTGTCCAAAAAATGATTGATGTATATAAGTAAAGATAGTTAACTGTTATTTACTACGATGGTTTCGCTGGGTCAGTGTGTCGAAAGCGTGACTATATTTGTAATTGTAATTAATCGCTTCTAGGTCGTTTGTGTATTAGGCCTGTGTTCAAAGCATCGTCACTGTATATGACACCTTGCTGACTCCTCGGTTTGATCCCTCGTGTTTTAACCTGGAATGAAACGAGAGACTTGGTCATTGCGGGCTTGATTTGGTATAGCGCCGGTGAATAAACTGGTCTCCCTGGCGTGGCTTTAATGGGCTATGAGAAATTTTCGATAAGTATGCCTATTAAAAACCCATCAAACAGTACACCAGTAATTATTCAAACGAAATTACAACTCTTCCACAAATTATAATCCGATATGATGAACCTACCACGCAGATAATCACCAGTTCATGAAGAGGTAAACGGTAAATCTTGTAAGTGTAATCACATTTAACCTAGATTAAAATACTTCCACAGCAGTGCAAGCTCAAGTAGAAACACATTTCCCTCGCTATCATCATCTTCTTTAACATCACATCTTCTTCCTGCTCCTTCTACTTCTCGTTCCCCATTTCCCACCCCTTTCCCCATCCTTTTCCCTCCAATTCTGTTAGCCATAACATACCCTGTCAGCAATACACCACACCCTTGTCCAATTTTCCTCCGCCCCAGCCACAAAGACATAGTTATCGGTGCCTGCAATCTGATTAATACTGCCGCTGCCAAACCGAGCGCAGCCCAAGCAGAAGAATTGGTCGAGCAGTAGAAGTAGGATTGCCTAAGCTTTGGGATCGTTTAAGCAGTATAATTGCTTAAACAGTATACGATTGCTTAGGCTATCGGATGGAGTGCTTCAGCAAACAAGCTTATCGAGAGTAACGCAGGAAAAGGGAATGTTTCGTCAACAGAGCATCATTGTCTGGAGACGTTTGAGCAAGGAGCATGCGGCTCGCTGGATATGGATGGAACTGTGTTAACCGTTTCCAATTATAATTCACTCTGGGATCTTTCAGCGGATGTCTTTTAGAAACCCACAGCACGACGTGTTTTGACGATGTCAAGTGCAAGCAATGCGTTTCACCTCAATGCAAAATCCGATGAGTACAAACAACATTGGAAACAATAATTTCAACCTATTCTATTCTAATCCATTCTATTTGACGACTTACAAAGCGCCTCTCACAGCGCAAGTCAATCAGAGCCGCTCCCAGTGCGAAGAGCCCCTGGAGAAAAGAGAAGTCTTAAAAGAACGGGATGTCCCACATTGGTTAGTTATCCCTTTGAAACAATCTCCAGATTGATATAGTCGAACAGTCTCGTCACGCTCTGCACCTGTAACTTCTCCAACTATTACATTAGGATTCACTGTTCATATGCCCAGTGGCGTAGCGAGGCAAAGTGCCGCCGGAGGCGAGGGTACAAATGCCGCCTCTGTCTATTATATCTATCATTTTATTCTTGTGCATATTAAGGGATATTCACAAGGAGAAATAGGCATAAGAGTAAGACGCCTGTTTGAGTGTTTTCATTATATACATTATGGTTATTCTATTCGGTATTCAATTCATTATACAGTTAGTAACAGCATCAGCATGCGCTATCAAAATTAAAACTTTTTTGACTAATAAAAATGCGCTATCATTTGATTAAAAAAGAAAATAGAATAAGATAGTATAATTAAGAAATAAACCATTTATGAACAAATGAAAAAGCAAGCCTCACAATAAAGTTATCTAACGTCTTACAGGCTAGATAGAAAATTGTAGAATTCACGCAAAATTAAAATGAAACAGTAAAACTGTTATTCGTTCTCTCTACATATAGAAAGAAAATAATATAATTTAATCATGATGGGACTATAGTAAGTATAGTCATTAGAATAGACTGATAATTGGTGACTGGTCATACAGACTACGGATGCGGAACGGTTTCATACTTTCATTCCCACAAAACTGAAATATTAAACAACATGGATATAGACGGAATGTACTTGACACTTCGAGGCAGTCCTACTTCCCTGATACTTCCGCTACTAAACGCAGCCAATTTAATCTAATAAATGTACAAAGTAGAAAATCACAAAAGAAATGAATATTTTTATTTATTTATAGCCAAAGTTAGTGTTAACATATATAGTCGGTAAGTTGAATCTAGGTTAGATGAAAATAAAAAATATGTAAAAAAACAGCGCAGATTATCTTGTCGGTTGCAAGTTTGTATTTTATTAATCGCAAGAGGACGCTAGTTAATTTAGTTTGGCAATTACTTTCGCACCTATCGAATGAAATAAAGGTATTAATAGCAATAATGTCTAAATTTTCTTTTGCGCCATGTCTATCAGGGTCGGCTCCTGGGATAGGCGACATAAGAAGCCGCCTAAGGCGCCAAATTTTAGGGGCGCCGAATTTTAGGGATTATTCGGCGATGTTTTCAGGAATAAAATTTTATGATGATACAAAAAGAAATTCATGACTTAATTATTAAATACTAGTTTTGGGCCAATTCCAACTCCAACAACGATCTGTTAACACCTCATTGAATTTCCCGCTCTTTCCCTATTAATTTTCATATGCCTTAATAGTTTATATATTTTGACAAAAAAGCATTTTCAGTGCTTGCCTGACTCTATATTTTCTCACATCTAACTGTTTCTGCAATGGGTGTGGGGGCGCTCTTATATAGATGACTGCCTAGGGCGCCAAATTACCTGAGGACTGCACTGATGTGTATTAGCGCTAGGTGCTATTCGATCAGGTCGATGGTACTTCGGTATATCATATGTTAGTTTTTAAATCGAGTAAAAGCTAAAAAGCATTGTGCCAGGTTTAGATAACAGCAGCAAAATAATCTTGAAGAAAGCAACTTATACAACAAATTATTTTTTAACATTTTTTACCAAAAATGCCGCCCCTAGGACAAGTGCCACCTGGGGCGGTTCGCCCCCTCGCCCCACCCTCGCTACGCCACTGTGTGTATGCACTGATAAAATATCAACTAAACATATGAAACCGTTAGTGAGAAAATACATATTGAAAATGGTGAATGAATTTTTTTCTCACCCTATATAAGGACACACATGGAATATACATAACGCACACACGTATATATATATATATATTATGTACTATAAACGCAATTATATGCACACAAGCAAGCATATCATGCATACAAAAATACATACACAAATAGAAGCACACGTATGCAAGCACACATGCACATACCGATATTAATTGCCACAAATTGATTATTAAGCACCTAAAGGCCGTGGCGCGACTGATCACGCTGATTAAAAACGCGCCTGACGACATCAACCCATCCGTCCCACGCTTCAAAGCGCCTTAATTGTCCTGGTGTTGCATCGACAAATACGTCTCAGGAAGCATGGAATAATCAGAGTTGCGCGAGGCAGTTCAACACAATGCCCGTAGATTTAACAGTGTCAGACCCCTTTCCTTTATAACGCTCTGGAAACGAATCTCCCCGAAAGAACATTGATGAGCAATGTTGAAAATACAGGTGCCTGGAAAGACGTGTCGGTCAGGAAGGTCGGTCCGCAGGCACATGTCTGGCACGTGATAAAAAGCCAGACTGGAGAGAAACTCACGACTCATCGCTGCATCGTTAGCGGTTGCTTTTTATTGCCAGTTATAGACGCTCACATCTTCTGAGGCAATTGACCACGATGCAGAATATGCAATTATATCTAACTATCTATCTATCTATCTATCTATCTATCTATCTATCTATCTATCTATCTATCTATCTATCTATCTATCTATCTATCTATCTATCTATCTATCTATCTATCTATCTATCTATCTATCTATCTATCTATCTATCCATCCATCTATCTATCTATCTATCGATCGATCGATCGATTTGTCTATCTATCGATCTATCTATCTGTCTTTCTGTCTATCTATCTATCGATCTGTCTATCTGTCTGTCTGTCTGTCTATCTATCTGTCTATCTGTCTGTCTATCTGTATGTCTGTCTATCTATTTATCTATCTATCTATCTATCTATCGATCGATCGATCGATCTGTCTATCTATCTATCTATCTATCTGTCTATCTGTCTGTCTGTCTGTCTATCTGTCTTTCTGTCTATCTGTCTGTCTGTCTGTCTGTCTGTCTTTCTGTCTATCTGTCTTTCTGTCTATCTATCTATCGATCTGTCTGTCTGTCTGTCTGTCTGTCTGTCTGTCTGTCTTTCTCTATCTATATCTATCTATCTCTCTCTCGTTTTTCTCTCTCTTATTTACTATTTATTTATATATGTCAGACTGTAGAAAAGTCGACGGCTCGAATTTGGTCCCCAACCCATGCGCTCCACTACATTGAAAGGCGCCGTATGTGCGTCAGTAAATTTACTGGTTCAGTAAATTGAAATTGCGATTGTTATTATTTTGACAGTTACAAAGCACTCATTCATAAAAAGAAACGCTACCGACCGAGGCCAGTCAATTACTGTCACACAATACAGACTTCGTTCGCATAGAGAGAGAAAAATAATAATAAGAGACGGCGAACACTACTCAATAAATTCGCCGACAGACCTCATTACGATGGCAATAGCAGCCCGCAATGCTCGCCAGTGAATTAGACGAGCGCTGCCGCATAGCCGCTTGCACACCGCCGAACGCAACGCCCACGAAACGGTCGCCATAGCAACGATTGTATATTGTCGGCGTGCGGCAAAATGGGTGACGCGCAGGCGCATAGAGGGATAGGGAGAAGGGAAAGGAGACGGACACGCGGTGACAACAAACGCACACCAGCGGTCGCTGCTATAGTAGGCCGCGAAACGTCCAATCAATAACGAGCAGTGGTGCGTCCGCTTGACGCTTTGTCGCCGAATGCCTAAGGAGTCCAAGGGGGTTTGGGGGGACGGCGACCCGTGCAACTTCCGCGGGGTCATTTCCGGGCAGTGCACATCCTCTTCTACAGGGAAGATCGGGAGAATATCCAGAAATACCTTCCATGCATGGGCGAACGAATGGCTGCGCCATTTTGATTTCCCTTGGGCATTAGCGTACGAAAGGGCAGAGTATATAGGGCGAGAAATTGGTAATCAAATGGAAAGACGGCAAAAGTTTTGTGGCGACAGACATTCGTTGGTACTCTATATACTGGATGCATTAATGTTTTGGTATTATCGTACACGCACGTATGCTTGTCGCCTAGCAACGACAGTGACTTCAGCGTTACCTAGGTGATCAATGGTCCTGGCTAAATTTGCGTGAGTGCTCAACGTCTAGGATGTATATAAAATATTCACCGCATGCAGTTTTATAGCTCCTTTAATATGGACGTCACAGATGCGCTTTTCCTCTCTCCGTGTACACCGTATTCGATGTGGCAAAATAAGAAAACTGGGCACCTACACTGTCAATGGCTCGGGCACCCGCCGGAAAATCCTGCTGATATGACGCATTGCTCGTAAATGGGTGCTGTGCTCTAAAGAGGCGCCTTAAGCATTTTGAGCATTCGTCTGTAATTGTCATAGACTTGAAGCCGAAAAATGTCGAAGGTCAGCCAGAGGTTCAGTCAGGTTCGTGACCTTTCTTTGCCCATATATTCACATGCAGGAGCCACGTCACGTAACACGGAGACGAAAGCCGGGAATATCCAACCAAACCCTTGTTGTCATCCACTCCCGTCTTGACCTGTGTGGTCCCTGACCTTAACATGTACAGGTCATTCCACCTGGAATAACCTTCCTCAATCACTAAGGGCTAAGCTAATTTCTGGCTTCTCTCCATCGTCTTCACAGAGGTTTCCGTGCCGAGATCGCGCCTCTGAATAGTTGCTCCGCGAGAGGCGCTATATGAATCTAAAGATGCGGTATACGATACGACATCTGACTACAAGGCGCGCGTCTTTCTCACGGAAGGTCAGATCCACTGCGAGGAATATCGATTGCGCTATTTCCGGTATTAGTGTCCTTACAAGGACCCCAGCCCAGACTGCAACAAGCGATGTCACGTGGGGGCAGCCGACAGGTTCTTTAGCTTTGGAGGAACGTACGAGCAAATGACGAATAATATTTGCGAACGAAAAAACCTGACAGAGGGAACAATTGGATATCTGGTATCCTCAAAAGAGAAAGTAGACTAAAACTTACTTTTATTATTATTACTATTATTATTATTATTATTATTATTATTATTATTATTATTATTATTATTACTATTATTATTATTATTATTATTATTATTACTATTATTATTCAATCATTCATTCATTCATTTCCGAAATTTTATACCGCCCTTCTTCCAACATCTTTTTGCTCAGAAGTGCATACACACGCCTAGACGGCGCAATTACAGTTGTACTGCAGAGCAATGGTGCGCGAAGGACATGCTCAAGGTCCCTACACAGTGACTGACGTCCCGGACGAGGTTCGAACCCGCTCACTCAGCACACACTGAACGTTACGGGCTGACCGCTCTAACCGATCGACACTGTGCCACACCAATTATTATTATTATTATTATTATTATTATTATTATTATTATTATTATTATTATTATTATTATTCATTTTATTATTATTATTATTATTATTATTATTATTATCATTGTTATTGTTATTATTATTATTATTATTGTTATTATTATTATTATCATCATCATCATCATTGTCATCATCATCATCATAGGCCCATTATTATTATTAGTAGCTGCTAGCCGTGAAGAATCACGGGTCGGAAAATATAATAGCTCACGATTCAATCCGCTTCCTCCCATTGCTCAGAAAGGCTACCACTTGCACCCCGTAGGCAACGAAATTCAATGTTTACCCGTGAAACGCCCTCCGAATAACGTTGTTTATACGTGTATAGTAGTCACGGCGATTAAACCGATTCAAAATCGAGTTTCATCCAATAAGTGTGCATTTCAAGTTAATAACTGCAAATATATTCACATTGCACGATGTACTTAATTTTAATAACTGCAAATATAGTTACAAAGGCGTGACTAAAACTTTTTGAAACGCGAATAGGACAAACTCAGATAGGGTGTGCGCGCTGTTCAATCACGCGCTGTCCAATCACGCGCCTTCGGACAGGCAGACGTAGGCACGTGATTTAGGTAATTATAGAGATTTATTATTATTATTATTATTATTATTATTATTATTATTATTATTATTATTATTGCGCATTTATTAAGCGTAACTATCTAAGTAGGCCTGACCGTCTCGGCGGAGGAGGATCGAACCCGCACTTCCGAATATGCAGGGCGATCGTCTAACCAATCGTATGCAAGGGTTAGTATATAATCCCCTTGAAGACCTTCTCTAGTTAAAGCGCTAAGAGGAATTTTATCAATCGCGTCCCATCTTATCCTAAACAAGACTCAACCAAATCGTTCTGCCACACGCTCTGTAAGCCCATACACTCTCAAATGACACAACGCACTTGCTTCCACCAACGGCGCTACACAAATACTTGGTAGTGCAACACTACACCGCAAAGACAGCCCTTCTATTGCATTACAGCAGAGAATTACGACAGCAGAGGGCGTGTTTGCCAAACCCTAGGGGCCAACACGAAAGCCGGATGAGCGTCGGGAAAAATCAATTTTGTGTCAACAGCCGACATAGTCACATAATTCAGCCGTCTCTATCTAGAGAAGCCGATGTATAGACGACAGACGAATGCGTTGAGAGCTGGCTTGAAAGCACACCTCGGGGTACATTATTTTACAGGGAAAACTAAAAACTACACGCGCGAATATTGCTCGCAGACGATTAAACAGCAGACAGGAAGTTGCATCGTAAATCTGACGCCTGTCTGTGCTAAAGCTGAATCTAGAGTAAAGATGACCAATTAGATTTTTGTGTTTTCTGAACCTGCTGCTTAATGTTACGTTGGAACGGATAGGCCTTGCTAGCGGAACCCATCGGTTCCTTATTTATTTCTTTTTTCCATAATATCCCTCTTCAACACGTGACACCAACATGTACCTGACAAGATCATTCCTTTGTGATATTGTGAATTAGAGACGCTATACAAATGGCAAAAAATATATCAGCAGTAATTGCTTCAAAGGTCTTTGTTATGTTGTAGCGTTGCTCAACTGAAACTACTGACTTCCTGTGTAATTCCTCCACTGTTCCTACTCTGAGAGTGCCAGTCCCAAGCCTAGACAAAGGAGGAGGACGATACTATTGGTCCTCGTATTCACGCACTGTCATTAAACTGAAACTGCTGACTTCTTGTGTAACTACTGACCTCCACTGTGTCTACTCTGGCAGTGTCAGCCCCAAGCCTGGACAAAGGGGAGGGCGACGCTAATGATCCTTGCATTCATACAGCGTCGTAGAACTAAAACTACGGCTACTACTAACAGTGAACGATTAATTCCTTCTGAGCTGATAAACCGCAGAGCACATGCCGAGGGCGACGTGACATGGCCCTTCCACAAGCTGTCCCTTGGGACAATGGAAAAGCATCGCCGTATGCAATCAATACAGGCACGACGCACCACTCAATACCATGGAAGAATAGGAGCAGTGGTGTATACCATAAGAAAGAAGCTGCACTTAGGAGCTATGGAGGCTAATCAAAGAAAGCACACGTTTTCTCATCTTCCTGAGGTTGGCAACGACAGGCAAGAGTATACAAAGAATGAGAACCTATAGTGGTAAAAACCATTACCATAGCCAAGTGTTTTTATTGATCTCAAATTGCAAACATAGGATACAGATGCTGAAGAAACTTACAGGGGGTGAATAGGGACATAATTATAGTAACCCTCAACAGACACAAATCCTGTAAGCAGGATCGTGCACCCTTCCAGTTGTTGAGTAGTTGCAGCTGATTTTGCATAATACATTGACATGTAGTAAGACCTTAACTATAGTAAGCCATCATATACATCGTGATGGTACTTATGATTCGAATGCTACATAAATCAATCTATTCCAATTGTGATTGTAATTCCTATTGTCTGCTTTCTCTATTGACTCTTAACTATTAACTATTCAGAGGTTAGCTGTTGTGTAAATGTTTAGGCCTATTATGAATATTTTGTGATTTCCTTGATTGTTCACAATATGATCTTCCCGCAGTGAGTTTGCAAGCAGTTCAATAATGTACATATTTAGTTACTTACTTTACTGGCAGTGTATGTACTCTTGGCGCTATAAGACTGCAAAAGAACAGCGCTGACAGTGAATTGGTAAGAGGTCAATCCGCCAAACCGTATAGAGCGCTCTTCCTTCGCCAAATTACCAATAATGCCAGTTGAAATTGTGCCGCTAGTGGTTCAAAGAAGACCGACTGCTCATCAAAGGGAGACTTCTAAACGCCGCATTCAAAAGAAAACCCTCGCCGGAAAGAACCAGACTCAACGGCTAAGCCTCCGTTCGGCTGGAATAATTGAATTGGATATGCCACCAGAATGCCATTGCATGGACTCAGTCCCAATTTGGCAATTCAGGCCGCAATACCGTCAGATAAACGGCTACTTTGGTCTCCTCGATGTGGCTTTAGTTTGGGAATTTACATTACGTAAAAGCTCCACATCCAAATGAATAGATTCAAACCGTAACGAGCATTTATAAAGCGACTCTAGGCGAGTCAGTGACGCGCCAGATCATCCAAGTCGTCAGCAAATAAAATGGGCATTTCTGAAGCAGAGGAAGAGGAAAGTATGGTAGCTCTTCTCATAATGGTGTTGCTATCCAAGAACATACTGAGCACAGTTGCTGCCTCCTTCATCTGGAATAACCTCTCGTCGGAGTTGTGCTTCAGTGCTTGTTACCTCTGACCTATCATAGATCACAGAAGTGTATTTATAAGTTTCTATAATTAATGAATGAATTAATTAATGGAATTTGACGCTATTATGCAATGCATTGTGCCTGGTTTTATGGTGATTAATGGAGTAAAATGTTGCATCTTGCGTATGAGCCAGAAGTTTTAACAACCAAATTCCGCAAATAAAATATATGAAGAAAAACTGACGAATAATGATGCTTGCAACGTTAACAATTTGATTGAGGATGTTTAAAACATAACATTTAATATTAGAAAGAAAATCAGAAGTCGGGATAAAAGTGGAATAATTTTTTACGAGTCATATCTCCACTCGTCTGTGGTTGCAACCTTAATTACTCCTAAACTTTTCATAGGAGTTTCTGTGGTCATGTAAACAGTTGGGCCCACTCCTCTTCGAGACTCGACTGCGCTTTGTTTTCAAGATTCTTAAGACTGCCACTGGTTTGTATCGCCGTCAATGGACTTCTTGAGGGGAGCTAAATAAATGCAAAATGAGCGAGTGAATGAATCAAATGTGTTGTCTTTCTACTTGAAAAATGCACCTCATGATACATCCAGCTTCAATTTGTATGCAAATAACATCAGGTTCTGTGATTGCCGTTTACAATGCGACGCAGACACGCTTGTCGGATGCAATTAATTGCTAATCACTTCCCCAACTATTAACTCTTTCCAACAATAGCCACCGCTACCAGTTCGTGCCAATTACAGCAGGTATAGTAACAGTCTAAAAATCGGAGAAGTAGGAGGGCAACCTCAGAGAGCCTATATATAGAGGCCAAGGGATAGGGTCAAAACTGTGGTATAGGCTACCCCAAGGGGTCTCCTGTCTCTCCCAGACCACACCCAACGACGACATGGTTTAGAAACACCATCTGCACAATCTCCCAACTGATAGAGTCAATCGAGAGCTATCGAAGCCTAAATCAGATCAGACGAGATCGTATCGATCACTAAAATGGATCCGAGGCAAATGAGATCGAATGAAAAAGCAGACGGGGACTCCAAGGATTAGACCAGATCCAGTTTATAATACCCAATTACAAGTTTCATCCAGTCGAGTCAACATTACGGATCCATGCATGCACGATGGTGTACATGTATGTAGGTATGTATGTATGTATGTATGTATGTATGTATGTATGTATGTATGTATGTATGTATGTATGTATGTATGTATGTATGTATGTATGTATGTATGTATGTATGTATGTATGTATGAATGTATGTATGTATGTATGTATGTATGTATGAATGTATGTATGTATGTGCGCATGTATATACATGCGTCCTTATATATATATATGTCGTATATATATTTACGATATGATATGTACGTATACATGCATGTGTGTAGGTATTTACACATGCATATATATATATGCATGCATGCAAAAATGCATACTATGCGTGCTTGCTTGTTGCCTTGAATACCATACCAAATATATATTAAAGATGCATATATATATAAATATATGTATATATTTATGATCAAAGTCTGATCAATCGAATGAAGCGCCTCATGACCTAATTTTGGCCAATCCGACAAAACCCTCTGTTATATGACCCAATTCAGGCCAATCCCGTGAGGCACCTGTCATGACCCAATTCGGGTCTGTTATGCTCCTCGGCATAGCTAATTATCATTCCCAAACGGTTCCTTTTGCCATTCATTTGTATCGTTATTGACCTTCCCGTTCACCATACAAAAACCTTTTGAACCACCTCATAAAAGACCATCCACGTGGAACGCATACGTCAGGTGAATCGCCAAATTCTCCGCTTGGCAGAACTCGATCAATCCAACGCCACATTGACCTACATTACTGCTTCATTCGGAAATACTCGTGAATAAGCTGGTGCCCTGCGCTTGGCTTTTGAGCAGCTGTTTGGTAGTTGGAGATCGCGATTATGGCTATGAATCTTCGAAGTGTCTATGCTTACTTACTGCACCGTAGGCTGGTGGTTGAGCCTTCAAATCCGACACTGTGACATCACAGATCATTAGAGTTGCCCTCCTCGTTTATCCTGTGCCAAAACGGCTGCGCCAAAACGTCCTGCGCCAAAACGTCCTGCGCCAAAACGTCCTGCGCTAAAACGGCTGCGCCAAAACGTCCTGCGATAATAACGGCTGCGCCAAAACGTCCTGCGCCAAAACGTCCTGCGCCAAAACGTCCTGCGCCAAAACGGCTGCGCCAAAACGTCCTGCGATAATAACGGCTGCGCCAAAACGTCCTGCGCCAAAACGTCCTGCGCCAAAACGTCCTGCGCCAAAACGTCCTGCGCCAAAACGTCCTGCGCCAAAACATCCTGCGCTAAAACGGCTGCGCCAAAACGTCCTGCGATAATAACGGCTGCGCCAAAACGTCCTGCGCCAAAACGTCCTGCGCCAAAACGGCTGCGCCAAAACGTTCTGCTCAGCAGTTTATGTTACATAAATCCATTCAACGCCGTCTGAGAACTAAGAAGAACAATATTGCTAAAGTGCTGTCATGCCCACTCTTATATAGCAATCGTTAAAATTGTTTCAAAGGTGTTTAAGGGAATGCGCCCTAGCGTATTGGCGCCGTGCTTAATAACCGAAGCAAAAACCACAACAACCTTGTGACCACAAGATAAACTGTGTGACAATATTGGGAAAAGAAATTCTAGGTCGAATGATGGATTATATTATTGATTGGTCTCCCGGTGCTACAAGCTTAACTCATCATTCTTGTTGCAGGGATTTTTCAATGCAACATAATTAGCATATAGATGTGTTTTAAAATCTGTCTATCAATCATGCGTAATTGTTACTCACAGTACCAACACGTGGACCATAATGATTTAAGCATAAGCATTTAGGTAATATAAACTGTAGGTCAAAACAAAGAGTACAATTGCTTGGGAAATGTTATTGCTCTAAAGCAAAATATTATAAATTTCAACACACCATCATTTTGTTCTAAGAATGCTGAGCGTGAATTCGGAATTACTCCATACTGCATTGCAATACACCGTTAGTTTCACTGATGAAAAGTGACTAGCCAATTGGTGCTATGGACCCTTTCTGCCTTATTGAACAGAAGATTGATTCGCGGAGTATGTGCAGGGAGAGCATCTTAAGTAAGCAATTGTAGAACTGTAGTCTGCTGTAACATGCGAGGCACGAAATTTTGGACACAAACTTAGCCTGATATCAGTCAAAAATGTCCACTTCGTGAATTCTCAAAGTGGAAATAACTCAGTTCATCGATTTGGGAAATAATATGACCACTCTGTGTAAATTGTATGTGTGGCGAGACTCCCTTTTGTCCTCTGAGTGAATTCCGAAAAGGGACAGGCTTATAAAATACATGAACCTGTAAGGGTTGACGTTATGGCCGTACCGAATATTCGCTTAGTCTTCGCTTCGGAGCCAAGTAGTCGACCAAATAGCTATTCGGTATTCGGTCGAATAGTGGTGGTCGAATAGTAGTCACGTGACATCTGTTTCTGCACATTCGACTGCAATAGCGAATGGACTGAAGAGGTAAGTTAACCCTCTCATTAGCATAACATGTGCTGTGGTTGCTTCCAATCGTTGCTGACTGCCTAGATTGCAGTATTGCAGTGTCAGGCTGTCAGCCATCTGATTTATAAGTTTACCTAAAATTGTTTAATTAATTCTTAGTTCACACAGAAGGATACAAAAATTACATGTCTTAGTGAACTGTTTACGCTTTTAGTTTATGTATTAAATTTACTAAACTAAAACTTTTGCTTATTTTAAATTTTGAAATTTGTCGGTAGACCTGTTTTGTACACTATTGGTATTCGCAATCGGCCGAATAGTTGGTCCAATTAATCGTATTCGGCCGAATAGTGATAATCAGCTATTCGATACAGCACTATTTGATGTACATTGCGAGATTTAAAAAAAACAAGTCTTTCTCTTCCAGGAAAATCTCCTTTGTGTTAATTCCCAAAATTGCAATTCTCCCTCTTACGCTGACAATAAATATTATTACGAGCGAGAAGGTCTTGACATCCGACATCACCTCTCTCGATTGCCTGATGGTTCTTGGATCAATACCTTTGAATATTATGCCTCTGATGTTTCCGAGCCGCTGACTAATTAGTGCGATCAGCGAACGCAGTGATAACTTATCCAAGAATAGCTTAGAGCTGCGTAAATAGACGCTAATGGCGTCTCTGTGTCAAAGTGCGTTTAGGGTAGGCCTACGCATAAGCTAGGATACTAGGAAAGGTCACATTGTGTAGTGTCTTGCGACAGCGACGGTGGATGTTATTAATCTAGACAATGATGATGATGCTATGATGGTGAAGGTGGTGGTAGTGGTAGTGGTGGTGGTGGTGGTAGTGGTAGTGGTAGTGGTAGTGGTGATGGGGTAATAAAAAATATTATTATTTATAACGAATAATGAACAACGAAAATAACAATTACAATAATAATGATAATATTAATAATTATAATTATATTTATATTATTATTAATATTAATAATGATAATAATAATAGACCAAATAACAGCAACAATAAACATAATAATAATAGTAATAATAATAATCAAACTAATAATACTAAAAATAGTAATAATAGTAATAATTAGGTGTAAGAGTAGGGCCATTCAGAATACACTTTCTTATTCTTAAAATCTAGTTCCTGAGGGATCATGTCAACCTCGGGGCATATGATAAATTATAATTATAGTTGCAAAATAGCAATAGCAAAAACAAAACGATTTGTATATAGCGCCCCGTTGCAGTTTATAGGCAGAGGAACTGAGTGAGAAATGTTTAGCTACAGCATTGGCTAAACCATTGACAGTCATTTTACAGTTTAAAACGATAAGTCTTGGCGCTCTTGTGACGTAGCAAAGAATATTCGTTGAATATTCTGGAATTTCTAGCAAAACGCGGTATTTATTGTTGATTTCACTATAGCAATCGTGGCATTCACCTATTCCTAATGTCTGCGCTTTAAACTGTCTGCTTGTGCAATATTTGGCCACTTTAATATCTATCTTTGCAGACACTGTGTGGAATTCAACCGCGGATGCGTGCTAAAAGCCAGTAAATGATTTGACAGCAAGAAAGATTAAAGGAGATATGGTCTCACAATAGGATGCTCAGTGACAATTTGACCTTTATTAACTTAACGCTAAGAGCGTATCCACTATTCCATGGATCTTTAATGGAAGGGTACATATGGGTTATACACCAAATTGGCAATATTTGCTAGAGCGGTCGCCTTGTAACGCGTTGAGTACGGGTTCAATCCTCCTCCTTCTCCTTCTCCTCTTATTCCTCTTCTTCCTCCTCCTCCTCCTCCTCCTCTTCCTCCTCCTCCTCTGAGACGGTTAATGTTCAGGGACTTTGAGAAGGTCATTCGCGCACAATAATATTTCAATGTTTACATCCAGAATTCTTATGAAAATAGGGTGCGTTGAATTCTAGAAGAATATATTTTAGAGTAATGATTATGCTTACACACAGGATTCCTAAAAACAAACTGTGTATTAAGATCTATTGTAGTTTTGCTTTTTGCAATTTCAATATATTCAGCCAGAGTTCTTTAAAAAATGGTTAATTGAAATTCAGTATAGTATAGTTTAGAGTTTTCAACACACATAATTGAAAGAAACAATGCTACATTGCACTACAGTGCATTTTAGAGTAATTTCAATGTTCAGCATAAATTAAAATCATACTTCTATGCAAAACAGCAGAGCGTAGCAAGAACAGCTCAATTCCAATGCCTGTTATATAACACTTTAAGAATGCGCATGAACACTTCACACGAAAGCTGAAATCTAACTAGCAACAGGTGTTCATCGAATTCTGGTCAAACTCTAGGCCTTAGCGCCTTCGCAACAAATTATCTGCATCGTAAAATCCATTCTGTGAAACCCAACGAACGATTAGTATAGACGACTGGTACAGAAACTCCACTGACAGTAACATCTTTCTGAACGAAATCCTTTCGAAAAACTCACCAATAAACCCACTTTAGAAAAAGCGTCATCTGCCGGTATACTCATTTGAAAACTGTCAACGAGGAGTGTGATCGATGTGAAATTTTCTGTCCGTTCGCTAGAACTAGAAATTGTTGTATTGAGCCGAGGGAAACGTACAGAGAAATCTCACAGGTCCTCGCTTCGGTTATTGGAAACCTCCGTTACAAATCACACCTTGTAGAAAGATCTACCTCATATCTACCCTAGTGTATGAACTAGGGGACCTACGATACCTAACCTTACATTCACCCAAAGTTCAATTACCCCCTAGTTTAGAGAAACATCCACCACAGGTTCCCATCGAAAAAAAAATAATTGCTTCAATTAAGAAACACCAGCAAATTAATAATTATGGAATACCTTTCTCTAAGTAATTAACGCCGGAAATTGGTTGATAAAATTGAAGAGCATTCAGACGACAGAAAAGAAATAACAGAAACTAGATATGCATTAGATGCGAATTGCCGTTGCACCGACACAGATGCGGTCTTTGTTGATTCTCACAATACACAGTATGTAAACGGTTCATGATTGCTTTATTATGAATACAGAAGAGTAATTGCGGAACCAAACATCGACTCCCAACACGTCCTCTTCCTGCCATCCTCTCCTTTCCCCATCCTGTCCCTATCCTCTCAATCCCCATAATCTTTCGTTCTCCCCATCCTGTGTCTCCCATCTCTCTCTCTCTCTGCCCCATACTCCTGCTTCTTTCCCTCCCCACATTATTTACCTCCTCATCCTCATCCTCTTCTCCCCATCCTCTTCTCCCCATCCTCTTCTCCCCATCCTCTTCTCCCCATCCTCTTCTCCCCATCCTCTTCTCCCCATCCTCTTCTCCCCATCCTCTTCTCCCCATCCTCTTCTCCCCATCCTCTTCTCCCCATCCTCTTCTCCCCATCCACAGAAATCGAATAATTCCCAAAATCAATACTATCTCTCAAAATAAATCCTACCGGTAAATCTGTGGCTCTGTCCGTCATCTTCGCTTCTTTCCAACGATCCTTTAAACCGTATTTCACACAAATTCAGTCGACGAAAATTGTAAAATTCGTTCAAAAACGAATCGGACCAAATTCACCACCGAATAAACCGCGCCACTCGTTCCAGAACTAAAATGCGCGCAAGTAAGAAGAATAAGATAGTCGCGGTTTGAGTTCGCGGTCAATACCAGGCACTGGCTCCGATACGGGTTGTTTTACGATCAACGTTTGCAGCCGACCAGCATTGCTGGCTTATAATACATCGGCTGCGCTATGGACGCAGTGATGCCACGCTGCAGCGCCGTCTTTAGGTATTGGATGTTATTAGGTTGGAGCTGGTTGTTGCCTGGTGAGACAGAATTTCAGGTCGCCATTTTCACGGACTCGCTTTCTTGGCCTCGGTATATATGAGGGCGAGTGGCCAGTCCTCTCCTTCGCCGTCTCAATCCTTCCATTGACAGTGTAAAGTCGGTGCACTGGTGACTGGGTTGACTAGGGGAGGGTAAGCGAAGCATTACTTAGTCTGCTCCCATTTTGCGACAGTTGCGATCTTCGTGCATACGATTAGAATTGAATAGTATCAAACTATTGACTTTCAGGTTGTAGAAATTTCAGTTTAACGACACTGTGCGACAACAAAGACCTTCACGATTGCTTAAGCTCAGTTGCATTCGCACATCTTTCATATATGGCGTATGTGTAAAGCTTTTTAAAGGTATCTAAAATATTGCGTCATCTAGTTTTGTTACGACATCTATCGACGTCAATGACCGCTGGGGTCGACTGGAATACTCTCTTCAGTTTGTACGCTAACTAAAACTGTCTAATGTTCGATACACTCAACGCCATTGATGAATCGACAGCTAATAGTGAAAGCTTTAATATTTCATATCAAGTCAAGTCCTCAATAGCCGTCATGTCAAAGTTTGGGGAGGACAATCATTTGCGGTATCTTGAAAATAAAGCATTTAATAATGATATGGCCCCTATTGGGTGATCAGTGATCACACGCGCAAATTAAACAAAATAGACATTTTATCAAACTTTTTAAAAAGTTAAAAAGATTGCGTAACTATTATTGCATCATTTTAAATGGTCCCACCCTTCGAAATATCGCTTCCTAACAATTCTGAATTGCAGAAGTTATTGCAGCCCAATGAGCCTAATTGAACACTTTTGTGAGTTGTTTCATAAACTTAGGGCATTTATTGGAGAAATTCGTGAAGTTTGTAATTCGTCCTTCGCTTTTATACCTCCCAGGATGAGATAAATAAGGTGTTTATCCATTGCCTTCATCGCGGGCAATTCCGGATATGAAACGCGCCCATGGTCTCAACACTTCCGCTTGCATACAATTAAGACCTCTAGAGCACGCAACCATGTTTTCCCGCCCAAAAGGCAGATCTCGATTTATCTCCAGATCATTATATAAAAACATTTACTGTAGTTTGATGTTAATTCTGAACTTGTACTGATCACTGTCACTCGTGTTAGTATTTCTGCGTTTTTGTCAGATTTTATTGAAGAACTCTAAATAAAAGAATATTATATATCTCCTAGATAGGCTATTGCGTATCACTATATGTCATTTGTGAGGATTGAAGATTAATACCATCCAAAAGAAAGTGAAGAGATTAGACATGCATGAAAATTAAAGAAATTTCAAGACAATGAATGCTCACGGGTAAGAAAGTCTGTTTGGTCAGAATCCAATTTTGTATTCGTAAGGTACCAAAGCTGGCCTACATGTGTCTGCAATTTCAAAAGACTTCTCCGGGGGTTGTGTTCTTGGGCTTCGTTAAGAATTTGGTGGGGAGGGAAGTGGAAGCGGAGCTTAACAGAGGAAGTTGCTCAAATGACTTGGGGTGAGGGATAGGCGACCCTGCGTGGAGTATATTTATTACTGATATACATTTAGTTAGCGGGGCATCCATGACAAGGATGATATGCGTGGAGCATATTTTGGACATGAAGGCGTTAATAAGTTAGTCATTTAAAGTCTTTTAAGGGCGTCGTATTGATGATTCGCATTCTTTCAACAATGAACATTCAACCACACGTGTACATGTAAATCTTATTGGTATGAAGAATTGTGCCATTAGGAGTAAATCGTACAATTATTAATAGTACGAATATTACAAATCCACTGTAAAAGGTTAAACGTTAACGGGAGCATTTTGCATATGCGAAGATTTATATAGCGCATACTCAAGGCTACTACTAAGGGCTCTCCTTAGTCGTCCAGACCTCAGCACGCCTGAAAAGGGTAGTCTTAAGACGAGTATAAAAACAATAACAGTTGACCCTAGGAAATAGGCGTAACATCAGCGGGAGCGTGTTTCAGAGCGAGGGGGCAACCACGGAGAAGGTACGAGGAAGCATTTAATTGTATACAATTTTATTTGGCCTATTAAATAATCGTTCAAACAACGGCACAATTTTACACCATGCCAACTACTCAAGTAGGCCTATGTCTCTTCGTAGCTAGCCTAGTTATGCTACGAGAAGTGCCCGCCAATAAGTCGGTGCCATGCGCCTCGGTTTAATTCCCGCTTTTGAAATTTGTAGTTGATTGAAGTTATTCTGCTTTTTCGGAGTGGAGGGTTGTAAGGAAATTGATACGGCTCAAGTTTCTGCCCCTCTGCTTTGACTGAGTGGCCGTTGTGCGGATTTTTTAACCAGTGCAGACATCTAACGAATGAAAGATAAATACGAATTCTGCTTTGTCTGTCTTGGATGGCGTCACAATAAATTGGGAAAATCTTCTTTAGAATGACCAGAAATCTATCAAAAATATGAGTGTAAATTATGTAAAATCACTAGTTTAATTGCGATGTTGAGGTATTGTACCCATTTAGGAGTCTGGCGTACCCTTATCGTGCTTTTTGCCAACATTTGCACACCATTTATAACATTGATTCCTGAGATATTTATACTGTCAATTGCGACATCTACCGAATAAAATGACATTTGAGATTATAGTACACGAACTGTCAAATTACATAAAATGTATCAAATTGTTCAGTGCATTTTAATATATTTAAATAGTATTATTTTATATCCTTCCTCATAATAAAGTTACACTTGTATAAATTGCCGAATTTTGAGAGTTGTTGCTGCAGAAAAATTAGCCGCACAGCAAACCTTTTTTACGGAGCTACAAATGTCTATAGAACGGATTTTCGGGACATGGTCGGTATCGCTTCTCGGCCTTTTGGCTAAGATCAAAGTGTAGTATCTGTTCTTATCAGCTTAATATCTGATACGTCCCCTATCCGGGGACATCGATATTAAACTGATTTTTGGACTTGGGAGAAGATGCAGGGGCTTGCTCCGGCTTCTCCACGGGTTGGCCCGGTATTGCAGTACCTCCGGGATCGGCCCACTCCCCTCACGGGGAGAATAACACAAAGAAAAATAAAGCGTTACAATAAAAACTTCATCGCTAGCAATCATTCTTATTCATTTCTTCTTTCATTTCTTCCTTAATCATTCATTCATTCATTCTTTCTTAATTAAGTCATTCATTCATTCATTCTTTCTTTCCTTCATTCACTCGTTAGTTCGCTTATTTTATTCTTACTTCTTTCTTTCTTTCTCTTTTTCCTCATTTATTTATTCCCTTATTCATTACTCAATTCATTTATTCTTAGATTTATATGTCCATGCTTTCCTACGATTCCATCCTTCGTTCGTTCGTTCATTTCTCCATTCTTATATTTTTCACCGCGTAAATGACACATTTAGTTTATACGAGTCTCTGAGTGGCTCAGCAGTCAGCATGCAATCGTTGAGCGATAGAGATAACTGGAAAGCCTTTTCCTGTCAATAACCTCTTCTTATCGATTCCAGATTTAGTCGAACTTAAACTGTTATTCTTACACACCCTTTTTCACCAAACAGTAATAATATTACTGACGCACGAACTCCACTGTGAATCACAGCCCAGTACCATCTGCGTCATTGTACACCCACGCATGCAGTGACTTTTTCCTCTTGCCCTTAGGCCTATACACCTTAAATACACCTCTGTGAAGCTGGTATCAGGAACTGCAGGCAGAAATCATGCCTAGCAAAGTGGTGCAGTCAATATTTTCTTTAAGAACAGACTATATAGGCTGTGGCCACATTCCTTAATCAACGCTGGCACGGGTCTGGAATATAATTGCTTAATTTGTATAGCGCATTGATTGGGGCATCTTCAGGACTGACCGCTTATCGGCCTATATGCGGGACATTTTACATTGGTTACCCATTTCCCCGCGCATTGCAGTTCGGATTTCTTCCCTTGTCGGGCGTTGCCTTTTTGACGCTGCGCCTTCCTTCCCTAGGGAGCTCTACTGTCCTGATGAAAGAAATGTGGCAGGACGCTGCGACTTGCTTTGCAGGGTCTACTTCTTGTCCCTTTCTCTCGGACCTCTACGATGCAGTGTCGTACTTTTTCGGTTGTGGACCCGATTGCTTGGAATATCATTCTATTAGATCATGGGCTCTTGCATAGGAACTCTCTACCCCATTTTTTTATATTCCACTCTGCAATCTGACTTATTTGGCCGAGATTGGATCGGGAGCGCCTCTGAGTAGATTTCTTGAAGAGGCTCTATATCAAGTACCAGTGATTGATTGTTTGATTGATTGATTTGAATGACTGGCTGGTCAGTGGCGTAGCGAGGGGGCGAACCGCCCCAGGCGACACTTGTCCTAGGGGCGGCATTTTCGGGAAAATATAAATAAAAAATTCATGTTGTATAACTTGCACTCTTCAAGATTCTTGCTCCTCTTGTCTAAACCTAAAGCTTTTTTGCTATTTCTCAACTTAAAACTAACATATACGACATACCGAAGGACCATCGAATGGCGCCAGAGGCAATAGACACGCTGCAGCATGGCATAGCCGCCCCTGTCTATCTTGCCATGACTTTCGCACCTATCAAATGAAATAAATGTTGCAATAATAATAATGCGCAAAATGGCCCCAGGCGGCACTTGTCCTAGAGGTAGCATTTTTGGCAAAAAATAAATAAAAAATTCTTGTTGTATAAATTGCACTCTTCAAGATTCTTGTTTACTCTTGTCTAAACCAGGCACCATATGTTTTCTTGCTTCTTCTCGACTTAAAATTAACATATACGATTTACAGAAGGACCATCGAATGGCACCTAGTGTTAATAGATACGCTGCAAAATGGCAATGCAGCCCTGTCTATTTTGCCATGACTTTCGCACCTATAAAATGAAATCAATTTTGCAATTATAATAATGTCCAAATTCTTAGATTGATGAAAAATCATTCTTTCCTAAGTAAAAGGTTGGATTAATTAAGGACAATCTCTGCTTAAATATAAATTTGATTTATGCAAAAACTTGCAAAATGCATCATTTATTGATGCAGATAAAGTTTTATGAAACAGAAATTTGAGTAATGAAAGACGTTTTTGCCTACTTTGAGTGATGAAAAAATTATTGCAAAGTTGGATTCACAATCGAAATCTAACTTAAATAGAAGTTGGATTTATTAAAAAATCTGTCTTAATTAGAATCTGGGTTGATGAAAGAGTTATTGCCTAAACAGAATTTGGATTTTCAAAACTAAAACTAATTAAAATAAGCTAATTAAAACCTACTTAAGACCTACAATTAGAGAATCGCTACATTCCAATTTAGCAATTCTTTCATTTGAACGCTCTTTGACAGGCACAATTAACTTTGACAAGGTTATTAGTAATTTTGCTGCAGGGAAAGCAAGAAAGCAAGAAAAGTAAATTTTTAAATTGTAACAGTTGACAGATATAATGAAATTATGAGACCGTACCGTATCCGTATGATAAGTTCATTCATTCATTACGAAAATTTATATAGCGCCCCTTCAAGGTTACTACTCATGAGCGCTCCAATTAGTTAAAGTTATCAGTTACTAATCTCTTCTAAGTATCATACTTACTATGGTCTCACTATGATTAAATTATTGTTTAGGCCTAGGACTTTTTTCAATACGTATAGAGAAAGAATAGGCCCCATGATTTGTATTGTTTTATTTTAATTTTATTTATATAATTTTCGATCAAGACGTTTAGTAACTTTATTGTGAGGCTTGCTTCATTTGTTTATTTTATAACTGGTTAATTTCTAAATTAATACAATCCTATTCTATTTAAATTTCTTTATATCTAATGATAATTCATTTTAATTAGTCAAAGGACATATAGCTTTAAGTTTGAAAGTGCATGCTGATGCTGTTACTAACTGTAGGCCCTACAATTATTTGAATACTGACTAGAGTAATCGTAATGTATATAAGACCAGAATGAAAGCACTCAAAAAAGGCGCCCTATGCCTATCTCCTTGTGTATATCTCGGAGTAGGCCTATGTATGCAAGGACGAAGTGATGGAAAAATAGGCAGAGGCGGCATTTTGTACCTTCACCCCAGGCGGCGCTTTGCCTCGCCACGCCACTGTGGCTGGTTGTTTGGTTGGCTGGTTGATTGACTGATTGGGTTGTTGATTGATTGATTGACTGATTGCTTGATTGATTATGATTGCGATCATGATTACACAACAATATCGCTATCATCAGACCGAGAATCGTTACTCGTTAGACACCTCTGAAACGCTCTCAAATGTCACTCTCTATAGAATCCAATTTGGTGCAACATAACTTAGCACCTATCATCGCGGTGTCAACTGAAACCGAAAATCGCAATTAAATAATCGTGATAGAATTCGGTTCCTCAGTTCTATGTTCCCAGTGTGCCATGTATTATCCAATGTAAAGACGATAATAATGACAGGCACCAAACTGCTTCAAACGGAGGATTCATTAATAGATATCGTTAGACACCTTTAAAACGATTTCTTATGACGGTATTATACGGTATTAGGATGAGTGTAGTTGTTCACAACTGTGTCTTGCATTGTTCTATCTTAACATAATAATCATGCTTTACGAATAACCTATTAGTTATTTCACTTCAACAGTTACTCAGTTAGCTTCGACTCGTTTGATAATTAGTCATCTACTGCTGCATCGCATTGAAATGTCCTTTGGTCTGAGTGGTCTTCCTCTTCTTTGGTTTCTCTTACTGATCGAACCCAAATGGTCATCTTCTTGGACTCTCGCAGCTCTTGGGCTTTTTTTATATTCGGGTTTCCCAAGGATCCGTGCTGTACGGTGCTGGGTCCATTTCTTTACATCATGTTTACAGCTGATATTTATCGTCCCTTTCTCGACAAATGTTCGCAATCTGGGTATTACTCTGGACAGTACTCTATATTTCTCCGCACATATCTCTAATCTCTTTCGGACCATCCTCCAACTTTCTTTCATCTGCTTTTGATCGTCTATTGCCTCTTGTTTTCTCTCCTCCTCGTTCTTTTCATACTCCTCACCCTTCTCTTCTTCCTCTCCTCCTCAAGTTCAGCACGTTTCTTTTACCTCTTCTTCCCTTTCTTTCTCCTACTCGAGATCTTCCTCCTCTTGCCTCCGATCTCCTCTTCTTCCTTCTGCTTCTGCCCCTTAAGCCACCTTTCCTCTGCTCCTCTACTCCATTAACCTCTCCTCCAGCTTTCGTCGTCGTCGTCCTCCTCTTCTTCCTCTTTCTTTCCTTTTTCTCTTCCACTTCCTCCTTCTTCTCCTGCTTCTGCCGCCATCACTACCCCCACGGCTGTTGTCACTGATGCTGTTGTTGTTGCTGCTACTACTGCGACAACAGCATGATGCTTAGTAAGGCGTGATCCTATTATCCTGGCAGTAGGTAGCAAGACTATGAGAGGGCATGCTAATGACGTCACGGGTATGGATATACCAGCGGGTACGGGTCGGGTCGGGTAAGAATGTTAAGTACGGGTCGGGTACATATGTTGCAGCGATAAATAGGCCTAGATCTTAGGGCAGCAAAAACTCGACATCTGTGTGCTCAGATACTAAAAACCTATACAACAGAGGACTTAGATAAATAAATCTGATGACTAAGGTAAAGTCGAAACTACTGACCGACCAGAAATTTTGTCAAATATTGGATAATAAAAAATCTCATCAGACACCTTTAAAGCGATTTGATAAGATGATATAAAGTTGTCTACGTTGCTACGTTATGTCGAAGTGGCAGAAAATGCTCATTACGGTTCACATGTAAAATGTTACAGGCAACGTGTCAACCAGGGATTCTGTAAAATGCCTGATTTCTTAGATCTCAGGCAATAATGTAAAAAACACCCATTTACGGTTAGGATTAGAGTTAGGGCTAGGGTCAGGGTTGGGGTTTGTGTAGGGTTAGTGCAGGGTTAGGGTAGAGTTAGGGTTTTACAGATTGGCTAGGTAATTTTTTTATAAAATCCCTAGTTTGACACACTGCCTGTGACATATACACAGCGCAATAGTCTTAGTCCGATGTCTGGCTAAAGAGTAAAGACTAATCGGTAAAGATCGAGTCTTAACTAATCAACTGTATGGTTGGAATTCTGTAAGGGTGGCTCGTCGAGACAAAACACTTGTTTCTGCAATTGCTCAACGGCAATAGAATATTTTAAGCAAATTAAGCGAACGAAGGACTTGTTCAGGATTCTACATGTGCACAGAAGATGTCTCCAAGAAGGAAGTCCTAATTCCTACTCACTGCCATTCAATGCGAGCGCTCGTAAAGCATTACACAGGTCAATCAGGTCTAGTTACTGGATCACATTAGTGTGTTCCTCACTAGACAATAACCTTACTCAACAATTCCATAACCTCTAAATGTACATAAATCATATATCTAAAAACACTGCACGTCAGATAAAGTCGCATGCAAAGCTCCTAACGTACTCCGGGTTTATCATAACTGCTCCAGAGCAAAGTGGGATATATGACGTAGTAGGAAAAACCTTAAAAACAACCAAGCATCTAGACAACGGCGTTGCCTGTGTTGCATACCACAGCCAACGCTGAGTAATCGCTTAGAACTCGGTACGAGCCCGCACGCTTGTATTGCGGTACCGTTGGATCCCTGTTTATGCAGTTTCATGGCGAACCCATTAGATTTAATTCTTTGTATACTCCCGGGAAACACGCCTATGTGGTGGAATAATTTGACCGTGTCCTGTATGGGTCTGACCTTCTATCCGTTCTGAGTTACCGTAAACGTTTACTGCGATCGCGTATATTTCCGACAAAGATAATTAGATCTATATTTTGCGATAAGAGGGAAGATAAATTATATCGAGCTTAGTTTTGTGAGGACATTGCAAGGGAATCGAAATGTCACTTTGATAGGTGGTTGTATCAGTTTAACGACATTGTGTGAGAGCAAAGATCATTAGCGTCGCCCTCTTCCTTTATCCAGTCTTTGGATTAGCACCGTCTGAATGCGAATGCAGCCAACTTGGTAGGATGCAATTTTGAGAACACGATTATCGACACACGGATTTAATTGTGCAGAGCGCTGTAGCACAGGAGAGCACGGCCATTCCCGACAACCTGTCGTATGCGACGTTCCTAGCCCTAGCCCTAAAGTGGCGTCAAAAATTTCTAAGTTAATGTTCGCGACCACGTAAAATGCATATATCTCGAGGTTGCTCACGTATGCAACACCTACAGATTACTTATGTAGAATACGCTGGGGAACACGCATAAAGGACTCCTTTGGAACTGACGAAACTTACGTAAAAATCCTCGAAATCACTAAGGCACAATACGCTAAGGAACACCGACAAAGAATTCTTTTGGAACCGCCGAAACAATGGCCAGTTCCACCTCTGGAACGCGACTCGCTCGCGAGATCTACGACGAATTCCTTGTCTGCAAGCTCTGCTTCGAGTCCTACAAGACCCCTAAGTGCCTTAGCTGCCTGCATACATTCTGCCAGGACTGCATCCAGGCCCACATGGAGGCGGTCGTAGAAGCGACCGTGTATAGTAAGTACGCGAGCGACTACCGGAAGTTCGCTTGTCCCCTCTGCCTTAAGACCACCCAGCTTCCGGTAGGAGGGGTTAAGAGATTGACCGACAACTTCCTCGTCTCGAATTTGTCGGAAATGGTTCGTAGACAGAGACCGTCGCAGTTTCCGTTCTGTGATCTCTGCAAGGTCAGGGAACAATGGTTGTATATCATTATTGTTATGGTAGTAATTTATTGTCGTCGTCGTCATCATCATCATCAACATCGTCGTTGTCATGATCATGATCATCATTCGTAGTCGTCGTCCTCCTCCTCTTCATCATCTTCTTCTTCCCCTCGTCCTCCTTCTCCACCTGCTCCTCATCATCATCATCAGCAGCAGCAGCATCATCATCCCCATCATCATCATCATCATCCTGAACGGTTAAAGGTTCTAATTCACGGGTTCAATGACCGCAAATAGCAATTGAATATATATGTAATTACTTGGAAGATGGTTGCATGTATTGCGTGGAGGTCAACCCCTGCATCGAATGTTCTCCTAACGGTCTGTTCTAACTTCATTGACAGGTTCTTGGTGGTAAACATCGCGAGGCCCTTTCGAAATGCCTCGACTGCGACAAGCTGCTCTGCGCTCCGTGCGTCGCTCTCCACCGGAAAACTCGAGTCACCCAGAACCACTCTCTCTTTGACGTCGAGATCGAGAAAGACATTGAGTGTAGGGACCACGAGGGTGAGGCCATCCGGTTCTACTGCGAGGCCTGCGAGACGTGCGTCTGTGTCCTTTGCACGTTCCAGGACCACAGAGGCCACGATGTTACCAGCTTCAAGGAGGCGGTCGGTCGATATAGGGAGGACATACAGGAGATGATCCGGGAGTGCCAGGAGAAGATTGGTAGAATTGAAGTCCAGATTGATTCGATTGTTAGGTGTGAGCAGGAGGTCAAGGGAGTTGAGAAGCAGATTCACGAAACGGCAGTTGAACTCATTAGGGTAAGTGGACTCGTTTTGGAGAGGGTGAATAGATGGATTTGAGGAGCGGATATAGAGATGGCGCGGAATTGTTACTGTTACTTATAATTGATACTGTTATTATTATTATATTTATTATTATAATAATTAACGTTATTAGTATTTTATCTCATCTAACCAGCTATCATTTTCCAATAATTATAAACGATCCTACTACGTGTAGGTGAACCTACCTTGCGTAACCACTAACCTTTGGTCCCTAAATGGGTCGGTCTCCTGTGTTTATTTCAGCCTGCTTACTCACTAACATGACTACCTCTTTCTCTTTTCAACTAGGCAGATAAATCTCTAAGTTTTGCTATGAAATCTATGTTAATTGCTTCTGATATCCTGATATGTCATAAAATTACGATTGATGATAGACGTTGCTGTTGTAGCAGTAGCACGTTTAGTAGAAGTGGAAGTAGCAGTATGCCTATTGGTATTAGTAGCAGTTATAATGGTAGCAGTAGTATCATCGTCGTCGTCGCTGTCATAATTATTATCATCATCATCATCTTCATCGTCGTCGTCATAATTATTATTATTATCATCATCATCATCATCAATTGTTGGGGCCTACAGCTAGATGATTGCTCTTTCAAAGACGCGTACAAAGAATTTGAAAGCTAACCGCCAGTCCGTTAATCATTAGTTCAGAAGAAAAAAATGAATCACACATGGACATCGTCTCTTCTAATACATTATTAATTAATTATCCAATTGTCTTCAGGATATTCGCACAAAAGAACAGCAACTCGTTGACGAACTGCACACGATTTACGGGTCCGAGTGCCTCGATTTCATCGAAACCCGCAAGGAACTGTTCAGCCAACTACAGAACCTACGCAACACTTGCAGCCTCACAGAGCTAGTGGTCAACGGGAAGGATATCGAGCTACTCCTTCTCAAGAACGACGTTCGCGAGAAACTGACGGCGCTTACCTCATCCGTAGAACTCCGAATTCTCCCGAACACAATCTCGAAGCGAGTCCAGTTCAACGCTGCAAACTTCGTCGATCTCGGGAGTATCGCCGACCGGGAAAGACCGCTGACGTTTACGATGAGATTTCCGCGAATAGGGAGCAGGAAAGACGAGGAAGAGGAGGATAGAGAGTCCCCTTTACCTACACCGCGGAAAGAGATCGTAACGGCCACCCAAGGAACTCAGACGGACCTTAAACTCACCGTAGAAGCAAAGGTTCAAACGGACGCTGCTCCGCGGAGATTTTACACGGCTTTGAAGGATTCGGTGCCGTTTTCCAAACCCGCCAAACACTATTGAACTGTCGATTGCAGCAGTTCGGATGTTTAGGAGTTTATCGTGACCAGTGTTGGATCTAACTATGAAAAATCCAATGTATTGACTGAGAGTGTAGCTTAGATCTCAGGCACATGTCCAAATAGCTAGACTGTGATAGCTTAGGAAATAATGATAGGGCCTACCTCGCTATTGGATAGATTATAATCTTATAAATGCATTGATTTCAAGTCAACTGCAAATCGCTTTTTAGCTTTAACTATTGTAACGAAGACAAAGCTGCAGGGAGTTCACAATTCTGTCGCTAGAGCAGTAGATATATATATATATATATATATATATGATTCATCCAAACATGAAAATGCAACTGGCTTCTAGTTCAGCAGAGGAATAGCTTCAAATTGGGGCTATTCATAAGACTTTGAACCCAGAGGAACAACAATACTTATTAACATCAATTCTTATTCCCCAGACTAACAATTTTTCAATGAGATCATCTGATCATTGCTTAAATCAGGAATGTCTGGTCATACTTAAACCAAGAACTGTTCTTGGTGAACGAGCTTTATCGGTTGCAGGCCCTACTTTCGGAGCTCTCCATATGCCTTCCCTTCATTCAAGTGGCTTATCCACCATGAGATGCTTTCCTCTCCGTCTTATGGACTCATATTCTTCTATTGACTTGGTCTTAACTCTTTAACGACCATCGCATAGTGAACCGTAAGGCATAATCAATAATGCTAGTCGTTATAGGGTTAATAAGCCATGGTAATTGATGCATGTGTTGAAACAGCACAATCAGGCAGTGGGTTAATTATCATAATACAGCTTTCTTTATAAATGACCAATAGTGATAAACAGTGGTGGATAATAACCTTTAATCCAGCAGGTCCAACTACCTTCCCATTCACCTTCGAACACATAAACAGTGGCATAAACTTTCAATTTAATACACAGGTTCAAATAATCATGTTTATTTGACGATACAATTAATGGACTAATTTGCTCATTGTGTATTTATTCATCATCGCCATCTAACAATTGTGAGCGAAGGACTTGCTCAAGGTCCCTACCATGTAATCGTCTCAGAGGAGAAGGGGAGGATCGAACTCGTACTCTCGATCACAGGGCGACCACTCTAACCAATTGACCATGGTGTCCCACACTGGGCAAAGACAGAGATAACCGAGCCCTTGGGCAGAGCAGTCACGGGCCCCAAAACTGTAATTTGTAACGGCAAGTTTTCCGGATTTAGCCGGAGCAATATCACTGATAATGGCCTCGTAATTCAATTGCGGGACAGGTTCCCACAAGGTCGTTGTGTATTTGCACCCCCTGCCTTCCCTCTCGGCGGGCCTGGCCCCACATCTTAAAGAGTTTTATTTACACAATCAGTTCATCAGGCAATTTCCACAGCCAATCAGTGATGTCGGAAGTAATAGTCGATGGCAGTCGAGAAGGCAGCAAATCCCAAGGCGCCCAAGATGCCGGCCTTGACTCCAGCTGAAAAGGAAAACAGCCTCACGCTAAAAGATATTAATCCCAGGGTTGACAATTATCAATTATAATAAAATCAATCCTCTATCTGTTAATCAGTTGAGAAATAATGATTGATTGGTTGTCAATCATCATCTCAGTCGAGTGCATAATAGTGTATACGATTATTTATATACAAGTTGAGCAGTTAATGAATGATTTCCAAACCAACAAATTCATATACAAACACACGACCTTAAGTATTCGATTGAAATCCATAAAGTCTGCAATCCTCTACCTGTAGACCAATCTATTCTACAGCCAACACTTGTATGTTCTCAAACAAACATGCTGGCCCAAATGCATGGTATTCAAATTTTATTAATCTGTAACAGACCCAAAATTCAAGTATGTATATAACTGCGTGTATATAACATGTGTATGTAACATGTGTATATAACTGCGTGTATATAACATGTGTATGTAACATGTGTATATAACATGTGTATATAACATGAGTATGTAACATGAGTATGTAACATGTAGGTATGATGTAGGTACCAGGTTTATATATGTTTGCATCGCATGCTTTTACCAGAAAACACTTAACCTAGCATCTCTGATCTACATTTGAAGGGGGTCTTCCAGCCTTTAGAAATTGAAGCCCACCTCGTAACCCGATTAATCCTCCAACAATTCCACCGGAGGCTGTTCCGTTGATCAACTCGGTTTTTCCTCGATACTAAAGCAAAATCAATCAATCAATTCATTTATTGTGCCCAATTACAGTCAATTGAAATATCTTACAAAAGAGAACTTAAGTGTCGAGTAATAAAAGCAGCTTTTGTTTCAATTTCATTAGGTTACAAAAGGAGCCCTTAAATGAAGATAAAACAACTGGATAATTATTATTAAATAATACCATCATGATAACTACTTCATTCTTTGCCCCGATGTAAGAAGGATCCCTCAGGGGCATCAACATCATTTAAATATCAATATTATTTAGAGCACAAAACAGTTTATCCTATGATCCTAATTGATCAGGTCAAAATTTGTGAGTGTCAACTAAAAGTGACTACCACGTTGAAATGCTGTGTAGTACGCGCAAGGTGTACCGTGAACATTCCCCGTAACAGTGCCGAGGTTCTACCCCAGAGCAGAAAGAAAGGGTAAGTACATGTTCGCAGCAATTAGAGGATTTCAGGACCCTTATCATCATTATTACTCAATTATCATGATCAGTATTCTGTTAATTGAGGTAGATCTGATCCCACAGACAATAAAAATATGTCCTGAGACAGAAATGAAAGTGGTATCAATTATAATAATCAATATAATTACAACTGATCATATTTCTAGTCTTATCAGCCATAATAAAACATTGAGTAGCACACTCCCTCTTACCGATTCAATGATGCATTCTGTTCCCGCAAACATGAATCCAATGACAGCGAAATTCTTTGCATACGACACGGTTCGCAACTTCATCTCCTTATACACCAGACGAACTGTGGGAGTCTCTGTTCCGGTTATATTCGGATCGATTCCCGCAGTGAAGAGGCCAAACGCGGCTCCCATTGCACCACCTAGTGGAAAAAACAATATAATTTTTTTCAGCAGTACTTATAAACTACCCATTAAGCTATGTTATTCTATAAAAAGTTACTAAATATTAACTATGAGCGAGTTCACTTTGAAGTCATCAGCTGTAGCCAAATGAATGAGCTGGTGCCCTGTGCTTGGGCTTTGAGCTTGCTTTAGAAGTTTGGAGGTTACGACACTGTGTAATAGAGCATCTGTGGTCTATTCAGTTATATTAAATTTTTATTACGCATCTTCTCTGGATTAAAAACACTTGGGAGCGAAAATGTTCCTGGGAATTTCAAAACTGTACATTTTTAACACTATTGGCAACTTGGATTAAGATATTCAGGAAGACTGCATCTGGTACAATAGAGTTAAACCCTTTGTCACATAGACAGATAGATACAGTGGGCGTGTAGCGAATCGCCGAAACCTGAATCCCCGAAACTGATTTCCGGTGTATTCCCGAAAACGAAGCAAGATTGATGAAAAGGATTCTGTTTAAATGGAGGCTGGATCGATTACAAGAATTCACGCAGAAGCTGGATTGATGAATGAATGCGCTGTTTTGAGACAGTTCAGCGGTTTTCAATAGTACATTGCTGTTTTCGGGGAATCTGGCATTTTGGCCTTTTCAACGTTTTCGGGGATTCGAGTTTCGATGATTCTGGTTGATCATGATACAGTGGGCTACAAAAAGGTTATGTCCCTTGTAGTCAGAGGGTTGTCGGTTCAAATCTACATCAAGCCACTGCATGGTGACCTTGAACAAGTTGCTCACCCAGAATTGTATGTGAGGGAGGCAACAGGAAACCACTGCGCTCATCCGGGTTGAATAAAAGGCAAC
Organism: Bimastos eiseni; assembly: GCA_959347315.1. Taxonomy (NCBI): domain Eukaryota; kingdom Metazoa; phylum Annelida; class Clitellata; order Crassiclitellata; family Lumbricidae; genus Bimastos; species Bimastos eiseni. The sequence goes on along the minus strand of OY365813.1, from coordinate 23,962,360 downwards.
GGACCTTTCTCGGATAGAGAAGTCATCAGTACGATTGATTATTATCAAATGGACAATCTTTTCGCCATTATTTTCAAGGTGACCCGGTTGTTCATGCGGCCAACAAACAGTGCAAGTACAATGAAAACAAAGGAGAGTGCAGTTTTCATTACCAACGACGAAACTCATTGCTGACTTAAATGCACAGCTTTCGAAAACACGTTGTATGCGAATTTCTTCGGGCGACTTTGCCATTTGTGGAATTCCGCCCGTAAATATGACCCCGTTCGCGCCAAACCGCTGCTTTTTCTCGCCTATCATTCTATTGATTAACTCATAATAATTGTACTTTTGGGACGGAACAGTTTTCAGAAATGGATGTGCAAATCCATGTGCTACTTCGTCATTGCTGGGCGCCGCCATTATCGCTTGACATTTGCGAATCTTAGTCTTATTCTTTAATTTCTTAAATCCATAGACTTAAACAAACACACAGCATTATTGATTACTGTGTGGCCACTGATCACGTCATTTATAAATAATATTTATATGTATAGTTAAATTCACATAATTAAACAAGGTTCCCTCGTGCATTTATGCTGGCTCTGGATATAACCAGTCTCAGAGGCACGATATTGCTTTGTAAGTGCTATGCATGCCAAGGAATGAGCAATTGGATATTCATCAACTTTAGACTATCTAATTCGGTAGTGAAAGGTAATGTGATTCAGAATTAATTTATAAAAAATTCATATACAAATACCTTAGGCCAATTTTATCATGTTGACGTCCTTCAATTTGTAAAGTATTGCAAGTTGGAACAGCAATAACTCGGTGCAATATATATTAAACTGTAAATTTGATGCATATTTCTCGAGATTTTTCAGACTAGCTACTTTCAAACTTAGTTGTCGAACGCAATTTAACAGAAACACGTTGAACATAAAAATGCGCAAGGCGATTATATATCTGGAACGCTACCGAATTCTTATAATTTTCATAATCGCCGAGACATTCGCATAATCTGCGCAGATAATATCCTGCGTGAAAGTGATACGAGATCAATATTATCATTACACACAATTTAAAATGAATAAACTAGATATATTGAAGTTGAAAAGTTTATGTAATCTATAAACTAGCTACGACTCTACCATTACCTGTATGCTATAACAATGTCAAAATCCAGTATCGAAGGAGGCCATGTGAACCTTACAAATCATAATTCCAATAAATTTAGAGCATTTTACTTTAAACAGTAGAAAGCCCAAAATTCTGGTTATTGAGATTTATTTAGTTTGTACAACCTGGGACTAATATTCCCAGGTACAGCCCTGATATATAATAAATTATTGTCGATGACTGCGAGATGCAAACAGCTGATTCTAATTCTAGTAAATCGTATCACGTGATCAAATAAAAGAACAGGAACAGGATTTTTGTGATTAACCGTTTACGAAATATTAACTTGTTGATTTAAATTAATAAAATCTCGCTCATCTCGCCCCGATTATTTCGTTCGGCCTTTTAAGGTATATTATAAACTATGTACTTATAATCTTTCCAATATTTACAGTTGCTTAATGTGTGGTGAAGGATATTAAGCGACACTCAACGCATGAAGAAATACTTCTGCGGCGGAACGGATTTCGCATTTGAGCTAATTACAGCAAAAACCCTAACAGACTCTCACAACGCCTAACAGACCGTCATGAGGCCTAACCCGGCCCTGCCTAAGTGCAGTATATGGGTGCGTATGATTGCGAGACGTCGTACGGCAGCGCTTCTCAACCTGTGGGTCGTTCGCGACTACCATGAGGGTCGCCTTGCGATTTGCCAGAGGTCGACTGAAACCTTCAGGAATTTGAAATAAAATGCAGTTGACAGCATAGTTTCTCACATTTATTTTTATATGATTATTACACTAGGTTCTACACTGGGGCGACTTATATTAATATTTACTTATTTCTTGTGCTATGATTACTTAATTAAAATGATTGCCAACAACAAGAAAAAAATGTTGGAAGAAAGGTGATATTAAATTTCAGAATAAATAAATTTGATATCACCTTTCTTCCAACATTTTTTTCTCGGAAGTGCACACACCTCAACTGCACAATAGCAGTTGTACTGCAGAGCAATTGTACGCGAAAGACCTGGTCAAGGTCCCTACAAAGTGACGCATGCGACAAGTTTCCAACCCGCTCACTCAGCGCACACTGAGCTAAATGGTAAGAAGGGAAATGAATGGCAGTAAAAATACGGTGAAGGCAGTAACTCGATCATTTTTATAATTGGGTGTCGCCACAACTTTGGAAATAATCAGAGGGTCACAAGACCAAAAAAGTTGAAAACCACTGTCATGCGATATGTTTTGGCATGCTGCCTCGGCTGCGCTGGAGGGCACCATGTTTTCTAATTACACTAACCCTAACACCAGACCCTGACCGAACCTTGCGACGCATGACCTGTTTAATACCAGATTATGTTCAGTTGTAAGTAATGGGGGTTGAAGTTTCATTTTTTTGTCATTTCATTAGAAGCTGCCCAAGCACCTTTGTGGTGCTTTTAGAAACTTTATACCAGTCTTGTGATGACTGCACAAACTTAACAATATGGCGGCCCACAAACACAATATTTAAAGTAATAAAATAAGCTTGTTCTCTGCTGTCTCTGAAGCTTACATTTTTGAAGCTTTCATTTTTGCAAGCATCCACATAGGATATATGTGATCTCAATGTTTTCTATATGGATCCAGAAAGTTCCTCTCATGAAAAGCTATGGAGTTTGGAGTGTCTGTAAAATCCGAGCTTTGATGATGACATAAGGCCTTGTCTGTAAGTGCAACTTAATATCCTATGTTTTATCACTCTACCCCAGGTGGGGTGTCTGTATGATGCTATTATTTTACTTCATGCACTTTACTCAGTACTTACTTACTTGAGCATGAGTATATAATATTCGTTTAATGTGCCTTTATGTCAACCAGTTATGCAGAGTGGTGATTCCTAGCTGTGTCTGGGTCAGCTGCGATATTGTTTAGCACAGTTGTATTTGTCAATGACATGACATAAACCTGCTAAAGATAATACTAAAATATGAGAGGATCTAACTTTTATTTATATGCATTTTCCATCGGTTTTAGAATAATTTTTTGATTCTGGCAGAAATGGCGACTTCAGAGTCGATGCCAATTACCAACCACGATTTTCCCGAGTCTAATTCTTCCGCTTCTGATGAAAAAACACCTCTCATCGATAGCCTCGAGACGGATTCCAATTCCAACGCTACACCTGCAGATGTCTTCAAATCGCGAAGCTGGTGTCACGAATCACAACAAATTGATGCAAATGAATCGGATTCAGAGGCAGAACATTTTGAAGATGCAATGGATGCTCTCGAGTTGGGTTCGTCGAAAGGAGAAACTGGAACGAAGGAAGAGGAAACAGAATTTGTGTATGATGATCCGCCAACAGAAGAGGAGAGGGGTGATGGTTCTGGGGATAACATAATCGACGAGGAAGTGATTCGAGAACAGGAGGCGAGGTTAACAGAGGAAGAAAAGCAGGTTGGAATCGATGTTCCTTCTAATTTTTTGGAGACAGCATGTGCAAGAAATACTGTGTGTGCAACATTTTATAAAAACGGTTCACACTTCTGTGCGCATGTCCGAGCTTAATGCGATGATAGTTAAATTAAGACCATAATCTAAAAGTCTATGGTGATGACCTAAGAAAAGTCCCTTATCTAAAATGTGTCTTAGGGCAGGTGATGCATTGGGCCTACATTGTATTGTAGATCCCTCCACTTCCATTCTCGCCCCTTTTCACCCTTACAATTTCCCTCCCCTTCCTCTCCTCATCCTCTTCCCTCTCATCCTCCTCAATAATATAACTTAATAATCTACCTGGTTATACTGTTACGACATCACACGACGTCATAATTTGTATTGCCCAGTAATGCAGCATGGACAATATACTATTACAGAGGGACCACAAGACATTTTTCAAATTTTTTTATTAATAATAACAATACTAATTATACCATGCTTGTTGACTTTCCAGCAACGGAGGCAGGAGGCACGGCGCCTGAAAGACCTAGGAAACGAAAGATTCAAGGATGGTTTGTACATAGAGGCGATCGAATGCTATTCGGACGCACTCATGTCTTGCCTCCTCTCTCAGAAGGAAGACCGAGCAATCGTCTACTCAAATAGAGCAGCTTCTTACATGAAGCTGGTGAGTACTATGACAGCAAATAACGTAGGGTAATCTTTAACAAAGGAAATGTCTCATTCCTTCTGCTTTGACTGAGATCATCATCGATTACCACTGTATCACTAGGCTGCATCCTTGGCTTGACCTCCCCGACTCTGGCCTGGCACCAGAATGGACAAAGCAGCCTGGCTATTGCATACTGTATTTGTCTACCACCATGGCACTTTTGGCAAATTTATATATAAGCATAAAATTTATACACAGCATAAAATTTCAGCTATTTTGCCATCTACCTACGAAAGGTTATTAAAATTGGTGGAAATTTGACTAAGTTCTGACAGAAACAATTTTGCACAGTTTACTTTGAGACACAGTGTATATACATATTTGAAAAATTGATTAATAAGTCATGCTGAGTAGATAACTGTAAAGGCACTATATAGAATATAATTACATTATATTACATGCTCAACTGTTATATTCCCAACAAAGCATCGATAAACTTTCGGAATTAAATAATAACATCTCTTTTTACCTTGGGGCATTAAGAACATAAAGCATATTTTTATTTATAGTTATCTTACCTATCATTGAAGGAAATCTGTGATATTCTAGAGGGATGAATAGCCTTCAGAATTTCTTTTCTGTTTTTTAAATAAGGAAAAATATGAAGACGCAATCAAAGACAGTTCCAAGGCTCTCGAATACAATCCGGATTACATGAAAGCCTTGCTTCGAAGAGCGGAGCTGTACGAAAGAGTCGAAAAACTGGATGAGGCTCTCGAAGACTACAAGAAGGCCTTCGAAAGGGATCCTTCGTTGCACCAGGCCCGGGCGGCCTGCATGGTAAGCATATCGAATCGTACTTAGAGAGTATACTTCAATTGTTATTTATTTGTTCTAAACTAGAATTGTAAGCTGATTTGCTGTCCTTACAATCTAATCTAAGCTTGTGTGAATTAGGTATGCCAGTGAAGTTTACTTTAATTAATACATGATTTATCCACTGCTAATGAAGATTTTTTTGATTTTTTTATTTATTAGGTGAATTTAAATAGTCAATTCGCTGTCTTTAAATCGTAGGATATGGTGGTGTAAATTAGGTTGATCAGAATTGGTCTACTCATCATAACTGAGTTGAAACCAGTGGAACAGTAATCTCAAGCTTTGATTTCAAACCCATGCTAGCATAACCATTATACCTGTCTAAATGCCAATCTGATTATTGTTTGTGTTTTTGTCTGGCAGCGGCTTCCGGAGCAGATCAATGAGAGAAATGAGAAACTCAAGACTGAGATGATGGGTCTGTTCTCTTTAGTTTCCAAGTAGTTGGTATTTCGATGCAGTGATACAATGCAATACAATTGCATTTGATATAAATGCAAATGTGTCTGATACAATGCAGTACAACTGTATTTGATTCTTGCCATCACTCTTTGTTATTGTATTGTAATTAGTCATTTGCAGAAGCGCTGCCAGTGCGTAAGGGGCCTCATGCGAAGGAGTAGGTTTTGAGAAAAGCGAAAGAGGATGAGAGACTGAATTATAGAGCGAATAGAAGAAGAAAGCGCATTCCAGAGAGAGATCAATTGAAGCGAAGAATCGAGACTGTGCCATAGTACGAGGAACCAGAGGTCAAGTCTATTGGATGAGCGAAGTGGAAAGAGGGAGGAAGCTGACTGATGCCGAAGTATTACGTCAACAGACCCCAATGAGCATTGAAGATTAGAATGAAGGTTTAATATTGTATAACTAGAAGAGCTGTGGCTCAATATCGATCCTTTGCTTCAATTGGTGCCTCTCTGTGGAATGCGCTTTCTCCGTCTGTTCCCTCTAAAATTCTACCTGACATTCTCTTTTGCTTTTTTCAAACCCACTTCTAGTGGGGCCTTACTGGCAGCGCTTCTGAATGGTTCACACTGCTAGGTGCGCTATATAAATATTAAAATACAATATAAAGAAAAATATTCCAGAATCAATTTATATTTTGCATTTTAAATTATATATTGTTAGATGCTTCGTCATTAAACAGCAATGCTTGATTAATGCGTATGAATATTAATAATGGTTCTTATTATTTCAGGAAAGTTGAAAGACCTTGGCAATCTCATTCTTCGTCCGTTTGGTCTTTCTACTGACAACTTCAAGCTCCAACAGGACCCAGCAACCGGATCCTACAGCGTCAACTTCCAACAGTCGCAGCAGTAGAACCTAAAGACTCCGTGGGTCCCGTCGCGACCCAGACTTTCGTCACGCCTGAGTTGTGTGATGACTATGACTGCAGTGACGTGTGGCTACTTTTGTAGCATCACTTGTGGAACTACATATGATTTCTTTGGATAATTATGACCAAAGGAAGCTTTGGCCTTTTGTGTGGACATGTTAAACAGCGCTTGGAGTAATGGTGCTGTGTGATGGTGTCTTAAGCTCCTAAGCTTTGGTTGATAAGTTGTGCTGCTTAACATTGCGGTCATACTGTCTCGTTTAGAAATGTTCATGTTATGTGCTATGTGTAATAGGAATTGGTGTACAATAAGTTGGAAAAAACCCATTTGAGACAATGAGAAATTGTTGTTGAAATAGTATATATTGCATCCAGTGGTTAAAGTGGTTTGGGTGAACAGTGGGAACTCCAAAGTTCGAGTTGACTCGATAGGACCATCTACACGGTGATTCATTAAAAAACGTACCCCTAGATATTTAATTGTAACTCCGTCAAATATCGGTTTATGTCAAAAAAAATTTAAGTGAACATAGAGGAATCAGTTCTGAATAGGAAGAAAGTTACAGTTTATGTTCAAATTGACCCCCTCGGGCAGTAACACACGCGCGAAGACGCCTACGCCACTGCCTGACTGACTCATCAATGATGCGCTGATCCATTTCATCCCATACCTCCACAATTCGGTGACGCAACTCGTCGACATCATGTATTCGATTTCTGTAGACTTTTTCCTGCATGACGCTCCATATCTTATAGTCCACTGGATTCAAATCAGGGCTATTAGGTGGCCAGTAATTAGGCGGGATGAAATCAGGTGTTTCAGTTTCGAGTAACGCAACGGTCTCCCGAGCTCTGTGCGCAGGAGCGCTATCCTGCTGGAAGATGAAATACTCCGTTATCTCACGAATGTCAGGCAAGAGACCCTGCATTAGTAGAACATCTCTGTAATATTGTCCATTAATCTTAACACCTGGTTCGATGAAATGGATGTTCGTACGACCGAGTGCAGATACCCCGACAGATACCATAAGGGACTTGCTGAAAGTTGGTCGAGTCCGCAAAAGACGATTTGCTGGAACGTCTCTCTTCCTTGTACCGGCTGAGACATAAATACGATCATTCTGACTGTTACTGGGTGCTGCCACAGTAAACAATTTCTCATCAGTAAACCAAATGAAATTCACTAAGCTTGCAGGATACAACCTCAGTAGCTGACGGGAACGTGTCAATCTTGCTTGCTTGTTGGCTGCTGTGAGTTCTTGAGCGTGTCGTTTCTTTAAACATCGCAAATGTAAATCATTCTTGACAATTCTCCAAACTGATGTCTGACTGATTCCTATTTCTCGAGCAATTTGTCTCTGTGTGCGATGCGTTTGCGGCATATCTTCCTGGCTGAGCACCAGCGATTCAACCTTTTCAGCATTGTCGGTTGTTGCTGCCGTACGCGGGCGGCCGCTGCCTGGTCGACGATGGAAAGACCCAGTTTTGTCGATCTTTGAAAGTAACGCATTTAATCCACCAAGAGTCCACTCTTTATCAGGAAATTTCTTTAGAAAACGTTTTGCACTGTACTTTTTATTCTTTCGTAAGAATGTAACAAATTGTTTATCCTCTTCGGTAAACACCATTTTTTCGCGATATTTTCGTGACGTCATTAGTTTCGTCAATCGCGTTACGTCATTTTAGCTTGGTGTGTCAAATGATTTATGTAGCACTTGAATAGAATATCAAGCATCATTATTCTGAAATTTCATTAAAATTAATGGTCATTTACCTGAGTTATGCTAACCTATGTAAGGTACGTTTTTTAATGAATCACCGTGTATGTCTACAGTCTACCCCTAACCAGGCCTTATGCAAATTTAAGAATAAAATCCTTCGATAAAACCGCATTCCACATATTAAAAATGTAAAAGTGAATACATTCGAAAATTTAAAAAATGCAAATAATTTACATCGATTTTTTAACATGTGTCCTCTCTCTTGACCTAAAAGTAAATATGAATCTTGCAGATTTTTTTGAATAAATAGATATACATGTATACAGTCTATAGTGTGTCGAGTTCAAACTCAAAGAGCAAGGGTTCGGATCTCACATACATTTAGGCCTATATTGAGCTAGTTAAATAGCCAACTGTAGCTACATGGGCCTAACAAAAGAGAAAATATTAAAGAAATTCTATTCTAGCTATGATGCTGTCTACACATGAAAACACATCTTAATAATCTCGATTATAATCTTGCTCCACAGCACTATATTGACGTAAGAACTTGCCACGTAAATGGACAAGTTATCTCTCACCCCTCAGGGTCGAAATCATTTGGCCAAGCATTGGGATCATGAGATCTGACACTAGAACTACACAGATCCTTCTCCGAATCTGCCAACAGTATCTTTGTCATGCTGTCTACCAATGCTTGCATAGTAAAACTGGCATTGATAAATTTACCTCTCTTTCCCACTGCAAGTAGCAAACGATGCATCCTTGAAAGCTCATATACATCTGCAGCCTGACCAGCTTCAGCATAGTACTGTCCACTCAGTCATTTCTAGCTGCAATGACTTGGATTCGTCTTCTCAGGAGTAGATGATCAACAGGAAGAGTGATATAAAATATCTGCGATGCTAAGGACAAATCGGCCAACTCTTCCAGGGCATCAAACACGAGTCTTTGTGAGAACAGGGTTATCCAGTTTCATGACTGTTCCCAACAATTTCTGCTGCTCTAATCAGCTCTCTTAATACTCGATGATCAGTTGCTGAAATGATTGTGCAAACACACTGTAGGATTGCCGAACATCTCTAACCAAGACCATTTGCACCTCACATTCACTGCTGCCGGTGTTAGGCCTATCTGCTCCAGGTTGCAGACTCGGTGATGAAACCTTAATTGGACTCCTGTGCTTCCAGCGTTCAGAAGCATGCCTGCTGCATTATGGATCCAGTAACAGCGTGGATTATAGGCTATATCTATGTTCTTTAAATTTGTAACTTTTTATCTATTTCTTTGACCTTTATCACTGAATACTGACTTTGTGATACCTTCGACGCTACTTCCATGTGTAGTTTGGCATTATACTATAGTTAAGAAGACATAAAATTAGTATTTGAATTTGTTATGAATTTGTTGGAATCGACAGTAATAGTCGGACAATACGTTCATAATGAGATCTCCGGAATTCCGAAATAATTCCGGAATTTTACCGAAAAAATTCCGAAATTCCAAAAAAATGATTATGGTCCGGAATTGCAGTCTCTTTATATAGGCCTCCAAACTGGGCGGTTGCGGTGCCTGGACCGGGTCCTGCGCTCAGCTGCACGTCTTGTCGGTCGCACTCCGAAATGTGGCCACGTCTCCGTATAGAACCATAGATGCTGGATGCGGTCCCCTAGCCACTCCTCCAGCAGCGATTCTCGTACTCCATCATCGCTCAGGTCTGGTAGTCCTTGTCTCCTTGCCAGGTCTCACCTCTGCCGATCTTCACAAACTCTTACACTCATCGTGCATCGGGTTGGGCTAATTATCGCCTTGCAATTTCAATCAATGACTTCGTTAGGCCTAATAATTTAACTTGCCACTGATCTGCATTCCGAAGGACAGTAAACGACGGTAACCACATTAGCTACATCAACGACCCAATTAAATCAAAGTTTGAAGTAGACACTGCTTCGACCGTACGACGTATGATGTTGACGATACAATGTGCTGTACAATTGGCTTTACAAAATACGTAGATATGTCACACAGTACAACTTAAAAATAGAAATCCTAATGTGTGAAATTAGAGGATTATCTGCGTGACATAATTCTACAATAGGCAACAAACAATTAAACCAGGAAACTGCAGAACATGATCTATGTAGACCCCATAGTTCTAACTACACAATAATTGTATACGCTGTGACCCATATAATTATTTAATATTTTATTTTACATTTCATTTGTCATTCTTGAAGCCTCCCTCGAAGTTATACATAACCGAAGAAACAAGTTTTGAGAAAAGCCAGAGTCCAATGTATTGGACAGATGGGAATGCGCCTATCAATCGGTAGGTGGCGCAGTACGTGGCTGAAATTAAAAATAGTAATTGGTATTATTATGGAGGTCAATTTACCATTTGACACTGATATTTAGTGATTAAATAAAACTACTTTCCTTTAAGTCCATTTTTGAATGCCAAAAATAAGGCGCAGCTGACAATTGACTAATGTAATAATACTCTTAGACACCTTTATTTAAGGAGGTATTGATAGGATACTAAATAAATAGTGGAACGCGTGTATGACATAGTTGGGAGTGGACGGGTTGATAGCTACAAACTCTGAGGATAGGCCCTATGGTCCAGTAAATACACAATTGCATTTGAGGACGAATGTGTAGCGGTTCCCCGGCTCCCAACTTTTACAAAGCTTCCGTTTCGACTTTTCAATTTTTTTCTTCTATTTTTTCTGTCCAACAATATATATAATCATTGACAAAGACAGTGATTAATACTAGAAGAACTTTGTATTCCGTAGAGGTATTTCATGGGTTACAATATAGCGCCTGTTTTCGTCCTTTCTCAAGACGAAATTTCTTTTATCTGGAAGCGATTGGTGTGCGCTGAGAGAGGCGCTATATAAATAAAGAGATTCAAATGCAATACGATGAAATATGTGATGGCTACCGTAGGGCCTACCTGACTTCAGAGAGAATAGGCCAACACTTCTGCCAATGCCCCTCAACTTCCACTCCCTTTCGCCATCTATTATCCTCTGCCTCTTCCTCGTCCCCTCCTCTTTTTTCTGTTCTCCTTGATCCTCTCCTTCCGCTGTCTATTACTATTCATTGTATTCTCCTTCAATTCCCATGCTAATCCCCTCATCTTTCCCTCCTCCTTTTTACTACCATCACAATTTTCCTCCACCTCCATCTCATTCATTCCTCACCTACCCATCCTCTCCGTAAGCTCCCGTGGATTATGCGAACATTTTTCGTAAATTATGCAAAAATATATAAAATCACAGAATCGCATAAAACACGGATTCTAGTCATCAACAATTCCGTCATCTGGTAGGGAAAGTATATATCTCCTATAGACTAATTATAGCCAGGACAAGCCAATTATAGTTGATACTGACCGAAATTGCTTAACTTAATTTATGCCATAATTTGCGAAAACTTTCCATTAAATTATGCGATAACCGCCAATTTATGCGCAAATATGAGAAATCGCATAATCGCATAAACCACGGGTCCCTACCGCTCCGATTTCAACACTTCGTCCCATTTCCATGCATAGTCGTCGCTTATTACTCCAATCCTCATTAGCTCTTCCCTGCGTTCTAATCCTCATCTATCTTCCGTTCTCCACCACTCCTCATCATTCCCTAATCCTCATCTATCTTCCGTTCTCCACCACTCCTCATCATTCCCTAATCCTCATCTATCTTCCGTTCTCCACCACTCCTCATCATTCCCTAATCCTCATCTATCTTCCGTTCTCCACCACTCCTCATCATTCCCTAATCCTCATCTATCTTCCGTTCTCCACCACTCCTCATCATTCCCTAATCCTCATCTATCTTCCGTTCTCCACCACTCCTCATCATTCCCTAATCCTCATCTATCTTCCGTTCTCCACCACTCCTCATCATTCCCTAATCCTCATCCATCTTCCATTCTCCACCACTCCTCATCATTCCCTAATCCTCATCCATCTTCCATTCTCCACCACTCCTCATCATTCCCTAATCCTCATCCATCTTCCATTCTCCACCACTCCTCATCATTCCCTAATCCTCATCCATCTTCCATTCTCCACCACTCCTCATCATTCCCTAATCCTCATCCATCTTCCATTCTCCACCACTCCTCATCATTCCCTAATCCTCATCCATCTTCCATTCTCCACCACTCCTCATCATTCCCTAATCCTCATCCATCTTCCATTCTCCACCACTCCTCATCATTCCCTAATCCTCATCCATCTTCCATTCTCCACCACTCCTCATCATTCCCTAATCCTCATCCATCTTCCATTCTCCACCACTCCTCATCATTCCCTAATCCTCATCCATCTTCCATTCTCCACCACTCCTCATCATTCCCTAATCCTCATCCATCTTCCATTCTCCACCACTCCTCATCATTCCCTAATCCTCATCCATCTTCCATTCTCCACCACTCCTCATCATTCCCTAATCCTCATCCATCTTCCATTCTCCACCACTCCTCATCATTCCCTAATCCTCATCCATCTTCCATTCTCCACCACTCCTCATCATTCCCTAATCCTCATCCATCTTCCATTCTCCACCACTCCTCATCATTCCCTAATCCTCATCCATCTTCCATTCTCCACCACTCCTCATCATTCCCTAATCCTCATCCATCTTCCATTCTCCACCACTCCTCATCATTCCCTAATCCTCATCCATCTTCCATTCTCCACCACTCCTCATCATTCCCTAATCCTCATCCATCTTCCATTCTCCACCACTCCTCATCATTCCCTAATCCTCATCCATCTTCCATTCTCCACCACTCCTCATCATTCCCTAATCCTCATCCATCTTCCATTCTCCACCACTCCTCATCATTCCCTAATCCTCATCCATCTTCCATTCTCCACCACTCCTCATCATTCCCTAATCCTCATCCATCTTCCATTCTCCACCACTCCTCATCATTCCCTAATCCTCATCTATCTTCCATTCTCCACCACTCCTCATCATTCCCTAATCCTCATCTATCTTCCATTCTCCACCACTCCTCATCATTCCCTCCCCATTAATATAGTGATCCGTTAACACACCCGGTTTAATGCCTTATACATGTAGTTAATGTAAAGCTGCTTACAAGCGGACAGCAAACACAATGTAATAAGTAATTATAATTAAGAGTCATGATTTAGTTGTCATTATCGACTGGAGGTGGTGGTTGTTGCAGTTTAACGACACTGTGTGGTAACAAAGACCATTAGCATCGCCCTCCTTCTTTATCCAGGCTTAATTGGGACTGACACTGGCCGAGTACTACCAGTGGACGAGTTTTCCGAACGGATGTTCCGAAGAAGAGTTTTATTGGAACACGACGTGCGTTCCGAGGGTTCCATTGCATTGTTAGCAGTGGGAACGCAGACACAGGATTTCGAGAGCAGTGGGAACGTCGTTCCCACGCGTTCCCATCCATTTTAAACCCTGATCGCGTCTGAGTAGATATCTTGAAGGGGTGCTCTATTATGTTCACATTGATTGATTGATTGATATTTAACTGATTAGGGTGCTTTGTCCGGCACGTGGCTAGCGAGCTGGGTTGTCGGTCAATAAATCAGGGTTCAGATCCTACTTGATTATGGATATGGTGAAAAAGGATAATGGTAGGTTAGGCCCTGCTTGATTATAGATATGATGGAAAAGTATAAGGGCAGGTAATAAGTAATTATAATAATGTATTACGACCTACGTGAATACCAAGAGCTGACCAGACAAGTTTGCCCGTTTATTTAATAGATTAAATTAACAAAAGAGTTCAGACACGATCTAAATTTACAACGTTCAACATGCCACTCTTGTCGGATATTTCATCTTAATTAATAATCTCGTCTTTTCGACGTCTTTCTCCATAGTCTTCAATATACATTGTGTTTCCCTTTTGCCATCGTCTATTATAATAGGCCTTGCTTTTTTCATTGTCTATTCCTGTTGTTATTGTCCTACGCTTTATCCTTATATCCCATTATTTAAAATATAGTCCTTTTATTGTTCTTAGTTATCGTCCGTTATGTTCATTTCTTATTCCTCCCGACGCTTACTTCCCGTCGTAGTTCGCCTTCGCCATCTGAAGATACATTTGCGCAACATCATCTTTAGTATCGTTACCATTTCCCTCTTCCTCTTCCTCCTCTTCTCTCTCTTCTCCAATCTGGAGATACGCTGGTGACTGCGGTAGCTCGGGCGCTTCCCAGGCGTAACGCTTCCTCACGACCTGTCTCCCTATCTGGTTGAGTAGTTTCTCGAGCGTGTAGAAGACCATGTAGTTGCGATTATCAATGGGTGCCTGGGTATCAAAGGTCATACAGCTGAGCAGCCTGACCCCGCGAGCGACCGTTGCGTCCCAGGGGATGTTGCGATAGTTGGCTGCGATCTTGAGGCTGCAAAGGATCTGGTAGATGCCACTATCTTCGATCTTTTTAATGTCATCGGCCAGGGAACGAATAGGGTCCGTCACCCGGCCTAGCTCGTCGTCTTTTGCCTGCTGGACGTAGACGGCGAGGTTCGACAGAAGCTGCTGGGCGTCCCTCATGAAGGCCCGAAGCTGAAAGTGAACAGACCAGCAACGCTATTAGCTTAGCCTTAACTATTCTTCTTACAGCTTAGCCTAGCTTGGGATTGAATTTTGAACTCAACGGTTGCGCTGTTTCAGCCCTGAAATTGTTTCTTCGCAGGTCCTCCTCATCGCAAGTCTTCCACTATCGTAATCGTAATCTGCAAACTCCTGAAGCACCAGCCGAAAGCCAAGTGCAATACATAAGTTAATTAACGAGCTTTGCGTTAAATCAGAGCCATAAGGATAGTCCGTGGAAGGTCAGAGTCCGTTTTCCAGAGGAGGCAGAGTAGCTGTTGAGGCTGGTGTGGGTTTAGGAGAGGATTGGATGGCAGAGAATCAATTAAGGAGTCTGGGCAAGAGTTATTGAAAATATTAGCTTTACGTTTAGAATGGAAGCCCGAAGGGTGATGGATAATTGGATATGGGGAAGCATGGGACAGATGATGTCGAATGACAGGAAATGATGGTGAATTAACAGAAAAGTATGGAATTCAGGAGGCAGATCGTTCCAGAGACGTGGTGCGGCGTTGGATATGGCTCGGTTGGAGAATTTGAGAAGTGACGATGGTCTAGAATGGGTGAGACAGGAGGATGTATACATGCCGATGTCTACGCATTTAACAATTCTAGAGTAAAGAATTCCAAATATCGGAGTATAAAGTAAATGGTTGTGTGCTGAAAATAGTCGCACCCACTTCTATAAATGTCACCATCTTCTGATGAACATCAGACCCCGGCGCAATATCAGTTGATGAATGATATTAACGGTTAGTAATAATTACAGAGGCTTCATCGTTTCGAACGTTCTGTATCTGCTGCATTTGAGGAACGTGATCCAGGCGACATTGTCTATCCAGGTGGAGTCCGAGGCAGCGCTGGTCTCGATTCTGAACGCACGATTCCAGACTCTCCACGTGTTCGTGGTTGTTACGGAAACGCTCAGATACCTAGACACGAGGAATACAAGAGCAGACTCTTTATATAGCGCCCAAGCTTAGTCGACTCTGATCAGTTTTCTGCGAATTGATCGGGTATCGTTGGATCGTAATCGTAAGCTCAACATTACTATAACGCTTAATGAAAACAAGACCTGTAGGCAGAGGTCAAAATCCAGAGAGTGAGTCAAGCGGATAAGGTGGATGGTGTAATTGGTGTTTGGTGAGGAAATAGCGAGGAAGGGGGGAGGCGAAGAGGAGGATTGAGGATAGGATTTGTGAAAAAGCAATGTTTTCAGTCTTGAGTGGAAAACCTGTGATGGATAGATCTACGATAATATCATCAGTGTATACAAAACTCATGATAATAATGATAACTTCCGTTGATTTTCAAACTGACAACAAATGCGGTATGATTACAGATGTAGTAGACCATGAACGAATAGGCCAACTGATAAGTCCTTACAGGAGTCGAATTTAACTCCGGCAGCCATGCAGGGCGCCCATTATAACGTTATACATCTAATTTAATCAACGCTCCTCCCTAGGGAAAGAAGAACTAGCCAACCTTTACGGGGAATTCGGGTCTCGAACTCGGCTCCTCAGTTCTGCGCCCCATTGAGTCATCCATTACTTAACGGCTAGACTCATTGATACTATGAGCGGCGATCCCGGGGGGGTTCGAAGGGACAAGTCCCCCACCTTTCACTCCGACACATTATACGTGTGCCACCCCCAAATTTCCTACCCATCTCATTTGGGTGTCCCCCACCTGTCAAACGAGATCGCTGCCTCTGATTGATACCATAGTATGACAGTCGGATAGAACAATGATACAGTAATCTTTGGATGATCTTACGATGCGGTCCAACAGTTGCCTCGTCCGTTCGCGTGTCTGTCGTGCGCTCTGTAGGATGACTGGTTGTGGATTCTGCCGCTTCATAATGAACATCATCCGCAGCTTCGTCTGTCCAGCACACGGACAAATCCACCGAGGACACTCCTCCTCATCACCCGTTGCATCCACCGATTGCGGTG
Source organism: Bimastos eiseni (assembly GCA_959347315.1). NCBI lineage: Eukaryota > Metazoa > Annelida > Clitellata > Crassiclitellata > Lumbricidae > Bimastos > Bimastos eiseni. Next base: position 23,945,655 of record OY365813.1, on the reverse strand, counting down.
TCAACACGAACATACATACCGCCACTCCTGAAAAACGCAATATAATAGAACAATTACATAACGTCCCATTGAGATATCTACTCAGATATCTGCGCTGGGAAGATGAGACGACGTGGCGTGGACTCATATGCCGAGGCTGAGTAAACGAGGTCGTCAGTACTCCACATCCCTAAGGAGCTAGGCTATTCCTCTTCCGCAATACTTACCCAGCGTCCGTAGAAAACTCTTCATTGTGGAAACGCAGTACAGCTCTCGTCTTTCCCGTCAAACTATTGCAAGATTTCAGCCAAGTTTCCTCTTGGAAAGTGGATCGTCTCTGCTATGCGGAACGGAACATAGATGGAACGAGAAATCCTCTTTTCTTATATCTGAACCAATCTGTTCCTAAGGTCTTCCCGTATGCTCCGCTGGTCTCAGAGCCGGTACCTGCCTTATATGCTTTTGAGGTCCTACGCCGTTCTGCCTACTCAGTATTCAAGCTACGGTTACTCCACAATTTTCCATCGGCTATCCTATCCGACTCCCGCTGAATTACACCTTAGCTGTTGGTAAGTATAGACTGTCTTGTCATCAGAAATTCGACTTATATACGGGTCGACTTATCCGCTAATACACCAAAGAGATTTACAATTTTTTTATTACAATAAAGTCCAGTAGTTAGCTTCAATATCATGCATATATAAATAAATATATAATATATATTTATGTATATGATATATATAGACTCTATATATAATATTAGAAATATAATATTATGTATATAATATTATATATAGCAACCTAATATTATATTAAATATTGTATTATGTATATATATGTATATATATATAACGACTATATATATAACTACTGGACTTTATATATGTATATATATATATATATATATATATATATACTTTGTCCACGCAGGGTTCTATAGTTGGACACCTTCATTTTCTGTTTTGATAACCACTTATAGGATTTGACGCGAGGAACCTACAGTTAGCTTCTTCTATCTCTGTGGATTAACAGAAAACTTGAGAAACTAGTGTCTATAATTTTGCAAGAATATCTGCGTGTCTGCAAGTATGTATGTATGTATGTATGCATGCATGTCTGTATGTCTGTCTGTCTGTCTGTCTGTCTGTGTCAGGCTGTCAGTCAGTCAGTCAGTCAGTCAGTCAGTCAGTCAGTCAGTCAGTCAGTCAGTCAGTCAGTCAGTCAGTCAGTCAGTCAGTCAGTCAGTCAGTCAGTCAGTCAGTCAGTCAGTCAGTCAGTCAGTCAGGCTGTCTGTCTATCTGTCTGTATGTATATACCTGTCAGACAGACAGGTTACTATTTGTCAGCATGTCCGTCACCTATAAAAATTACGCATCATTATTATTATAAATATAATAATATCATTATTATTATATTTTAATATTATTCTTATTGTTACACTGTGAGCTTGTCAGAAAATCGAGTCAACAAAGAGGAATATTATTATTCTGGAACAGCTGCTCCTTCGGCAAGATCGTCTGAGCAAAAGTTCCTCGGAAGGCAATGGCAACGAAGCGTTGAATGGCGATTGAGAGGCGCTGGTGAAGGTAGGTAGCAAGACTCTTTGCGATCACCGGTGATGAGATTTAATCGTCTTTAGTGAAGTCCAGGCTGCTGCTATTATTTGGGGTGACTTAGTGGAGAATGAGGCTGTTGGAATTAACAAATAAGTCTCGATGTTAATTATTGTGAAGACCGAAAGTGTCGAAAATTTGAGTCTAAAGTCCGTCAGAACTGACGGTCTTCATTTCGACACCATCTATAGAAGAAATGCACGGTTTCCAAATTTTCTAACTGTTCGTGTTCTAACAAAGTCAACCCGAGATGAAGATCGTAGTCCTCTTATGGATTGGAGAGATGAGTAGACTTAAGGGTAACAAGCGAGAAAAAACTGATGGAGATGATTTAAATAAACGTTACAAACATGCGCTTACATTTAGGCCTACATTCGATGCTTACGTCTCTATCGAATTCTACCCTCCCGCATCCTTTCCGACACAAACCCAACACACGGCGGCGCCAGTGTAATTATCGCCCGCTCAAAAGAAGCACGATCACTTTTTTGCAAAGGAAAACACACGATGAACGATATCAACTGCTTATAAAATATATGATCATCATCGCTTAAGTTCCGTTGAAGGATATCACCCGGTAAATAGCTTGAAAGGCGAGCGAAGTTCAGTGGATATTCGGTATCTAAATAGAAAAATGTCTACAGCTTTTCGTTAATATCGGCGAGAACACGAAGGTGGAACGTTAGATCGGAGTCGTATCATTTAGAGAAGTAAATCGCTATGAGCGATGTTGATAAATCATGATAAAAACTGAAGAAGGCGTCGAATGAGGGAATTATGAACACAGCTGTACGATTGAAGCAATGTTGTATCAGACGTTTTCTTAAACTTATATATGTATGTATGTATGTAAGTATGTATGTATGTATGTATGTATGTATGTATGTATGTATGTATGTATGTATGTATGTATGTATGTATGTATGTATGTATCAGCAGCAGCAGCAGCAGCAGCAGCAGCAACAACAACAACAACAACAGCAGCAGCAACATCAGCTGGCATCATAATAAATATTATATATATTATATTCAATGAACTTATATATGTATGCATATTGCTTTTTTTATTCAATTCAATCATTTTAAAATAGCAATCACTTTCGACTTTAGAAACATTGTCAGAATTTTTATCTTCTAAATATCCTCGTTGTCTATAAAGTCAATGTTTACAATACACTCTTAGGATGGATGTAATTATATATCGGTCATACAGCAACCCCTGATCTTCCTCTGCTCCGTGTCTTAATAATGTTTTGAGATACATTGAAAACCTAACTTTATACAGAGAGAACTTTTCCGTCGACGCAAGCATTAACGTCAAAGAAGAGATGGTTCAACGTTAAAAGGGTCCAGCTTCTAGCACTGCGCGCCATCTATTAATCATAATAAAATAGAGGAGAGCGTTGAAGGGGGAAATTATGAACGTTGCTGAACGATAAGTAGCTTGTTGTTACAGACGGTTTTCTTAACACGCCCATGTGCACTTCGGTTGTGGATTGAGCAATGACTCTTAAGTATGGCGTATGTTGTCTGGCATTGATAGGCAATGATGATGGATAATGATAAGGGTGATGATGAAGGTGAAGATGAAGATGATGATGATGATGATGATGATGATGATGATGATGATGATGATGATGATGATGATGATGATGATGATGAAGGTGAAGGTGAAGATGATGATGATGATGATGATGATGATGATGATGATGACGACGACGATGATGATAAAGTACTAATAATAATTAAAGAAGAAGAACAACAACGACACCAAGAAGAAGAACAGGAACAACAACATCAACAACGACAACAACAACGACAACAACAAAAACGACGACGTCAACAGCAACAACAACAATGACAACAATAACATCAACGACAAGAGTACCAAAAAATGATGCCAGGATAGTTCTAGAATAAATCTGTCTGCAGTTCCTGAGATCAGTTTCCAAAACTAATGATACCCCGTATAACATTAACATATATACATTACATATATATATATATATATATGTCTACCGTGTATATATATACATACATATATATAAACAGATATTCCGCCCCTGGTCAGGCCATCTACAGTGGCGGGTGATGGATGAAATCGAGTCTATCTATTAAGGTCCATGATTTTCATCTGTCTGTTAATCCTCAACAAAAAATCGTCACTTGCGGACGAGATGATATAATTATGTCTACCGGGTAGATCTGTCTATACGTCTGTCTGTCTGTTTCCCTCGATCAACAATTCGCTCTATCTGTCTCTGTCTGTCTGTGTTTCTATCTCTGTCTCTGTCTGTATATGTCTCTCTCCCACTCTCTCTCTCCCCCCTCTGCCTCTCTTCCTCCCTTGCCACGCTTTCACCAAATTGAATAATCGGCCATTTGAATTCAGACGGCTTCGTCTGCGCGCAGACTGCACCCAATCGAGTAGCTTCCAGCTTCAGCAACCGTAGCATCATATGGATGCGGTCGACGGATGCGCTCTATGGCTGTTCCACCCTCCATCCTCTGGCTGTTCCATCCTCCGTGGCAGCCGATCTCTGTCCGTCCTCACGGATTCGCTTCCCTTAATGCACTCCGTCGTCAGTTGCTATCTTACGACCCTTGATAAACGAGTGGGGTGTGAGTGCGGCGTATATTTATGCTCGCCTGCCTAGCTCTCTCTCTCTGTCTCTCTTCTCTCTCTCTCTCTCTCTCTCTCTCTCTCTCTCTCTCTCTCTCTCTCTCTCTCTCTCTCTCTCACTCTCTCTCTCTCTGTCTCTCTCTCTGCCTCTCTGTCCATCCGTCTCTCTGTCTGCGTGTCTGTTTGTCTATTTTTGTCTACATGTCTCACTGTTTGTGTATCATCTTCTCTGCCTCTCTATTCGCCTGTCTGTCTGTCTGTCCACTTGTGTGTCCGTCTCACTATCTGTCCATATGTCTGTATGTCTTTCTGCTTCCGTCTGTTTCTTGTCTGCCCTATTCGCCCAAAGAAAGCGTTTATCCTTCTAATTGACGATCGCATCCTCGTCAAATTAAAGATGAAAGCTTCCACTGCCCCTCATCCAATGGCGCCTCCCGCATCACTTCTGCCCTGCCTCGGAGGCAGAGGCTTCGAACGGGCGCCGAAGGATGGAGTGCCGACCGTCTCACCAGCCTCTCTTTGCCCTCGATCACACAAGGTGTGGTAAAAAATTTGTACCAGAAATTATTTTTACCCTGTCATAGTGTCGTTGACGTGTGGAGGGGTGGGGGCATCGTTACCAGGGAGCTTAAAAGGGTGCATTGTTGTTATTATTATAATTAATTCTTATTATTAAAACTGCCTGCCTCTTAGGGACATTGCCATCACTTCCTTTATATTAATAAACATAATATTAATAATATTATTAATTATGATGCTAGTAGTAGTAGTAGTAATAATAATTATTTTTTGCCCCGAGGTATACATGATCCCTCAGGGTCTAAAACATTAATAAGAATAAGAAAATTATTATTATTATTTTATTGTTATCATTATCAATTATCAATATCATTATAATAATTATTATTATCATCATCATCATAAGTATTATTTTGTTGTGAACGCGTAGACGGAAAAGTTTTGGCATTGGGTCCCAATCGACAGCCACAACCACTTTGTTCTGCGCTCGCGTTCGGCAAGTGCCCCTCTCGTCGAAACAATTAACGCCGTTTATCTAATCTTCGGCTCGTCTTCCTCGTTCTTCCTCATCATTTCCCGCTCTTGTTCTTGTTCTTCCCATCGTCTTTGTTTGCCGACAGAGGCCGTGATTTGTGGACTATTAGAAGAGTATCATTATTTCCCCTTCTCCCTCGCCCTGGAGGTGAAGTGCGAGGGGTGAACGCAAGGGGCATGGCCTATACCTGGTTCCGGTGCTGTTCGAACGGCTAGTGGTTCCGCCCATTTGAAAAGCATAAACCGCACCGGGTGGGCTAAGGACGAACACATTGATTCATGAACGGGCACACGGACAACGAACGGTCAACGTTGTCAACAGAACAACAACGAAGAAGACAACTAAACCAAGAGTGACAACAGCAAGGGCGAAGATGAACAACCAGATGAAGAGGAAGCGTCAATTTCAGCTAAGACGATGATTTGATGTCATGCCGTCGGCATCCTCCATTTCCTCCTCCTATTTCTGCCAAACTCCTTCTTCCACTCTTCCTATTCCTCCTCCTCCTCCTCCTTATACTCCTCCTTTTCCATCATTCTTCCTGTTCCTTTTACTTTTCCTCCCATGACTCCCTCTCCTCTTCTGTTCAAAACACCTCCTCCTGTCTTACTTCCTACTCCTCCTCTTCTTCTTCCTTCTTCTTGATCTTCTTCTCCTGCTTTTTTTATCCTTCATATTTACTACCTACTCCTTCTCATCTACCGCCTCATACTCCTCCTCCACTTCCTCTTCCTCCTCCTTTTCTTCCACCTCTTTATGCTTCTCCTCTTCCTACTTCCTCTGCCTCCTCCTCCTGTTCTTTCTCCTCCTCCATGTTCTCCTCCTCTTCGGAGGTTCTTCCTCCTTCTCTTCTTCTCCTCCTCCCCTTCCTTCCCTCTTCCTCCCTCTCCTCCTCCATCTCCTCCTCCATCTCCTCCTCCATCTCCTCCTCCATCTCCTCCTCCATCTCCTCCTCTCTTTCTTCTTTCCCTCCTCCCAGTTCTTTTCCTCCCTCCACTCCTCCTCTTTCTTTACCTCCTATTCCTCCTCTCTTCCTCCTCTCCCTCCTCTCATCGCTCTCCATCTCTCAATCACCGTTTACCGCCTTTCCGCATCATCACCATTGGACATAATAATACACTGGATGCAACATCACCATCGCACGTCATCCTGCGCCTATCCCGCCAACGGATCCTGACCGTGTTCTCTGCCTCCGCAACCGATCCGGTCCATCAGCGCCGGCGAATCAGAGCGGCACGACGCCTTTCATCTTCGATGGAAGCGTTGCCGTCGTTACGGCCATGGCGCCTGTTGCCAGGCTCCAGCAACTGGCGAAGATGATCGCAGATGCGGAGTGTTCATGTACATAAAACACACGGGTGGCCGTTGAAAGGGTATCTGGATATGGCAGGCACTGCTGTTCTTAAATAACTCTTGTGGTGATTTGTTGAGACTGGGTAGGAGGAGGAGAAGAGAGAAGGGGAAACGATGAGGAGAAGTAAGAGGAGGAGGAAGAGGAGGAGGAGGAGGAGGAGGAGGAGGAGAAGAAGAAGAAGAAGAAGAAATTGAAACAGAAGAAGAAGAAATTGAAACAGAAGAAGAAGAAATTGAACAAGAAGAAGAAAAAAATTGAACAAGATGAAGAAGCAGAAATTGAACAAGAACTAGAAGAACGAAAAGAGAAGGAAGAACAACAAGAACAACAAGAAGAACGAGAACAAGAAATAAGTTATTACAGACAGCATAGATAGTACTGACCGTACCAAATCGAAACCAAAAGTGTCTGATCATCGCCAGCCATTGCAAGCAAGAATTCAGATGGGTCTAGAAACGCTTGGGTTTTTAGTAACGCCAAACAAGAATCAATAAGTCAACGCTCGCGATAGACACGAATTATAGCCGTCTAGAATTCGCAAAATAGATGGATTCGGTTTGTATTAGATCAGATATTATGGGATGTTGTAGATGTTGTACATGTTAGCGTGAAGGGCTAGTAATCGACAGTGTTGGCCAAACTCATACAAGAAATGAGTTAAATCAAAACTAAACCAATGCACCTCAGATTGAGTTAAAACTCAAACTCAAATCATCCTCTATGAGATGAGTTAACTCAAATTCAGTTGTTAAATTATTTAAATCATAAACTCACACATGTCTCGTAATAATACGCTCTAATGGAACGTTGTACAAATGCACAGTTACCACGAAATGGTATCATCAGTTTATTCTTACTAATTAACTGCTATTACTGTCGTTGTTATTGTTATTAATGGATAAATCCAGCTATTATTACGGAGGCAAGGTACACAATCCACATGTTTGACACCACAAACATGACTTATATGAACTTGTTTCAACATAATATGTTCCGAATAGTGAGTTGATTTTTATATAACTTAAACTCACAGAAATAATGAATTAAATCAAACTCAAAACTCTCGTTGTTTGAGGTGAGTTGACTCTACCTCATGATGAATCATAGCAAGTGAGCTAATTCGTGAGTTTAAACTCATCTGAGTTAACACTGGTAATCGAGAGGGAAGGACAGAAACATGATTAGAGACTTCTCAATACATCCTATGCAACTCTGCTATGACGCATACAGTGATGGTTGGAGGATGAGAAGACAAGGGAGCGGGCTGGTCGAACGTCCTTATATGCGGAGGATGAGAAAATGATGTCGCTAATGCTTCATGATGATGGTTGTCTCAGGGTTAGGTTAAGAGACTGCTCTTCTTCTTCTTCTTCTCCTCCTCATTCTTCATCCTCGGTTGCCTCCTATTCCTTTGCTTCTTCACCTTCTGTTCTCTATTTCTTCTTCTTCTTTTACCTTCTTCTCCTTTTCTTCATCATCGTCATTATCATCACCTCCTCCTTCTCTTCTTCTCCTTTGTTCTTCAAAATTAAACTGAATTAAACCAGATAAGAAGCGATATCAACTAGACTAAATTGACATAACCACAAAAATCCATTCGTTTGCAAAAGACCCTGCCCTGGTTCGTTAAAGCGTGCCACCCTCGAGAGCGTACGATTGGAATAAGACATGTGAAACCCGATCGTCCCAGAAGTGGTTCTTAATCGGGGCGCTGATGTGAATATGGTTCTGGGGCTTTCGCTCGAGGCAGCTCCCTCTCAAGTCTCTCATAACAGCAACGGTTATAAAGCTTTATTGCTGATTATGGATAGATTCATTGCTCCTACACTGCTCGCTTTATAACAGTGCCAGACCAAAGCCTGGGTAAAGGAGGAGGGCGGGGCTAATGGCCTGTGCCAGCCAAGAAGTAATAACAAGTACGTACATTCGTGTTATACAGAATCACAAGTGTGAATGTTTCTCTGTGTTCGTATAATTGTCTGTGTGTTCGTTAATTGACCTCCATAGCAGAGATGATAAGTGTCGCCCTCCCCTATACATAGGTTTGGGACTGGCAATCACATGCAGAGAATGAAACGTGGTGGAGTAATAGTTCTGCGGGTGTGTAAGTGTGCGCGTATCCTTCGGTATGGCTACGTGGTTGTGTTTGTTTGTGGTGTTGTTATGTTTTGACAACTGCAGCTGAAGATTGTTGATGGTGATATTGACCTTTAGAAATTATTGTACCAGTGAAAATGATGATTACGGGTGTCACGAGGATGATGATGATGACGATAATGATAATGATGACGATGATGATGATGACGACGACGACGACGACGACGATGATGATGATGATGATGATGATGATAATGCTGCTGCTGATGATGATGATGACGACGACGATAAGAATAATAATGGCTGGGGTAGTGGTGGTTGTGGTGACGGTGGTGATAATGATAATGACTACGACGACGACGATGATGGTGATAATGATGACCATGATGATGACAATTAAGATAACGATGATAAGAATAGTGATGCCGATTATTACAGATGAAGATTCTACTGTTGCATAATTATAATAATGTACAACACACGTTTCATAATTCCAACCTCTTCAATAATGAAAACCGACAAAGCACTCGTACAACTTCAGCAAAATGTCCCTGAATGTTATACAATCATGTCAACTGTTTCCAAAGACACAAACAGCTTTCCATTGACACCCTCCAATGACACCCTTTATTGACACCTTACATTGACACCCACCACTGACAACCTCTTTTGACGACCTCATATGACACCCTCCATTGACATACTCCATTGAAACCCGGATTATTGTCGGCAAATTTATTGCGTAAAGTGTTACAATTTACTGGTGCAAATGGGGACGAAGTGATTACAGTGATTACATGATCAGTGATTACATGATCAGTCAACGTTAGGTGTGATTAAGTTTTATAATATTTAGATGCATTATGATTTAAAGGTGTCTAATTAATTTGCTTCCCATTTCATGAAGCAAAGCGGTGGGGTAAATGTCTGTTCCTACAACACCGTAATATGGGCGTTAACAAGTTTGACATTCCGTAGATATAAAATGCGGGTATAAGAATGTAAAGCTATTTTTAAAATTGGTAATCGGTGTATAGGCTTATAAATCAATTTATCATAAGCTGTAAAAAATAACGAATTTCCTTTATAAAAACAATCGCTATCATAAGCCTTTGAATGTGGGTCAACTTGATGCTGAATAAATTATCAATCAATTAAACTTAATATAGCGCCCATTCAAGATATCTACTCAGAGGAGCTCCATGTCTGACAACAGTAACGAGTTGAATGAAGTTGAGGGGGTTTTGGGCAGAACTGGTGAAGGTCTTGGCGTATAGTTCATTCCATGTGGCTGGACTTACCACTGCATAGGCCAGGTTCTGCACAGTAGAAGGGGAGAGTCAAGTTCCTCGAAGTAGCAGAAAGGAGAGACCTTCAATCTACATTAGCAGTGACAGAGGGTCGATACAGCGCCAAACCATGGCAGAAACCCTGTGTATACGCATTTCGCTGTGAGATAGGTAGCCAGAGAAGGACGTCACCCACGGCCATTCTAAATATAGTACACTGTTACTAAATATAGCGGGCCGTGCATCACCGCATATATAGATAGATATATGATAAATTAAAATAGAGACATTTAGACACATTTAACGTCTTTAAAATCCGTCCCTATTCGTAATCTGTTTCTGACAGCCTGAAGAGTGGATTGAGGAGAAGAGCAACGTCAGTCGTCTTTCTTATGACACTGTGCCATTAAACAGCTATAGGCATAACTATTTGAAATCTCAATTCTAAGCAACAAATAAAAATAATAAAAATAATAATATAAAAAAATAACAATAATAATATTAATCATAATAACAGTAATATTAGTCATAATAATGATAATAATAATCGCCATCATCATTTTCGTATTCTTAATATTCTAGTCCCTGGGGATCATGTGTACTTCGGGGAAAACACAATATTAATTTTAATAATAAGATAATTACAATAATTGTTATGGTAACAATAATAATTAAAATTATAAATATGTTTTTTTCATATTTAGAACTGGTACACCGCAGTTTAATTGCAGACATATTATGAACGAATTGGCAAAAAATTATTACAGGCGTCGAATTTAACTGTCAGCAGCCATTCACGGCACGCGAATTACGTTATACATCACATTTACCCAACGCCGACGCCTAGCGAAACAATGACTAGTCAACCTTACGTGGGATTTGACGGGTATAGAACTCTGTTCCTCAACTATGTACTCCAGTGGATCATCCATTGCTTGACGAACCCCTCATCTGGGTAACATAATTATAATTGGTTCCAGACCATTTGGATTTTGCCTACAGGTTTACTGCGAAGCATTCCAAGTACACTCAGGAAATACTTTAAATCGGCTTGCCTATTATGTGAATTCTTATTGATATTATTACTCAATTCAGGATAGACAGGACGACAGTTTAAGTGGACTGACTTAAACACGTGAGTTGCGACCGATCGCTATTTCTTATTGCTCAAACTTTTTTGCACTTTTGCATAATAGGCAAGAGGTATTAGATAATATTATCCAATACCTATGCGAAAGTTTTTTCTGCCGTAGTAAACTTTCTTCTAACGATGAGACTATAACGACTACTGGTCGACAACTCTTGCTAGATAGGATTTGGCGCTCAGCAATAAATCTTGTTGGTCGGATTAACCGCATCGTATGAACCTACTGATCATCGCAGGTTGGCAGCAACCATTCGTCCTCCAAATGTAGTTGCCATCACCCACAGGACCTAGTGCCCTGCTTGCTACATTAGAAGGCTTCGTCATCTCTCATTGGCTCACAGCAATTCTAGTAGCAATTGACGTAAATGGGCAAAATGATAAATATCGTGTGACGTAATATTAAAATGACGATAATGATAATAAAAGTTGCAGCTATTATTATATTATCAATACTGATTGTAATAGCAAAGATGGTAGAGTCGTAGTCTAAGATATGACACTTCTACCTCGCTGTGTATGATTGGTCTGTGTGGTGGTCAGAACACAAAATCCACTATATCATTCGTTACGTGGCCCAGATAACGCCACGCCAGCCGCGCCACGTAGCAAATGGTATAGTGGTATCTTAGCAACGACAATCGATTCCAAGGTAGGTGACGTAAACATTTAGATACACAGCGGAGATAGGAAGTGTCACATCTTAGTCTACGACTCTACCAGCTTTGGTAATAGTGATAATGGTTAGAATTAAAACAATAATGATGATAATAACACTGATAATAATGATAATAATAATAATAATAATAATAATAATAATAATAATAATAATAATAATAATAATAATAATAATAATAATGATACTGGAGAGGATAATAGGTAAAATAATAATTATCAGATGCTCATAAGCAAAAGGATGGAAAGAGTAAGCCGGATGGAACGCTGGACAAGTGAAGAGATATATCTGTTTGCTTCTGTAATGATTGTCGTTAAACTTTGGAAATCATAAGAAGACACTCTTTAAATGACTTAACCCTGAGATATAAATTCTGCATAATTAGCTTCGTGTCTCTGTGTTTCCTTGCTTATCCCAGTGCATCTCCGTCCATCCCATCCTTGTCTCAGCTTCCCATCCAAATACCACACTCAAGACATCCTCTCACTATATGTCAGCCTCGTGTTAAGAACAATGCCCTGTTCTATGCACTGGGGCACAGAGATCCAACCCATCCCCCTTCTCGGTCATACCAAACGCTTGGCAACTATATTACGCGACCGCTCGATAACCTCTGACCCCATAGGGTCACCCCAGTTTTATTCGACAAGGCTTGACGACTGGTTGTGTCTTCCCACCAACCCTAACGGTGCCCTCTAAACCCCAAACCCATCCAGTGGCAGTTGAAATCGTCCCATGTGAGTCTGGGCTCTGCCTGCGATCAGTTAATTGACCGTTATGTTAGTTTAATTTGTGATGTCGCTCAGGAGAACAGACATGGGCCTCGTCTTTATAGGCTCTTTTCACACTTTATATCCGGTGATAGATATATATATATATATATATATATAGTATATCTCTCTCTCTATATATATATATATATAGAGAGAGAGAGAGAGAGAGACAGAGACAGAGACAGAGACAGAGACAGAGACAGAGACAGAGACAGACAGAAAGAAAGAAAGAAAGACAGACGGACGGAAGGACTGACGGACACACAGATAGTTAGACAGACAGACAGACAGGCAGGCAGACAGATAGACAAAAGGGAAAGAGAGGAAGAGAGGGTAAGATTTGTCAGCACTGGTTAAACCATGCGGCAATAGGTAGTTAGCAATTTCTCTAATTTAAGAGTGATATTCAATCTCTAAGATATTCGGTGGCAGCTGTCGAGAAACTGGAGCGATGAAGAAGAGAACATTCCACACGTTCTCCTACGCGAGACCAAGAAAATCAGTTGCCCATATCCATGGTTCCAACCCAGGGTTAGTCTGTGAGAATGCTCGGATACCTCCTCCTCCTCTTCCTCCTCTTCTAATGCTTCTTTTCTTCGTCTTTTTCTCCTGATTTTCACAATCTTCTTCATTTTCAGCATTATCTTCTTATTTGTCTTCTTCATCATCATCATCTTCTTCTCCTTCTTCATTTGTCCAACAACGTTGCTCCATAAGACAATGATGTAACAAGCGCTGCCCTCCTCCTCTGTCAAGGCTTCAGACTGGCCCCACCCTAGCAGCACCAGCGGTGGCGTTTTCCCAGTTGTTACTCCAACAGCAGGTATATTTTGGCAGGTAGACTCTTGCGGTTGGCCAAACGATGACAAAGTTCCAACCTATGACCAAGCCCACGGCTCTTCCTCTAGCGGCCTATGCCCGAAAGTGGGTGGAGCCAACGGACTCTCTCCACACCCCTCTCCACCACTCTACCACTGCTCTTTCCACCGCTCTGCCTTTCCAGTTTCCACCAGTCGTACAGTCTTCCTCCAGAGGAGTGGACCGTGGATAGAACTTGTAGAATAACGTTAGCTATCGGATGATTAGGACTTTAACTGGATCAAGTTATCCAGCGAAGAGAACAGGTTGGAGTGTTTTGTTCAGCAGATCGTAGTGTTTTGGTTCAGGCGATTGAAGTGTTTTGGTTCAGCAGATCATAGTGGTTTAGTTAATCACACGAGTGTTTAAAGTAAGCAGATCAGAGTGCTTTGGCTTAGCAAGTCATTCATAGATTAACGGCGGATTGCAAGAGATACTACGACCGACGTAAGAATGTTCAACACTGGTAAAACCATGGGGCAATTGGTGGTTGGTACGTTCGCCAAACTGGTCTTCGTGTAAGAAACACGGCGGGAGGTTTTCAGAAACTGGAACAGGCTTGGTAAAGAGGTCAATAGGCGATTTTTATAGCGGCAATCTGGTACAGTCAGGAGCGGCGCTCGTGGTGATACCTCTTCGGCCAGGACCCGAGATATTGAATCCGTCAAACTGCAGCGATAGCACAGAAAGACACGCTACCGGCATGGAAGCCAGGGCAGGCTCGCTGCGACGGGATGACGTCGATTCAGCCGACGAAGAAGAACGAGGTTCTGGCGGCAGACAACGAGGTTCACGACCTCGCCATCGAAGGTCACGGTCAAGGTCGCCTTCTGGTCCAGTTCCGCCTCTACTGCGGAGTCCCCAGGGTTCATCATCAAAACCGGACCGCCCGAAACTCTCATTCGGCATCAACACCATCCTTTCCGACGATGAACCTTCAGGAGCACCCACTTCAGGTCCGCCAGCCCCTGCCGCTAGGGTTACTTCCTCCCTTGCGCCCCTAGAGATTGTCTTTGGGATTCCCTTTCACGGACTCTCCAGTCCCAGGTATTTCGGTTACTACGCACATGCGTCGAACGTTGTCGGACCTACTTCCGGTCTTGAGCTCTTCAAACCGGAAATGTATCCGTTCCTGCCAGGATTAATCAAAATGGCTCCGCAGAATGTGTCGGGTATTCCCGGAAGTGCGAATGCGGCTGGCTCAGACTGTCACGTGACTGGACACCCGGTTTCCGGTCTGACTAGCGCCATCTTTCCGTGGATGCAGGAAAGAAAGGATCGATTATCAGGTAGAAATCATAATTTGTGTTTATTCAAACAATTTATGTTATCATTGGTTCGTACGTTTACGTTCTTTGCCTCGTCGATTATTGAGTGATTGATTGAGTTATTGATTTTATTGATTGGTTCACTGATTGATGTCAACAGCTAACGTCGGTGATAATTATCGTCACTATCGTTTTCTTCATCATAGTTGTCACGAATATCGTCACGAACTGTAATGTTATCATTGATATCGTCATATGATGATTGTCGCATTATCACCACATAATCGTCATATTATCGTCATCACAGTAGTCACATTATCGCACAATAACTGTGGTCGTTGTAATTACCGTGTAATGACCTATGACAACTATAATTATGGCAAAGAGAGACATTTGTAAAGGTACAAAAGATTGGAAGTAATTGGGACAGGATAGAAATCTGAAACCAAACGAAGGGAAAGAGATAGACTCTGGCTATCTTATGTCACTCTCAGCCATGGTTATGAAGCATTAGCGACTTCAAATACTCAGTCTCGTCGTATAGGGATGTGCGCCGCATTAAGGAAGGTGATGAGAGGTATAAGATATGGAATAGCAAGTTAACAACGGTCATTATCAAGCCAAGTCTGTTAATCGGCAATTTATTGATTGAGTAGGCTAATTGTGAGGTTACCTTTTGGAGCCGATGGCAGACGCCGCGTCTTTAATTATTCTTGGATGCTTAATCAGACGGTTTGTTTAGGCGTCTAAGTGGGCAATTAATTGAGGTTAATTGCTTAAGCGAGGCAGCTCGCCCTGTAGATATATCGAGAGATCTGATAACTCTATGAGAACGTGGCTGTCTATGTCTGTCTGTCTGTTTGACTGTCTGCATGTATGTCTGTCTTGTGTCTGCCCAATCCAGGAGCCTCGAATATATGTGGGTCCCACCAGCTGGAACAGCCTCCCTTTTCTGGTCTCTCTTACCTCTGCCGCCTTCCGCGATCGCCTTAAGACATTCCTGTTTTCCGCCTAGCTTTGTGTTGAGTCGTTAGCGCTATATAAGTTTTCAATTACAACTACATTACAATCCACCTGTATCTGTCTGTCTGTCTATATGTCTGTCTGCCTGCCTGCTTGAGTATTTCTTCATCTTTTGGAATTCTATAATTTTATTATCCTTCTTTCCTCTATATATTATGTGCCTGTCAATTTGTTTGTATGCCTCTCTGATTATCTGCCTGTTCGTTCATATTTCTGTTTAGCTGTCTGCTTGTCTTCTTGGCTGTTTCATTGTCCTTTTTGTCTACCGATTTGTCGGTTTGCCCTTTCTGTGAGACTGTTTGTTAGTCTGCCTCCTTGTCTGTCTGTTACTAAATCTAACGCTTTCTGTTTCACAACGTTTGTCTTTGCACGCTTCATTCTTATATAGACTGCCTGTATGATGTTTTAAAGGTGTCGAGAGAAATGGCTCTAACCGTCCAGTTATATATGGTGGTGGTGCAGTGGCAGTTTAACGGCTCTGTGTGACAACAAAGATCATTAGCGTCACTCTCCTCCTTTATTCTTTTTTGGGCATGGTTGCTCAGTCTGGTGTAATGTTCAATTGCAAACGGATGGATGCACTGCTCGAGTTATTAATTTATATTTCGGTCGACAACGTTTAAAAGGTGTCTTATGAATTGTGTGCGGGTTTAATGACTGACCTATTAGCGTTGTCCTCCTCAATTTCTGCCTGCATATCTGTCAGCCTATCTATGGGTATGTATCCTTATTCGTCTGTCCGTCCAATTACCTCATCGATCAATTTGCTATGCTTTCTTTGTCGCAGTGAGTCGGCGCATCGGACACCCCTACCAGAACCGGACTCCTCCCAAGCGGAAGAAGCCTCGTACGTCCTTCACACGGCTGCAGATCGTTGAACTGGAGAAGAGGTTTCACCGGCAGAAGTACCTCGCGTCCGCAGAGAGATCTACCCTGGCCAAGGGACTGAAGATGACCGACGCACAGGTCAAGACATGGTTTCAGAACAGAAGAACCAAATGGAGGTACGTTCAAAAAGAACCAATGTCTCGCTTTATCATCAGCGTAATCGTAGTCGTAATCGGAATAGTAATCACACCAGTAATCGTAATAATAATCGCCATTGTAATCATTATCGTAACTATAACAGTATTACTGTAATCGTAATATAGTAATAATAATCGCTATTGCAATCGCAATTGTAATTTTAATTGTAATCGTAATGGTAATCGTAATCTCAATCTTAATCATCTTAGTTATCACAATCCTTATCATAATCGTAATCGTATTCGTATTGTCGTAATCACAAACGCAATCGTTGTCGTCATCATAATCGTAATCTTAGTCATCATCGTCATCTGTCTGTCACTCTATCAGTCTATCGTAATTATACTCATAATCGTGATTGTAATCGTAATCTTCACCATAGAATAATGAGTTTCTGGAACCAGCCTTTTCGCACATCCTTGGTCGAAACAGAACGAGGGGCGGGAAGTGGCAAAATCTGTTCCAGGTGAAGATTCAAATGGGTGAGGCAGGTCGAGAGTTCAAACTGTTGAGGTCAGATATATTTAAGACCCAATAGTTTGAACAGATGAATTAACAATATACAGCATGGCGTCGAATTAGCAAGTTAATATTTGAATATGAGTACAGTAACAAGAACCAAGGGCTCATCTTATAATTATAGACTGGTGTTAAAATCTTTTAAAGGTGTCGACAGAAATGACTCTAGCTATCTAGTAAGATGTCGGTTGCCAGCGTTTAAAGGGTGTCTTACGCATCGTGTAAGGGATATGAATAACCATAACGTAAATACAGTGAGAGTTTTATGAGAAAGCGATGGTGTTAATGGAGGTGTCGACGATCTTTTGTGGTTCATAAGTTCTCGTTGAAGTTGTTTGACACGATCGCGTCATTTATGGGTGTCCAAAACAGACGCCTGGTAGAAAGTTTAACCTCCCAGCAACACGGTCAGGTTTAGTGTCTAGACGCGGCAGTCACTAGTGTTGCTATAATAACGAAATAGGAGGGGGAAATGGAGAATCACAGGAGTAGGAGGAGGAGACAAAAGAGAAGGGGAAAGGAATGAGAAGAAGTAGAAAAGGAGTTAAAAGATTTGACCAACACCTCCGTTTAGGACTATAGTTAACCTTAGGAGAGGGTGCGGGCAACCAACTCGGTTCCTTCGCTCTGCACCCCAGTGTCGTATCCATTGCTCTATTTGCCTAGTTTAAATATTCATTACAACATAAACCATATACTAGGGTATACTAAATAGTAATAGTGGCTTCAGTTTAGCGACATCGTGTGATAACAAAGTTCATTAGCGTTGCACTCCTCCTTTATCCAGGCTTGAGACTGGTACCGCCAGAGTTTAAGCAGTGCAGCGCTATTTACAGAAATTCGACGCTACAATTGAATGCATACGTTATTGCTGGCAAATTATTTGCGTTGACGATTACGTGTTCCTGGTGTCTATAAAGCGACGTATCGAAATTTTTTGAAAGACAGCGGATTAGCCCCCACCCGTCCAATTATTATATCAAACGCATTAAACTTCGCCGCTCACAGTAGCCTCAGAAGTGGCAAGAGTTAAGATGTTTTAAACGCGTGCAAAGAGATTATTCGACCCGACAATTATCATTGGAGGCCGCATCTCACCCTTATTATAGACTGGTCGTACATGTTTAAGGGTGTCAAAGAAAATGGCTCAAACCATCCACTTTGAGCAGAATACTTCACTTGAACTGGACAACGAAGATGACAAACAAGGAGGTTATAAGAAAAGGATATATAAAAGAGGATTTCAAAAATGACGGTACATGTGTAGAATGGATGATAAAATGAGAGCAAAAACTGGAATGATGTGAGTTATTGAGAGAAAAGTGCGATGCGGAAGACCAAACAGAGAGTGGACGGACGATATTACGGAATGCTGAAAAAGGGAGAATCTTCAAAGTCTAAGAACAGCTAAGAAAAGTTTTGACTGGCAATGTTAGACTGAAAGCAGTAGAATTTTTTTTAAAGAGCGCGGATTAAGCTGCTTTAAAGGTGTGCAATGAAGCCATTAAGCCATTAAGGCTAATCAAAAACAAGAGCAGTCCCTAAAGCACCTCTTTTAAGGCATGCATTATGTCATAAATTAAGAACGGACTAATAAAAATCACTGATGATAGTAAGGTAAACCCTGGATCCACCACCAGAATCACTGATGCTAATTCAACACGGTCTGAAGAAAGCATTGATGTCTTGACGTAAATATTATGAATACATATAATCTGTAAACCTCTGGAAAACATTTTGCACTAGATTAAGAAAACTATATTGCGCTAGATTAAGAATTCTTTATTCAGAGTGAAATTTGCTAAATTTATTCAACATGTACTCAGTTATTAGTGTGCTAAACATGTTTTGTCTTCTTGTATTAAAGTTTCTATTGTCATATTGCAGTTATGATGAGAAGTTAGCTTAAGAATTAGTTATACTTGATGTAGATTGGCTAATGCTTTGGTTTAAAAAAAATCTTTCTTCATTTCAATTACTTTGCATTGATTGTGTTAATTAAATGCAGTATTCAAACATGTGATAATTAATATTGACCTCATTTGAGTCATATCATACATAGATATGCATATTTATTTATTTTATTTTATTACCGAAATTTGATACCGCCCTTCTTCCAACATTTTTTGCTCAGAAGTGCATATACACTTGCCTCGACGGCGCAATTGCAGTTGTGCTGCAGAGCAATTGTGCGCGAAGGACTTGCTCAAGGTCCCTACACAGTGAATCCTCCGACGAGGGTCGAACCCGCGCACACTGAACGTTACGGGCTGACCGCTCTACCGATCGGCCACTGTGCCACACACTAATGCCCATATATGACAAATGTTAATGCAGTTGTATTAAAAAATTAAAGTGAGTAATTTGAGACTTATGTAAAGCTGTAATTCAGTGAATTGTACCTTGGTATAATATGATAAATGAAAGTTATAGACATACATTATTTGAAAATGTATCATTTATAGTGTTTGATAGAATAAGACCATTGTGAAATATGTCATGCTAAATAATTCTTTAAAAATCTGATGATTAGAAAAATGTACATAAAGATTGGTCATAAATAATTTGTTTTATTTTGAACATTACTTGATGCAAATAGTAATGCAAATATTTTTACATTTGCATGAGATACCACATGGCATGTATTACTGATGTTTCTAACTCCATTGTTATTTATGTTGTAAAGCAGTGAACACTAATGACAGTTTAAAATTCATAGTTTTAAATTGTCTTTCGGTTGCTATGAATTTATTTTCACTATTCTTGGTCGTGACTTAAACACCTCTTTCAATGCTCACACACTTTCAATAAGTGGTGACCGAAGAACCGACTCTTTATTAATAAATTACCAAAAATTTTAGTTGAACTATGGCTGCTTTAACAGAGTATTATAATAAGTGATACCCATTATTCTATTTTACGAAAATACGGTGCGCCTGCATTCTGTCAGTGCCAGTCCCAAGCCTGGACAACGGAAGAGGACGACGCTCATGATCTTTGTTATCACGCAGCGTCGTTAAACTGAAACTACTATTACTGACTGGCTGAGCATTATAAGTTTGATTATTTTTCTAATATCTACGTACACACTGCTCTTTATAGCATACAACATCGCTAGGCCAGCACTTGGTGCGAATAGCAAGCAGATTCTTGACGTGTCTGCTAAAGCAAGCAGGGAACTTGATGTTAGGCGACCTTTGGTGTCATGACCCCATCGCCGTGTTAAACGCATCATCACCTCTCCCATGCGGAAAGACGGTGGGTTGAAATACCAGTGGTATTAATGTGACCAGGTGTCAATCCAAAGCAGGGACAAAGGAGGAGTTGTTCGGAGCGCAAGCCGAATGTCGCAATAGAAGTCACCTGTAATCATTCATTCATCCATTCATTCATTCATTCATTCCTACATTACAAAGATTTATATAGCCCCTCTTCAATGCTGCCACTCAAAAGCGTTCTCGACCCCGGCACGGTAAAAAAGTACAGTTTTAAGGCCAATATAAAAAGAGTGTGAGTGGACTCTTTATTACTTTATTACTTTATTATAAGTCTCTTCATACATACATACATACATACATGCATACACACGTACATACGTACATACATACATACATACATACATACATACATACATACATACATACATACATACATACATACATACATACATACATACATACATACATACATACATACATACATACATACATACATACATACATACATACATACATACATACATACATACATACATACATACATACATACATACATACATACATACATACATACATACATACATACATACATACATACATACATACATACATACATACATACATACATACATACATACATACATACATACATACATACATACATACATACATACATACATACATACATACATACATACATACATACATACATACATACATACATACATACATACATACATACATACATACATACATACATACATACATACATACATACATACATACATACATACATACATACATACATACATACATACATACATACAAACACACACACACACACACATTCATACATACATACATACATACATACATACATACATACATACATACTTTCTTACATACTATTTTGATGAATTTTTGACAAATTCATATTCATTAATATTATTAAATTTGCACATTAATCATGTAGTGGAATGGGGTGGGGTAATGCCCGATGGCGCAATGTCCTAAACGAGCTATGTTCTGAGGGTAATGTTCGGGGAGTAATGTCCTAGACCCCGCATTATGTTACCGCCTCTGAGTAGGAATCTTGAAGGGGCGCCCTATAAATGTTTGTAATAAATAACAATGAACATCATGAAGTCTCTTGCACATATATAAAATGGATTTTAATTTTAAAAAATTTACTAAGTGATGGTTATATGCAAAGTAAAGTTTACATGCTTGTAAACCTTATTAGTAAGGGAAAAGTTGTGTAAATGTAGTCCTAAACAAATTTAGCTTTTTGGTTTTTGATGTGTGAAAATAATTTTCAATTGCTTTGCATGGAGTGTTATAATTAGGTGCTTATACAAACATGTGATAATTAATATTGACCTCACTTTAGTCATTTCATACATGTACATGCATATATGACAAATGTTAATGCAGTTAATGTTAATTCACTGAATTACACCTTTGTATAATATGATAAACGAAAGTTATAAACATACATTATGTGAAAATATTTCTGTAGTAATGTTTGATAGAATAAGAACATTATGACAAAATTTCATGTTAAAAGATTCTTTAAAAGTTTGATGATTACATAATGTACATAGAGACTGGTCATACACAATTTGTTTTATTTTGAACATTTCTTGATGGAAATATTAATGCAAATATTGTTACATTTGCATGAGATACCATGTTACATATATTATTGATGTTATTAATACCATTATTATTTATGTTGAAAAAATCCCACTAATGACAGTTTAAAATTGAGAGAGTTTAGAATGGTGTCTTTCGGACGCTATGAATTTCTTTGCACTGTACTGCATATGTTTCAAATTGTCGTCAACGGCCATAGATGTCATATGACGACGTTAAACTGTGGATTAATAATAGTTCTTTACTCGTTGCTCTAAATACATAATCATAAGGCTCTAAATACATAATCATAAGGCTCTAAATACATAATCATAAGGCTCTAAATACATAATCATAA
This sequence comes from Bimastos eiseni, assembly GCA_959347315.1. Lineage (NCBI taxonomy): Eukaryota > Metazoa > Annelida > Clitellata > Crassiclitellata > Lumbricidae > Bimastos > Bimastos eiseni. Next base: position 23,923,148 of record OY365813.1, on the reverse strand, counting down.
GGCTCACAAGGTTGCTTATTATTAAAATGGGCATAATTCCGAATAGCTGCAGCTACGGGACTAACTGTGCTCTGGTAGTGTCAGTCACAAGCATGGATAAAACAGGAGGGCCTTGCCAATGGTCCTTGTCATCACTTAGTGCTATTAAACTAACACTACTAGGCCTACTACTAATTAACTGAGCACCAGCAGAGGTTTAATTTCTGATCTACGTACACCCAGCTCTTAAGGACATGCAACATCACTAGGCCAGCTTCCAAATCGTCTCTATATAAACCAACGCAGACGACGACAACACTGGTAGCAGCCGCGAGATGTCGCTGCAACGGTATGGAAAGCAGATTCTTTCCGCGTCTGCTAAAACAGGCTGGGGAAAAATATTTTGCGACCTTTGGTGTCATGACCCCATTGCCGTGTTAAACGCATCATCACCTCTTCCTTACGGCTGAGCAGTGGGTTGAAATACCAGAGCAGCCTAGAACAACCGTGGCATTAATGTGAATGGGTGCCAGTCCAAAGCATGGATGAAGGAGGAGATGTTCTTAGCGCGAACCGAACGCTACAACATATGTTACCTATAGAGTAGAATATAACTGATGATCTCAAAGCGGTCTGTCAGCCCTTCCCGTTTTCGTCTTATTTTCCAACCGACAGTAACGGCCAGTTTGTTCTTACAACACTCTGGTTAGGGGCGCCATAGAGGCATCGATAGCAACAGCCAGTATTGTCGCGCGGTATTTATTGTGTTGGTTCTTACCGGTTTAAAGGTGTGTAACGGAGTCCGTCGGATTTTGCAAATTTAACCTACATTTCAACCATAACATTCTAGTTTCTATTGAAATTTTTTCGGTAGCTTATTTGTAGGAGAGTGGCAATTCTCTCGAGCTTTCGTCTGTTTAAATAAGGAGTGTTTCTTATTTTGTTAGTATGAATGCAGTGGTAGCTGAATGTTATCGATAGGTGTATTAATTTTATGCTGTCCTGTAAACTCCATAGATCAATCCTTCGAAATATGTAAGTAATAGGTAGACCTCGTTTAATACAGCGATTTAATGCAATTCTGAAATAAGCCGTATTTTCCATGCCGAATATTATCGACCACTTCATATTACGTACTACCTACAGCTATTAGCACTATGCAGAAGTTTTGGTTAATGAACTTGCGTTCTATAAATATCTGTAAGATTATGTTAACGGGTATCGCATTTTCAGTTAAAGGAGAAGTTTTGTGAGCGGTCAGTTTTGCGATAAACTCAATAGCGAGCTACCACTGTCTTGTCAATCAAACCTGAACTCATTGAGTGGGGCTACAGTCAAGAAGTGCCATATTAAAGTCCACCGCCGGTCAATTCCTTTCAGTTGAAATTCCTGCACGCCTTGGAATGGGGTTGGCATTGTCTGTCTGTCTGTCTGCCTGTCTGTTTGTCTGTCTGTCTCTACATATACCTATCCTGTAGGAATAAACACACGCACACAGCGGCAGCACAGATGTCGTGGGATGAGGCCTAAATGTGGACTTGGTTAGAGTCGAATTGAGGAGGTGCGCTGAATGATGTGTAAACCCGCACAGGAAGGACTAAGTACTTAGTAGCCTAAATATACCTTAGCCTATAGCTGTGTGGGAACAACTCAAGTCCACATCCCTCGTTTTACCTAAACCTTGATTCTTCATTCACCGACACCTGCACTGCTAATTCTCACGTCCTAGAAATGACCTTTTACCAAAACCTTAGCTTCTCCGTACGTTTATATGATTCGTTCAGTGTTCTTTTCATAGGTACATAGGATTCACAAGGCTTTGACTTCAGGCTGATTTTAAAGTTACGCAATAACGACAGGTATGCGTGTAAGTCCCCCAGAGGGATGAAACTATGATAATATTATATCTGTTCCACAACGAACACAGGCACGAAGGCATATGAGTGGCATATCAAGTGCAGGTGTGTAGATGCATATAATTATAAGGACTACTATGAAGCACGATCATTGTTTCAATTGTTATTTCCAGTGCATTTCTCTCAGCTGTCTACTTGACCCATTTGAGCCTATTCAAATAGACTGACCACAGCGGTCCATTTGGTTAAGATTGTACCCCAGGAGGATGAGATGATTTGGGGAGATCTGATTGGTAGCTAGCAGGCGGCAGGTATTCATTAGACCACGCCTCTCAAACCTTGGGCTTTAAATGACACTGCGATAACAGATATCGATCCTCGGACGTTCGCTCACAGGACGATCGCTCATATATGCTGATCGATCATTATGACATACGATAGAACTCACATGCTCACTTATTAACGAACTGTCGCTCACTTGTCTTATAAGAAGTGGACATAAGAATTGCGAAAAAAAATTTCTAAGTGTTAGATGTATCTATTCTTCACATTTCTGTCTAGTTTGAGGTCTTTATGATAACAGAACGCAGACTTATATACGAGCTGTTGCTCAATTATTTTACAAGTAGTGGACATTCGAATTTCGTGAACGTTTGAATAACTTTAAGGCCAATCTGACTTCGGAAAACGTTTTTTTAACAATAGCAACAAAAACCTAATTTGCACACCTTCTGTTTAACGTTTACTAATTGCTCATTCATTCATCCATTTCGATAATTTACATGGCGTCTCTTCAAGGAAAACTAATCAGAAGTGCTCCCACCCCAGCCACGATCACTTAATACTTTGCACCATGTTTGGTAATCGTCAAATAAATGAATGTCCAGTGTTGCGATCAGTCGGTTTACGAAACGGATGGAAGCGATAGTCCTATATATACTAGCGAGCGTACTATGAGCTATCAGCCTATGAGCGATAGTCCCTATGAGCGATCGTCCTGTGAATGAAAGTCCTACGACCCAGTTGTCACTAGCTTCGCCCTCCTCCATCTTCCAGACTAGGGACTGGCACTGACAGAATGGGAGCAGTTTTACACTGACAATTAATTTTCTTGATTGTTCCTCGCACACTTCTTTTAATGTTGACATGCTTCCAACAAGAATTGGCCGTTGAAAATTTGTTCGTTCTTCCGGGGCTGAAGCCTGTGGAGCTGCAGATATTTTAAAAGGCGTAACAAGAGATATCCACTGTCTATCCACAGTGCAAGTCCCAAGCCTGGACAAAGGAGGAGGGCGACGCTAATGGTCCTTATTTTTACTTAGTGTTGTTAACGGAGACCCCTACTACTGATTCGCTGAGCCATAAATTATAGGTTTGATTTATTGTCTACATACACACAGCTCTTGATAATATATAGCATCGCTATATCGACCAACGTTTGTAACAAATGGAAAGCAGGCTGTGAACTTGTTGTTTGGCGCCATTTGGTGGCCTGACCGTGTTAATCGCACCACCACCTATATTTTCCAGTATGTAGGGGAGGTGGGTTGAAATGCTGGAGCAGCCTAGAGCAGCCGTGAAGTTAATGTAACTAGGTGCCAGTCCAAGGTATGGTTAGAGGTGGAGGAGGAGGCATCATCACTCGTTCCATGCCGTTGGGTGGAAGAGGGATACACGCGCAGCAGGCGTTAGCATGCAGCTACATATTACATATTAAGAAATTGCTCAAGAAAGTGATTTTATGCGACAGGATTCAAACAGTTTAAAGGTGTCTAAATGAACGTTGACGATATCTACAAATACTTCATAGCCTCTTTGTGAATTTTCGCGGTAGCTTATTTTTAATAGCTTGGCAGTTTTTCAAATTATTCTCATGGCCGACTCTCGTTTTTCCAACCGTCTGTTTGAATAGTATAGGGTGTTCCAGGTGGTGGTTTGGTCTATAAGTAAATTGCTCTGGGTCAATTCATTCATGAGTAGCTGATTATTAAGTCGTTTGCACACCTCTTTTAATTATCTCATTAGGTTAATATATACGCACGATAAAATATTAACTGAAGTTCCAATAGTCATCATTGCAATTTGCATATGCGAAAATTGCTGATTACCAAGTATATTTTTTAATCGTTGTCTTAGTTAAACTGTGTGATAGAGATAATCACTATTAGAGGTCTCTTAATCCGCTATCCGTATTTTTGAGACTGACGCTGTCGCAACGCAGGCATCTGCGACGCATCTTCGACTTACATGTAGACAAAATAAATAAATGGTCATGCTTATTGTCACTGTCGATTGTTGCAGTGCCGCTTGTTTCATACCTCGTTTAAGCATTTAGTGTGGCCTATACACCGTGTCTTAAAAAAACCCAAGCAAAATTGTTTTTGTCAGAACTTCGTCAAATTCCCAACAATTTTAATAAACTTCGGTAAGCAGTTGGCAGAATGGCTGAAATTTTATGCTGCATATAAATGTTCCACCTCACCTGACTCATATCACCGCACTTCCTTGCTAAACACAGATGTATCAATTTCTTGTATGACGCTTAAATTTTATTACTTGCAATGGCTGCACAGAACTCCATTTCATCGAGCCGGACGTCAAAGTGAATGGGGCATGCTATCGCGACAAACTTCTTGCCCAGAAGTTGCGGCAAGACATACGCCGGATATCCCAAGGCGAGTCTTTTGTCTTTCAACAGGATGGCGCCCCGTCGCATCGAGCACGCGACCCCGTCTCTTTCCTGGAGCGAGAGACGCTCGCCTTCGTCCCTCCAACATTGTTGCCACCGAATTCACCGGATCTTAACCCAGTCGAATATAGCATATGGAGTGTGCTGCAGGAGAAGGTTTACCGCTCCAGAATAGCCAACGTCGACAAACTCAAAAGGCATCTGATTGGCGAGTGGGCGCGCCTTGACCAGTCTTGATCGTTGATGCTGCTATTGGTCAGTGGCGTCGCCGTCTAAGCGCTTGTGTCCGTGTAAGCGGGACACATTTCGAGCACCAATTCTAACACTCTTAAACAGATCTGTCTTAACAAATAAAAACCCTTCTAAGTATAATATATTTTACTTAACTGCGTGCTAATTCAGTCGTCAGATAGTTTGTTGCAAGTAATAAAATTTAAGCGTCAGGCCTATATAAAATTGTCACACCTGTGTTTAGCAAGGTAGTGCGGTGATATGTTAGATGAGGTGGAGCATTGATATACAGCATAAAACCTCAGCTATTATGCCATCTACCGACCAAAAGGTATTAAAATTGGTGGAAATTTGACGACACTCTGACAAAAACAATTTTGCTTGGTTTATTTTGAGACACGGAATAGGCTTATATGAATGCAGGAGAAATTTAAAAATGATTGTGGCGATTGTCATTATTGACTGGTGTAGTGCCGTACGTTACACACCTCTTTTAAGTGTTTAGTTAGGCTTATATATACCTTTTGTAGGTTAAATTGAAACATCACGTGATCAACCGCGTGTTTAAATGTATAACGTAACCCAAAACAATTAAACTCCTCTACTTCTTGCACTGTGACAGTGCCAGTCCCAAGCCTGGATGAAGAAGGATGGCGTCACTGACGATCTTTGCTATCACTGAGTGTCGTTAAACTGAAACTACTACTTCTGCAAACTTGATTGGGATGACACCACCTTTTCATTTGTTGAATATAAAATATTATCTAGAGCATAGTGGTCGAGAAAACACGATTATTTTCCCCTATATATGACAGCTCATAATTAATTATTTACAACTTTTGCAGTATTTATGTTATTCCAAATTGTCTGCGGGGAAGGCAACGAAAAACCACCTTACTCATCTCATCCCTGGGTGGCGTATATATATATATAAAGCCAATGGACCTGCCTTTAGGCTGAGGACTTATCATCATCGTATTATTAGTATGTATGTAGGCCTGTATACGTACGTACATGTCTGTTCTTAAGTATGCATGCACATATGCAAGTGTACATCTGGCTACACACTTAATATGACTCTCATATTCGGAAACAGTCTAATGCTGTCACAGTTCACGCCAACATAAAGAGAGCCATAATAGCCATCCGAGAGCCACAGCGAGCCATAGGGTCGGGGTCGAACCCAGCGCAGGGTCTTGCCCTCAACCAATAACGATGATTTCAAGAGTGTTAAGCCGATGTCCGTATAAATAAACTGCCGTTCCGTCAATCAGGTCTCACACCCTCCGCTCCCATTCGAAAGGCTCTTCCAGTTATGAACCCCCTCCGTTGTGTCGTTCGTTGGAGGGTGTGTGTGTGTGTGTGTGTGTGTGTGTGTGTGTTTAGCTCGGATTGCTTTTCCATTAGTTTCGTAATGATAAACGAATGGAGACGTGCCTTCCTAATTTACTGACTCCCCTATAGCTTCTGTCTGTCGGTCTGTCTGTTTGTGTATCATTCCCCGTCTCTGCTCTTGTCTTTGTCTGTGTCTGTCTATCTGTCTCTATCTATATCCGTCTGTCTATGTTTGCCAATATGACTCTGTCTCTGTCTGTCTGTGTGCATTTCCTTCTCCGTCTCCGTCTCTGTCTATGTCTTTGTTTTTGTCTCTGTCCGTCTATCTACCTCCATCTCTATCCGTCTGTCTCTGTCTGTCATTTTGGCTCTTTGTCTGTCTGACTGTTTATCTGTGTACATATGTCTGCATGTCTTTTTGGATGCTGTCCGTCTGCCTCTCTGTCTTTTTACTTGTCTATATGTATCATGTTTGTCCGTCGCTTTATCTGTCCATGTGTCTTTCTGTCTGTCTTTCGCTGTGTCCGTCTGTCTGTCTCTGTCTCTACTACCTCCATCGCGAAGACCTCCTAAGCGTCGATTCGCTCAAGTGTCAGCCTGTCAGTCAATCGTCAGCAATTACAAGCGTCGCTCCATTTTATAACCTCGCCCAGGAGACCCTACACCGACCCGAATCTCCCACCGCCGAGCTTAGGGGATCTCCCGGGCCAGGGAGAATTAAACGCTATTAAGGCCTCCCGTCCCAGACCCCCCGCCCCCGACGTGCATTAACAACCCCACGCCGGTGTTATGACGATGATATGTGGGGCGTTTAAGTGATTGTTGCCTCGATGTTATTGTGTCTACGAAGGGCAGCTTTTGTAGCGGAAAGCGAAATATAGGCGCAGTTATGGACTAGGGGGGTCTGGCGTGTTGATAGATGCAAGCCAAACGGATGTTGGGAGGAGAATGAGAGGAGAGGAACTGAGTAGGGAGTGAAGGAGGAGGAGAATGAAGAGGAGGAGGAGGATTTTGTGAAGCATGGTCGAGATAACAATTGAGGAGAAGGAGGAAGAGAAGAAGGACTGTGGAGGGAGGAAGAGAAGAAGGACTGTGGAGGGAGGAAGAGAAGAAGGCGCAGGAGTAGATGAGCAGGAACTAAGTGTGAAGTTATAAGAAAGAAAGATGATGGGGAGGAAAATTTATTCCTAAGTCCATCGACTCTGAAATAGTGATCGCTGTAATCTCTGAGCTTCTATAGCACCACTCGGAAGCTTACTCACGAGTGCTTAAGCTAATCGCACTCTTAACTCTAACGACTTGGCTTCACACTTTATCGACTTAACTTCTAACTCAATTGACTTAACTCAAAACCAAAACGACCTTATTCAATCTTGGGTTGTTTTCTTTCGTAGACGCCAGACGGCTGAAGAGCGAGAGGCGGAGCGTCAAGCTGCAAATCGATTTATGTTGAGCCTTCATCATTCGGACGGAACGAAGGGGGTGTGCAGCGCACCCGATCCCCTCTGCACGAACAACGCCTCCCTTCACGCTCTTCAGAACCTGCAGCCGTGGGCAGAGGAGGAGGAGGAGGAAGACTCCTTCAGTCAGTCCTCCTCTGTCTCCGATGAAAGGGACCCACGCGAAGACCGGTCTCTTGCCTCGCCGATCGCTTGAACACGTAGGGGAGTCTGGGGTTACTTGGTCCCACTATCGCGATTGGCAACATTCGCATTGAGGCTAAGGCGAGTGATGGGCTATGTGGTCCCACCTTCTCGATTGCCACCATTTCAACGATCGCTCTCTTTACGTGGAGGAGTGATGAGTTATCTAGACACACTTTCCCGATTGACACCAGCGTTAATATATGTCTATCGCATTTCTACGGAATCAAACAATGGCTCAACTTAGACACCTTTAAAACGAAGTCGTGCCAAACTATACAGAGTGTACATTCATCGATCGCATTAGGATGCGCAATTTCACTTACTGTTTGAACACGCAGGCTAGTGGTCTCCTCAAACTTAACGTGGTTCGTTTGGTTCTTCAACAGGAACTCAGTTCCCGCCTTCCGACGACATTTAGCAGCACATCGCCCTTTGTATCAGATTCCAATCCATGTTGGAATTCTCAGCGTTGGAGCACTCGTGATTAGACTGTTGCCTTGCGCTTTGGAATTTGGCGATTACGTCTACGATTACGACACTGATTATAATGAGTGTCAACCTTCCGTAGATCAAGCGCCTCAAGATAAGGAAGACAGGACTCATTTAACTTACAAGTAGTGAATGATCTCTCTCTGTCAAAGCTACTGGTCGAACGAATTTAACCGTTCGAGGACTGGCAAGGACCTAGAGAACATTCGACGATTTAAAACTTTTGTCTTCTTCAGGTGTATGCGGTGGTTGTTGCAGTTTAGCGATACTGTTTGGTAACAAAGACCATTAGCATCGCCCTCCTCCTATATCCAGGCTTGGGACTGGCACTGGCAGAACGCAACCAGCGGAGGAGTTCAGGTGCATGCAGTTCGCTTCAAGCTACTCTTCGTCGAGCGACTGCTTCTGCCGAAAAAACCGGAAAAGACACAATTTATCGAGAAGGCTAACTATTACAGTTCGAAACGGAAGTAGGAGACGTGCCTTGTGCAATTGTAATTATTTAGCTGTTATTTGACGTAACTTTCAATGCCTCAAACAGACCATTGATCTCGACAATAATATAATTATAATTCTTGGTTCGTGTTACCTGCGCCAGAATGAGATTACGAACATACGTTAAAACTCTGCGTTTGAACCAACGATGCAAAACGCTAGAACGGGACACATTGCGAAGCATTTTGGACGTATCTACACTTTTAATGTGCTTTATCTTTTGCCCTTATGCAAGATATCGCAATTCCCATTCTTACCTCAAGATCAACTCAAGCAGAATGTAATAAAACGCAGACAGACAGAGTCGGCGATTTTTCTTTGTGCTTTTCTTTGTAGTTTCTTTGTTATTAAGAATATCGAGTACATTTTGTAACAGAAATTAGACTTTGTTAATATTCAACGTAAAGGGCAGAGAAAGTTCTTGTCATCATCACATAAAAGAAATTGTTAACGTAAATGTGAAGACCATTTTCGTATAACATTGAGAGCACTTATTCTGGTTTAGGAGAACTGTAGAAAATATTAATTTTGGCTTTATAAAAAATGCATAGAATATTATTCTTGGTGACTTTAATGAAATGTTAAAAAATTGTTGTTGATAAAGTAAAATATGGAAACCATTATTGCTGCTAGCGTAAAATAAGGGAGCATCATTGTAAAAGGGTTTCTTGTAGTCAAAATTAAGTTTGGAGAAACCACATGCATCAATTGCCATTTTAAACGCACTTCTCATATTTTAAATCATTGACTTAAAATTTTACTCATCAACTTTCACTGGAAACCGTCCATCTTCTCTACCTCACCCGAAGTAGCTGTTTTGGTTACAACACACCTCCCAAGCGCTTCAACAAGCCAGGCTGCCGCTTCGCATACCGACGGTGTCCCATTTCATAACCCAAGGTCAGCAACAGCAAAGGCGTGCTCAGAGTACTTGCTGGCGAAACATCCAGATCGAGAAAGTCTGGAGAACTATTGGAGTGCAGAGGTCTTGGGGTCAGAAAATCATCATAAACAGTACATCAGGTATACGACGTGACTGACAGAGCATCTAAAAGCACGAGACAAGACTCCAGATGATGGATACGCAGTCGCAAATACCGAACCCTTTCACGCATTTCCAATTCTCCGAGAAAGCTATCGCACCGCGCACATGCAATATCACGTGATCGCTCTGAACGTGCGTTTAAAACTCGATCCACTGCATAATAACGGGCGATAACTGACAGGAATCACAGACACAAGATAAGATAACAATCGAGCGCCTGCCTAATGCTTCTCCGGGACGTTTTCCTGCAACACTTCTCGATAGAACACACTTAATCCCAGCCGGGAATATACCTGGGCTTCCATAGGTGCGAACGTTAGCGTCCATTAGCAAGAACGCGCATCGGTTACTTCAATCGTCAAGATACACTAACATTGAGTCTTTGGCCACATCAATCAATTTAAGATAATAATACAAATAATAATACGCGTTCTGTTTTACGTCTAACAAGATGGCGGTCCAGACTTAGGCTTTATCGTCGGCAGAGGCATTGCACTTAAGATCGGTTCGATAATCATCAGTGTAGGTGCTAAGTTTGTCAATTATCTCTCTAAGGTGATGATGATTGTAGCGGGAAAGCTAATGTTGAAACAATAGATGACTATTGATGTAATTATGCACTGTATATTAGTACCGATGTTGAGCATTATAATTTATTAGGACTCCTGTATATTAATGTCTGTCTTAAGTTACACAATAGAGCTCTAGGTGTCTATACTAATTGGACTTTACATATGTGCATGAATGCAGTCAATGCACGCATACATTCACACACAGGATCTTTGGATTTATACAGCGCCTCTCGTAGAATTACTATAGTCAGAGGCACTGGAGAGAAGCCAGTCGTTAGTTTGGTGTTTATACATGGTGACGGAGGCAGGTCATTCCAGGTTGATGAACCCACTACTACAGCAAACACGTGGTGTTGGCCCAAGGCAGTCTTAGTCCTAGGGAAAAGATCAAGACGATCAACAGAACGCGAGGAACTCACAATGATGTATTCATGCATCTAAAAATGCAACCCTACACACACACCCGGCGGTCTTTCCTTCCCCTCGCCGTCTGAGCTCCCCATCGACGATATATTCGTTCTTCAGTAAACTCGCAAAGAGCGCATGTATCGGAATAAGCAGCTGTTTAGCGCTGAGCATCAGAGGTGTAACAAGGTTTTGACTAAAATATTGCGCGAAGCCCAAAATCCCTTTACCACTTTTTGAATTCCACAGAAATTTGAAAAATGGGGGGGGGGAGGGGGCACAAATTATCTTGACAAAAGTCATCTCATCATAATCACTCCGCAGAAATGAGATACGCAAGACGCTTTTAAAGTATACGCTATAAAGTAGGCCTACTTTTTTTTACAAGATACAGTAAAATTGCATGCAAATTCATCTTTTCCATCATCATGAGGCTTGTACCATGGGCATTGCAACAGCACATGGGCTGGATGCCAAAAACATTTTGGCTTTAACTTGCCGCAAGATTCATGTCAACATATAAGTTATTTAGATTTAATATTGATATGCATGTATACAGACATTTCTCTAGCGCTTCATCAATTACTTACTTAATCTGCCAGAGTTTTGATAAGGATTTCATGTTTAATCAATGACTACAAACAACTATGATGTGGTTATAAGATGGTCAAGTACAATTGGCTGATGATTACAATGCAGATGTCAAACTTCAATAGGCAGTTTCTTAATTGTTTCAAAATGTCGGGATATAGGTGGAAGAGCGGTTAGTGAGCTAACATTGAGATTGCTACGAAGGTATGAAGTACTTACAACATAATTTCCATGGTCTCTGCGTATGAAGGTGGAAACCTATTCAACACTCGCTCTCGGAGCTTTCCACTTGCAGATGGCGAGCCTACTTGGACTGCCATTTTCTGGTACACGTCGACGTCGCTATACAGGCACTTTCCAGTCTTGCGTAACTAGTCTTTGATGTGTAACTAATGAATGGAGGAAACTAAAGATGTTTCTGTCTTATGCCAATTGTGAAAGCTCAAAGAAAAAATATGCAACAGTAGGCCTATAGTTTTAAGTAGACTGTATTTTCATGAAGTGAAGTATTATGGGCCTACATTCAAATAGATCTCTTTGCTTGTGCGTTAAAAGCAGAGGCTGCGATCTCGCTTGACAGGTGGGGCAATGCTCCCCAATACGAATACGATCTCTGCCTTGATGGAAATCGAATCATCAACCTCAGTGTAGAATTTGCAGCACGCCAAACGCTAAATTAAACAATAATAATGTTTAAAATTCGACAAACAAAACCTAATGAGAAGTTCAATTTCGCCGAATTTCAGTCAACTTTTTTGATAATTGATGAGCTTTCATCAGATGCGAACATAATACAATTTACAACTCCAGATCGTATTAGAATCTGATTCCGCCCTAACAATATTACTTTTTTTGCAGTAACCAGTATAAATCACAGCCAAGCAGATCTTCCTAGATCAAGCAAACATCTGCGCTTGGATCAGATGCGAATAGAGACCTCTCACTAACTTACTTAATCACCTTAACACGTAAGAAACGAGCGGAAACGATGAAAAGATAACTTCGTCGGGAAACTGGAAACCAGAAACCGTTATTGTTCAATTAAGACTGAAAACCGAGAAAAATCCTCCCAACGAATCCATTTAAGAACGAATATTAATACTTCCACATAATAGCTGGCGCGTATGGCAATCACGTATTCATGTAGGCATCCGGTAATTTATAATCTATGTAAAGATATAATCAAATTCATCCGCGTCCATATATCATTTGGCGTAAGCTGGCAGTTATAAAGATGTTTATAAAAGTATTGGTATACATTACTGATCCACGTCGCAATGCCGACATAATATCGTTTTTCCGTTGTTTAACCGCTCGCTTATAGACACATGATAAATCTATCCGACAGGGTTTGATAAGACAATACGGAAGGGTATTATAGGGAATCAGAGATGGCACGCTTCCATTGTGGTTTAATCATCACCCTTGACGGCCGGCTAATTGTAATTCGACCCCAAATAACTTCCGCATATTATCGCCGACTTCAAATAACAGCGGGCGAAAGCGATATTATTAAAAAGAGAGATTATTAGCTTCTTTTATGAAGTCCGAAACGCGTTAATCGACCCGAGTCTTCACGCGTCATCAAAGAGGAATTATTTTCGGAGGAGAACGCACAGAGCTGGAGATTCTAAGCGCCACCTAGCGCTTGCCAGCTGGTTATCTCTACGGCCTGTTAATTCGACCTCTTTGTTCCCTGATGGTCCAACCGATATCCTATATTGCCAGTAAAGATATACGGTTCGGCGATAGTCTATCTGATATGTGTGTGTGTGATTTAGGCGTTTTTGTGATTGGATGTTTGAACTGGAGATGTCGAATTAGAACTGTACAAAGGGATATTAGGAGGATGCATTATTGATACCGAATTGTATTGTCTATGATGATAATTATGAGAGTTTGGGAGACTCGCTTTGATGTGGTTTTATCGTTATAACAGCCGGTCCAACTCTTTCTTCGACCTGTGATGGCGTCTTGCTTCTTATCTGGCTGTTCGCTTCTTTGGGAGTCTATCTGTCTGTCTGCGTGGATGGTTGTGTACATATCTTGCTGTTTGTCTCGATAATTGCTTGTCCTAAAAATATTTTAAATTGTTTAGACTATTTGGAAGTCAGTGTATCGCATTGTTTTGAAAGAGTTCACGTTGTTTCCAACAAAAAATGACTTCTGATCAATGTGGAAATATTTATTTTATAACAACAACAAAAACAAAGGCAGCAACAACTGCTATTGCTGCTACTTCCACCACTAAAACTACTACAACTGTTGATACTACTAATACTGCTACTTCTAACTCTCATCATATTACAGGTATGATTGTTTCATTACTGTTATCATAATTGAAGGTTCTACTTGAAACTGTAGGGTATGAAATTGCAGCGCATTAAGGCACCGTTCTAACGGATGTAACTTACGCTATTTAGTCCAAAATCGCCCTTACGTAACTTATGCATTTAGCACAATCACACCGTACGATAAAAAAAACTGCAACGGTTGGAAGGGAAATGAAGCCGAAACGTGTCAAATAATCAGTGATCGTCTTTTCTTACACATTGCGTGCAATGTCTGTGGTTGTCTGCATAATGAATAAAGTACGAACATATGACGAAAAATTATCACAGGAGTCAAATTTAGCTGTCGACAGCCATACAAGGCGCCTATTACGATGTGCCTTTGATTTAACCTACGCCGCCGCCTAGCGAAAGAAGGGCTGCTCAACCTTACGGGGATACAGGCATCGAACTCGGTTCCTCAGCTCTGCGCCCCAGACTGTAGGCTTAATCCATTAAAGTCTGTAACAGCCGCTACATGTCTCGAGAAAAGAAAAACCAGGGTCTTCAATTCTGCCCATTATCTTTATTATAATTACGGTCATAATTAAAATAATTGTTATAACTGAAGGTAGCAAATTTAGAAACCTTTTTAACGGGTTTACCATGAGCTATTTAGTCAACTCTCGCCGTATGACATTGTTTGATGACGACAGTTCTACTTACGCAGGTCATAGAAATAAAAATAATTACAAAATAAAATTCAGCTGTCCTTAAATGAAATTGATGACTGGTGTGATAGAAAAGATTTTAAAATATCTATAAATAAGACTGTTGGGGTTTTGTTTACTAAAAAACGTAGAATTTCAAATATTAATATAAAAGTAGGTTATGAACCTATAAAAATTGGAAAAACTACCAAGTTTCTTGGAGTAATTTTTGATTCTAAATCATCCTGGCGACCACATATAGAATATGTGTTAATCAAGTGCAAAACCGAATGAAATTGATGAGAGCTGTATCTGGTAATACTTGGAGCTTCGAAAAAAGCATTACTTAATATTTATGGGGCCCTTATTAGATCAGTCATTGATTATGGTGATGTGGTTTACTCCTCAGCGACTAAGTCACAATTGAATAGATTGTCATCCATTCAAAATGAGGCGCTAAGATTAAGTTGTGGTGCTGCTAAAGGTACATCAGCCTCTGCACTTCAAAATGAATGCGGAGAAATGCTCTTGCAAATTAAAAGATTACAAAATTCCTTGAAATTGGGTGCAAAAATATTGGGAAGTCCAGATCATCCCATCAGGTCTGCATATGAACCTCATTGGACAAATGATTACAGAACATCTGGACATAGGGATGAATCTACATACACACGAACAAACAGTTTTTTCTCTTCTCTAAACTGCTCATTCTCCTCCTTGGTTAAATAGTGATATTAAAGTTGATCTTAGTCTTCACAAATTAGTAAATACAAAAACAGATAATTCTGAACTTATCCGTCTTCTTTCCTTGGAACATATCAATAAATACCATGAGTACACACATATATACACTGATGGATCTAAAGTTGATTACTTGGTTGCTGCTGCATATACGGTCCCTTCCTTAGAGATAGATAAACAAGTCCGTCTCTGCAATGATTCTTGCATATATGCCGCTGAATTAACTGCAATTAAAGAAGTTTTGATGTGGATATCAGAGAATGAAGACCAAGATAATAAGAAATTTGCTGTTTTTTCTGACTGTTTGAGTGCTCTTACTTCTATTAAAAGTAATTATTCACACTCTAGACCACTCGTTTTACAGGAAACAATGGTAGCAATGAATCAAATTAAAATGAGTAACATATGTTTAATTTGGATTCCTAGTCATGTTAATATATTAGGTAAGGAAAAAGCAGATGCTTTAGCAAAACAATCTCTTAAGTTGCCTATTTTAAATTCAACAAATTATTTAGAATTACAAGAAATCTTTTCCATTATAAAATCTCATGTAGTTAACGAATGGCAGATTGAATATGACAGTGACTCCAACGGTCAGCGTTATAAATATATTTGTCTTGTGATGGACATCTGCTTAAAATTCACTGACCCAAATAGAAGGAAAGAGGTTCAAATATCAGGATTAAGCTTAGGAAAAGTAAATCTAAATGAAAGACTTCTTCTTATGAAGAAACATGAAACTGGACTTTGTAGTTTGTGTAATATCACAGAAAATATTAACCATTTATTGTTAGATTGTAGAAAAGAGAACATCTCTAGAACGTTTAAAGATGCATGTGTTTAATAGAAAATGGATTTTAACACAAAGAATTCACTAAGTGATGGTTGTATGCAAAGTAAAGTTATTAATGCCATTATGATTTATGTTGTAAAACAATGAACACTAATTACAGTTTAAACTTGAGAGAGTTTTGAATGGTGTCTTTCGGACGCTATGAATTTCTTTGCACTGTACTGTATATGTTTCAAATTTTCGTCAACGGTCATAGATGTCATATGACGACGTTAAACTGTGGATTAATAATAATCTACAGCGCATGTAAAAATTGCATAAAATGCAATGCATAAAAACACCCACCAACTTGAGCCCAATGTGCTTATTAGGTCTACCTTTGCATATTTTATCTATTAATGTGTATGTAACTACAAATGAATATCGTGTTAAAGATGTACAGAGACGGAGTCACGCGCATGTTTGGCGAAGTGGGAAAATTTGGTTAGAGATATGAGTTATAACATTTAGGGTCGTGACTCCGTCTGAAATGAAATGAACTAAACTGAAATAAAATAAAATAATTAAATCGATGTAGATGGTATAGATTATACGGGGCACACTTGGGTGCATCGTTATTCTGTTCATGTCTTGCCATAACTTTTTGGGTATAATATATTGTGACGTAGATAGGCCAAAATATTGCTACATAGGCATTATACAGAACATTGTGTTTATAAATAATTATGTCAAACTGCTTGTCTACATTACTCAAAAGCATTGTTTCCTGACCTAAAAAAATAATGTCCTAACAATTAGCTCTAATATGTGATAGTGATATACAACTCGTATATATATATATATATATATATATATATTATGGGCTATATTGAAGTAAAGGATTTCTCGAGACGAATCGACCGGATATTCCATCCACGACAGTGGAATTTCATCCCTGTTTCGATTCTGGGCTGAATTTTATCCGTTAATCGAAGTCTGTTGTATATATATATATATATATATATATATATATATATATATATATATATATATATATATATGTGTATGTATAATATATGTATATATATGTATATATATATGTATATATACATATATGCATATATATATATATGTATATATATATGTATATATATATATATGTTTTTCTGTTTTGTTACATTGCAAATGTAGATTGTGTCACATGACATCAGCGGCCGATGTTGTCATGAGATGTTAATAAACTGATGGTTAAACAAAAAATGCAATGCATGTTACTCCCCGCCGCAAGAACTCAGGCAGTGCAGTGCCAGCCAGTCCCAAGCCTGGATAAAGGAGGAGGGCGGCGTGCCGTAAAACTGCAACTGCCTGCAAGCTTGTGCGTCTGAAAACATGTGCTGACAGTATCATAAAAAATGCGACATTAATGTTCAAGCATTAATATATTCAACATTTGTTTTCAGCATCTTATTTCGCAAAATATCCTGGATATGGGCTGACTGAGTTTCCCCAATCACTCTTCAAAAAAATACTGGGAACCTGTAACGCTGTGTCGATGCGAACGGCCAACAGAAATCAACCACGCCTCGTTCATTTGTTCGTTCATTCATGCATTCATTCAATATTCATTCATTCATTCATTCATGCGAAGCTTTATATAGCGCCTCTTGGGGCTCTACACAGGAACCCTCGCAACCCTGGCACGGCTGAATGGAACAGTTTTAAGGCGAGTATAAAAAGAGTCTGAATGCATACTGGGTGATAACGCAAATCATCCTATGGATGCGTCATTAAATAAATTTACATCTGTCAGACACTGGGTGACAACCGCAATGCCAATGTGTTCCATGGCGAGGGGCCAACCCTGATTATGTTTAGCAAAACCGTAATGTCAAGTAATGAGTCTGGGTAAGAGTTCTTGAAAAGGTGAGATTTAGGTCTAGAGTGGAAAGCCCGGGGTGAGATGGCTAGAGGCGATAGGGACAGATGATGCTGCATGACGGGCAGTGATGATGGAGGAACCGAGGAGCCACGAAATTCAGGCGGAAGGTCGTTCCAGAGACGAGGTGCGGAATTTGATATGGCGCGGTTGGAGAGCTTGAGATGAGATGCAATCGGGGGTCGAGTGAGGGTGAGGCAAGAGGACGATCGGGTAGAGCGGGTTGGCTGGATGGTGAAGAGTTCGCGAAGATATTTGGGCTGGGACTATTGTATGGAGTTATGAGTTAGTGATAAGACTTTGAAGTGAATGCGCTCTGGGAATTTTAGCCAGTGAAGTGATTTGAGGATTGGAGTGGTGTGATGATGCTTGGGTGTTCTGGTGACGG
>OY365813.1:23896874-23904798 GCA_959347315.1 Bimastos eiseni | reverse complement strand
CCTGGTGCTAAGTCCAGAACCTTAAGCAAAGAAATACCGTGCCTCTGTGCAGAGAAATTCAGTGCCCAAAGACAAAGTAAACAAATTCTTGACATTTAGGCGTAGAAATTCTGGGCCCCTGGGCAGAGAAATTTCGGACTCTTAGGCTTTGAAGTTTTGGACCCTAGGCAGAGAAATTACCGACACTTTAGCGTAGACATTTTCGACCCCGTCAAAGAGAAATTCCGAACCTATAGGCCTTGTGTTTAGCAAATAATGACATTCATTTGCGACAATTATTACCCAAATTTCTGAAACTTAAACAGATTGCAGTTTTGTGTCTCTAATATTATATTGCATCTGCATAACTCATAAACATTGATTGACTCGTTAAGTGTATTCTTCATTCGTTAGTTGCTGCTCTGGTCCGGGCCTCTAAAATTTACCTGGCCCATGTATTTCCAATTTACACCGCGACGCCCTCGGTTAGCCTGGCTAGCGGATGCAAACGTAATAATCACGTCAAGCTTCTAAAGAGCCACTCGAAATCCGAGCGCAAGACGCCAGCTTATTCACGGGCGCTGATGTGATAGAGAGATCGTTGTTCCATACCCGTGACGTCATTAGCATGCCCTCTCATAGTCTTGCTACCTACTGCCAGGATAATAGGATCACGCCTTACTAAGCATCATGCTGTTGTCGCAGTAGTAGCAGCAACAACAACAGCATCAGTGACAACAGCCGTGGGGGTAGTGATGGCGGCAGAAGCAGGAGAAGAAGGAGGAAGTGGAAGAGAAAAAGGAAAGAAAGAGGAAGAAGAGGAGGACGACGACGACGAAAGCTGGAGGAGAGGTTAATGGAGTAGAGGAGCAGAGGAAAGGTGGCTTAAGGGGCAGAAGCAGAAGGAAGAAGAGGAGATCGGAGGCAAGAGGAGGAAGATCTCGAGTAGGAGAAAGAAAGGGAAGAAGAGGTAAAAGAAACGTGCTGAACTTGAGGAGGAGAGGAAGAAGAGAAGGGTGAGGAGTATGAAAAGAACGAGGAGGAGAGAAAACAAGAGGCAATAGACGATCAAAAGCAGATGAAAGAAAGTTGGAGGATGGTCCGAAAGAGATTAGAGATATGTGCGGAGAAATATAGAGTACTGTCCAGAGTAATACCCAGATTGCGAACATTTGTCGAGAAAGGGACGATAAATATCAGCTGTAAACATGATGTAAAGAAATGGACCCAGCACCGTACAGCACGGATCCTTGGGAAACCCGAATATAAAAAAAGCCCAAGAGCTGCGAGAGTCCAAGAAGATGACCATTTGGGTTCGATCAGTAAGAGAAACCAAAGAAGAGGAAGACCACTCAGACCAAAGGACATTTCAATGCGATGCAGCAGTAGATGACTAATTATCAAACGAGTCGAAGCTAACTGAGTAACTGTTGAAGTGAAATAACTAATAGGTTATTCGTAAAGCATGATTATTATGTTAAGATAGAACAATGCAAGACACAGTTGTGAACAACTACACTCATCCTAATACCGTATAATACCGTCATAAGAAATCGTTTTAAAGGTGTCTAACGATATCTATTAATGAATCCTCCGTTTGAAGCAGTTTGGTGCCTGTCATTATTATCGTCTTTACATTGGATAATACATGGCACACTGGGAACATAGAACTGAGGAACCGAATTCTATCACGATTATTTAATTGCGATTTTCGGTTTCAGTTGACACCGCGATGATAGGTGCTAAGTTATGTTGCACCAAATTGGATTCTATAGAGAGTGACATTTGAGAGCGTTTCAGAGGTGTCTAACGAGTAACGATTCTCGGTCTGATGATAGCGATATTGTTGTGTAATCATGATCGTAATCATAATCAATCAGTCAATCAATCAATCAATCAACAACCCAATCAGTCAATCAACCAGCCAACCAAACAACCAGCCACAGTGGCGAGGCAAAGCGCCGCCTGGGGTGAAGGTACAAAATGCCGCCTCTGCCTATTTTTCCATCACTTCGTCCTTGCATACATAGGCCTACTCCGAGATATACACAAGGAGATAGGCATAGGGCGCCTTTTTTGAGTGCTTTCATTCTGGTCTTATATACATTACGATTACTCTAGTCAGTATTCAAATAATTGTAGGGCCTACAGTTAGTAACAGCATCAGCATGCACTTTCAAACTTAAAGCTATATGTCCTTTGACTAATTAAAATGAATTATCATTAGATATAAAAAAATTTAAATAGAATAGGATTGTATTAATTTAGAAATTAACCAGTTATAAAATAAACAAATGAAGCAAGCCTCACAATAAAGTTACTAAACGTCTTGATCGAAAATTATATAAATAAAATTAAAATAAAACAATACAAATCATGGGGCCTATTCTTTCTCTATACGTATTGAAAAAAGTCCTAGGCCTAAACAATAATTTAATCATAGTGAGACCATAGTAAGTATGATACTTAGAAGAGATTAGTAACTGATAACTTTAACTAATTGGAGCGCTCATGAGTAGTAACCTTGAAGGGGCGCTATATAAATTTTCGTAATGAATGAATGAACTTATCATACGGATACGGTACGGTCTCATAATTTCATTATATCTGTCAACTGTTACAATTTAAAAATTTACTTTTCTTGCTTTCTTGCTTTCCCTGCAGCAAAATTACTAATAACCTTGTCAAAGTTAATTGTGCCTGTCAAAGAGCGTTCAAATGAAAGAATTGCTAAATTGGAATGTAGCGATTCTCTAATTGTAGGTCTTAAGTAGGTTTTAATTAGCTTATTTTAATTAGTTTTAGTTTTGAAAATCCAAATTCTGTTTAGGCAATAACTCTTTCATCAACCCAGATTCTAATTAAGACAGATTTTTTAATAAATCCAATTTCTATTTAAGTTAGATTTCGATTGTGAATCCAACTTTGCAATAATTTTTTCATCACTCAAAGTAGGCAAAAACGTCTTTCATTACTCAAATTTCTGTTTCATAAAACTTTATCTGCATCAATAAATGATGCATTTTGCAAGTTTTTGCATTAATCAAATTTATATTTAAGCAGAGATTGTCCTTAATTAATCCAACCTTTTACTTAGGAAAGAATGATTTTTCATCAATCTAAGAATTTGGACATTATTATAATTGCAAAATTGATTTCATTTTATAGGTGCGAAAGTCATGGCAAGATAGACAGGGCTGCATTGCCATTTTGCAGCGTATCTATTAACACTAGGCGCCATTCGATGGTCCTTCTGCAAATCGTATATGTTAATTTTAAGTCGAGAAGAAGCAAGAAAACATATGGTGCCTGGTTTAGACAAGAGTAAACAAGAATCTTGAAGAGTGTAATTTATACAACAAGAATTTTTTATTTATTTTTTGCCAAAAATGCCACCTCTAGGACAAGTGCCGCCTGGGGCCATTTTGCGCATTATTATTATTGCAACATTTATTTCATTAGATAGGTGCGAAAGTCATGGCAAGATAGACAGCGGCGGCTATGCCATGCTGCAGCGTGTCTATTGCCTCTGGCGCCATTCGATGGTCCTTCGGTATGTCGTATATGTGAGTTTTAAGTTGAGAAATAGCAAAAAAGCTTTAGGTTGAGACAAGAGGAGCAAGAATTTTGAAGAGTGCAAGTTCTAAAAAAATAATTTTTTATTTATATTTTCCCGAAAATGCCGCCCCTAGGACAAGTGTCGCCTGGGGCGACACTTGTCCTAGTATTGACTGCACCACTTTGCTAGGCATGATTTCTGCCTGCAGTTCCTGATACCAGCTTCACAGAGGTGTATTTAAGGTGTAACGGCCTAAGGGCAAGAGGAAAAAGTCACTGCATGCGTGGGTGTACAATGACGCAGATGGTACTGGGCTGTGATTCACAGTGGAGTTCGTGCGTCAGTAATATTATTACTGTTTGGTGAAAAAAGGGTGTGTAAGAATAACAGTTTAAGTTCGACTAAATCTGGAATCGATAAGAAGAGGTTATTGACAGGAAAAGGCTTTCCAGTTATCTCTATCGCTCAACGATTGCATGCTGACTGCTGAGCCACTCAGAGACTCGTATAAACTAAATGTGTCATTTACGCGGTGAAAAATATACGAATGGAGAAATGAACGAACGAACGAAGGATGGAATCGTAGGAAAGCATGGACATATAAATCTAAGAATAAATGAATTGAGTAATGAATAAGGGAATAAATAAATGAGGAAAAAGAGAAAGAAAGAAAGAAGTAAGAATAAAATAAGCGAACTAACGAGTGAATGAAGGAAAGAAAGAATGAATGAATGAATGACTTAATTAAGAAAGAATGAATGAATGAATGATTAAGGAAGAAATGAAAGAAGAAATGAATAAGAATGATTGCTAGCGATGAAGTTTTTATTGTAACGCTTTATTTTTCTTTGTGTTATTCTCCCCGTGAGGGGAGTGGGCCGATCCCGGAGGTACTGCAATACCGGGCCAACCCGTGGAGAAGCCGGAGCAAGCCCCTGCATCTTCTCCCAAGTCCAAAAATCAGTTTAATATCGATGTCCCCGGATAGGGGACGTATCAGATATTAAGCTGATAAGAACAGATACTACACTTTGATCTTAGCCAAAAGGCCGAGAAGCGATACCGACCTTTTCCCGAAAATCCGTTCTATAGACATTTGTAGCTCCGTAAAAAAGGTATGCTGTGCGGCTAATTTTTCTGCAGCAACAACTCTCAAAATTCGGCAATTTATACAAGTTTAACTTTTTTATGAGGAAGGAAATAAAATAATACTATTTAAATATCTCAAAAGCACTGAACAATTTGATACAATTTATATAATTTGACAGTTTGTGTACTATAATCTCAAATGTCATTTTATTCGGTAGATGTCGCAATTGACAGTATAAATATCTCACGAATCAATGTTATAAATGGTGTGCAGATGTTGGCAAAAAGCACGATAAGGGTACGCCAGACTCCTAAATGGGTACAATACCTCAACATCGCAATTAAACTAGTTATTTGACATAATTTACACTCATATTTTCGATAGATTTCTGGTCATTCTAAAGAAGATTTTCCAAATGTATTGTCACCCCATCCAAGACAGGCAAAGCAGAATTCGTATTTATCTTTCAATCGTTAGATGTCTGCACTGGTTAAAAAATCTGCACAACGGCCACTCGGCCAAAGCATGATATTTTTAATCGGTAACTCCAAATTTCCAAGGCGTTAGATGAAGTCGTAGCGCAGGGCACTGACTTATTCACGAGCGCATCCCATGACCTTACTTGGCAACCATAGAGGTTACATGTTGATTTTCACGCCAACGCCAGTTCAAAGGCATTTCATGACATCAAAGGTCTCCCTCCACCTTTCTCCTGGCTTGGGAAAATTGGTACTGCCATCTTGTCATTATCAATTTATTATTCCCGTTGTAATATATACCTGAACGACAAATTGATGCATAACCCTTCTGACTAATCTATAGAACGATTACAACCCTTCAAAGAGGCGTACACGTAATTATTCCTCTTTAGTTTCATCGTACACGACTCGATGTTTCAACGACAAAGGGCTCAGCTGGCGGCACCCGAGTCCTTTAGCTGTGCTTGAGACTGGCACCATCCAAGCACACACACTTTGGAGCAGAGGTGTAACAAAGTTTTGAAAAGTGGGGGGCATAATTTCTAAAATATATGCCTGCCTGTCCCCCGCTTGTTACACCTCTGTTTTGGAGACTGTGTACAAGAGACACATTCAGGGAATGACATTTTTTCGAGATTTCTGATACAAATCTATACCAATAATCATTTATTATTATTATTATTATTATTATTATTATTATTATTATTATTATTATTATTATTATTATTATTATACCAGAGTCAAACGACATAAGAAAACGGATGAAAACTATATTTGGCATTAAGACGTAAATAACTTTGAAGACGTCAACATCTTGTGATGCTATAGGATGTCGTTAAACTCTGGTAGAATAATAATAAATGCTACACGCTGACATTGATGAACATCATTCGAATTAAAACATGGTAACATGGTAATAATCATTTTAAAAGTCCATGGACACTATGACACAGCCTTAGACACCCTTAAAACGCATCAATATTATGAGTGTGATCATGTGCGTTTCTGATAGGAAATTATCAACGGCAAGGCAAAGAGCTCAAAGAGCTGCAGTAAGGCTACATAATTCCATTGGACGTTGATAAGGTAGCTGTGATCAATTACGTTACTATTTGTTCTCTGACAGTGCCAGTCCGAAGCCTGCATAAGGAAGGAGTGCAAATCTAACGTTTTTTTTGTCGCACAGACCCATAGCGACACGAATAAGGGCGAGGCATTGGGGGATTTATACCCCGCTTGTTGGGACCCAAAAATATATTTGAAAGGGAGCTTGAAATTTGAAAGGAAGACTGAACCTGAAATCACCCTTCTTCCAACATTTTTTGCTCAGAAGTAATATGAATAAGAGGTGTTAATAACATAAATATATGGCTTCAATGAAACAGAAATTTACCACGCAAAGGAAAGGATTATGCTGAAGTTAAAATTACAGCGGAATGATCAGTATGGACATTGGTTTCAATTCAAGTCACCCTCCCAATGGTCAACTCAGCCTGTTATTCTCCAAATGTCATTGGAAAAATGAGTAGTGGACGCTGTGTTGTAAGAAAAGATAATTAGTGCCGCCCTCCCTTTTATCCGCACTTGCGACTGGTACTGCACAGTAGAAGCAGGGACTAAGTTTACCTTCCAATTGACGCTAGCGTTTCTATTACTGCGATGATCTAGGAAAATGAGCGGTCACCTTGCCTAAGGCTGTAATTTCTCAGATTTATAATGGCATCGTGTAAAGACGTTTCAAAGGTGCATAAGGAGGACGCTCTAACTAAACGTCACTCTTAGAATTGCTGAATGACCAATGAATTTGATTCGGAATTGGTTGGTGGATTGTGTCTCTTATCTTTCGACGCTCTATTAGGACACCAGTATTATGGTTGTCCTACTCTTTATGCACCATTTAGACTGTCATCATTCTATTAGGCAGCGACGATGACCATTACCTAAACGTTGACAGTTTACCAACGACGGATCATTGCAGAAATCGATAGCGTCGCCCTCCTCTCCTTCTTTCTTCGGGTTTGGGATTGGCACTGCCATAGTGCGAGTGGTGGAGGAGTTAAGTGTGATCACACCACGCCTCTGATCTTCCGAGTTCACTTATCAATAAATTGCTCGTTAGGAGATTTGACGTGAAGTAAATGCGCTTAGTCAAAAGAAAACTGTTCCAAGGTTTATATAACATTTACTGATAGCGTTTCAAAGGTGTCTAACGGTAGCGTAATATCATACGTCTTTGATACTTCAGAATAACTAAATGAAGTGACTGCTAATAGAAAGGTTTTTGGTACTTCCTATATGACACTCTGTTTGTTGTAGCGAATAGTAATGGTGTCGCCATCGTCTTTTTTTATACCATTCGAACTTACACTACCCGATCATTCGGACTTACACAACTCTGTCACAGCGGAGGAGAGGGTTTAGGTTGATGATAACATTACAGCGCTTTGATCGGAATGGACATTGGATCTATTCCCGTTACCCTCCTAAGGGTCGACTCAGCCTTTCATTCACTAGATTGCGGTGATAAATGAGCAGTGTTCGCTACGACAATGCAAAGGTGATTATAGAGTATCCCTCCTATTTTATTTAGGCTTGCGACTGGCAATACCACAACGCAAGGCGGTTGCGAAGTTATGCCTAGCCATCCAATAAACGCCAGCAGTTTTATTATAGCGCTGTTCGAGAACGACAATTAAGAACCACCAGCTAACACAAAGTGTCAATAATAATAATCAACAGTTTAACGACATCTTATAGCAACACAGGCTGTTG
Source organism: Bimastos eiseni (assembly GCA_959347315.1). Taxonomy (NCBI): domain Eukaryota; kingdom Metazoa; phylum Annelida; class Clitellata; order Crassiclitellata; family Lumbricidae; genus Bimastos; species Bimastos eiseni. The sequence continues at coordinate 23,896,919 of OY365813.1, read as the reverse complement.
ACGTCTTCAGCAGTTGTTACATTTCAGTTCAATTTCGTATTTAGT
>OY365813.1:23854374-23889374 GCA_959347315.1 Bimastos eiseni | reverse complement strand
TGGAAGTCTTGCTGGATGGTAGGAATTGAGAGAGAGGGCGATTTATTGGACTTTTACAACCTTCATTGCTATCTTAGTAGCTCTCAATTCTGTCTTGAGGTCTCAATGCTATCTGTCTTAGTATCTCTCCATCTTCACCAGTTTCTGTCTGTTTGTCTAGCTGTGTGTCAGTCTCTTGATCTGTCTGTCTGTCCGTCTGTCTGTCTCTCTCTAACAGCCTCAAGAACGTCTGTCTAGCTGTCGTTCTCCCTCCAGTTGTCTATCTCTGCCTGCCTCTTCCAGACTCTCGTTTCCACTGCTCCGTCCTTCTATCTGACAGTCTACCTGTGACTCTGACTGTCCCTCTATCCCTGTCTGTATCCGCTTCTCCCTCCGCTCTCGCTATCACTCTCGCTCTGTGCGTCTCTCTGTCTCACTGTATCTATCCATGTTTGACTCGAACTATATCTGTATCTCTCTCTGTCTTTCTGTGTCTGTCTCTCTGTCTCTGTCTATATCAGTTTGTATCTCTATCTCTGTGTCTATCTCCATCTCTATCTCTATCTGTCTACGCCTCTATGTATGTCTGTCTTACTCTCTACCTCTCTCATCTTATCTGCCTTTCTACCCTCCTCCCTCCATCCTCCCCTCCATCCCTTTCTCCTTTCTTCTCTCTTCTTCTCTCTCTTTCATTCCCTTCCCGTCTTTTTTCCTTGGAATATACGACCCCACTTATTGCCAATTTCGCCTAAGGCACCGGAATTCGAACCGCGGGTCTTCGGGCCCTAAGTCAATCGTCCCAACCACTCGGAAACCTGTTACGCTCCAATAAACCCACGGACAATTCGATCCCAGCATGCAATTTCATCGGAAGGCTTTTTATAGCTCCTCTTTCCGGAAATCCTTTGGCGATAGTTCGAACGAGACAAGCATATAGTGATACGAATCGACAACGCTAGACAGACGGCACAGGCATACAGTAAGGCAGACAGATAAGATAGACAGATATATAGACAGACAGACAGAGGCACACACAGGCATACAAATGAACGCACGCAAGCATATACCTTAATGGCAACAGACATACATGATTTTTTCATGCCTGCCTGCCTTTCTTTTTCGCCTGTGGTCCCTTGCTGCGAGCGCCTCTGAATAGTTATTCTGCAAGAGGCGCTATATAAATCTAAAGATACGATACAACACACACAATGATCCATTTACTTGCCCGCCTTATTGACTGCCTTCCTGCCCTATTCGCCTGGCTCTCTTTCTACCTGTCTGTATTCCTCTCTCTGCCTCGCTGTATCGCTGTGTCTGTGTCTGTCTCGGTGTCTGTTTCTTTGTCTGTCTTTGTTTCTGTCTCTGTGCCTCTCTTTGTGTCTTTCTATGTGTCTATCTGTGTGTGTTTCTCTGCGTCCATCTACGTGTATCTCTCTTTGTCTCTTTGTGTCGCTCTGCGTCACCTTCTGTGTCTTTCTATGTGCTTCTTTCTCTGTGTCTTTCTCTGTGTCTCTCTGTGTATATCTCTCTGTGTTTCTGCGTGTGCCTCTCTCTTTGGCTATCTCTCTCTCTGTCTCTGTCTATCTCTATATCTATCTAGATCTCTGTATTTCTGTCTTCATTTCTTCTTGTCTGTCTTCCTGGTATACCCTCCATTCTCTACTCATCCTACTTTTATTCCATCCTGTCTTCTTCCCTTCCTCCTTCATTCGTGTCTTCATCCGTTCCATACTCCCAGTCCGCCTCTGTCTGACTATCTGTCTGTCTGTCTATCTGTCTGTCTGTCTATCTGTCTCTATGCCCGTCAGTCCGTCTATCTGTCCGTCTCCCTATCTGTACGTATGTCTGTCTGTCTATCTGTCTATCTGACTGTCTATTTGTCCATCTGTCTGTCTATATGTCTGGCTCTCTGTCTGTGTATGTGTCTGTATGTCTGTTTCTCTGTCTGGCTGTCCATCTACCTCTCTACCTTCCTGTCAGTGTGTCTGTCTGTCCGTCTCACTGTCTTTCTATCTGTTCATCTGTTTGACTGCCTGTTTGCCCAAATGACCGTGACGAGATTCGCTTCCTCTGACGTTTGCTATAGTGGCACCATCGCGGTGAACCCAATGGACCGTGGACGTACAGGGTCAGCAGCTTTATTAGGGTCGGAAGGATCACCAACACAAGTCAATAAGCTGTCATTTGATTTTTCGAGTGGCGCTTTAAAAGCTTAGAGATGGCAATTACAGTCACGACACTTTTGGTAAGATAAAAATGAAAACTTAATAATTTTTGTAATAATTATAATTATGATAATAATAATGATAATAATGATGATAATTATAATAATCATGTTAGTAGTAATAGTAGTAGTGATAGAGATAATAATGATGATAAAAAATAATAATAATAATAATAATAATAATAATAATATTGATAATAATAATAATAACAATATTAATATATAATTATACCAATGATATTAATACTTACAATAATTATAACAATGATATTTATTATTATAATAATAATATTAATTCTGATAATCAAAATAATATTTTTGATAATAAAAATCAGCATAAAAGTTAAAAAAAATTTATTAATGTAATTGCAATAATAATAATAATAATAATAATAGTAATAATAGTAATAATAATTATAATAATAATAATAATAATAATATAATAATAATAATAATAATAATAATAATAATAATAATAATAATAATAATAATAATAATAATAATAATAATAATAATAATGAAAATAATAATATAATTTTAATTACGATGGCAATTATAGCAATGAAAAATGATAATTATCATTATTTATGATATTATTATTATAATAGTTGCGTTCATTAATGCAACATTCTTAGTTTAGACACCTTTGAAATTTGTTATCCAGGCGTTACATAAACCCGACTTTTCTAAGGAATTTACTACTCAATTTCACGACGCTGTCATAAGTGAAATGTATCCGAAACGGTCACATATGAAAAAATATGCAGGAAAAATATACACTAAGGAAAAAATCTTTATCGGTAGGATTTTTCTAAAACGAGCCTGCGTACGTCCTGGCTCTAATATTAGTGGCATTTTAATTAGTGTGATAATTAGTGAAATACTAATCTTAGTCCCATGTATGTCTCGCTAATAAAATTTAATAATGTCCATACTTTTAATAGGCTATCAAGGAAACACCTTTTTCCACAGGGTCCGATTTGTCAAAAACGAAGCAGGCGGTCAGAAATCTATAGAAATACTAAAAATTTACCCTGCCGCAATGAATTTTGAAAATCGAATAAAATTTGGTCCTCGCATTGCAAACCAATTTATCGGAGTTTCCAATTAAAGGTAGTGCTTTTTTACATCGAAAATTACAAATAACTGTCCATTTTTTCTGCGTAATTGTGAAAATACAGAATATTAAATTTAGACAGCTGTAATATTTGAAACAATGAAAACTCTTTCGCTTAAATTTTTAGTGATTGTTCGCAAATCTCTCCTCTATGAATCTTAAAAGTTTGGTAAAGATATCTCTATCGGTTGTTGAGAAATTGCAATTCTTCTGGTGGGGTATTTTTATTATTATTATTTTTATATGACAGGGACCATACAAAAACCTTCACTGCCTATTGCTCGTCTTAGACACATTTAAAACGGTGTTAAGCGTGGCTATATAAACACAGATATCAAACCAAAAGATTGATCATAAGTTTGTCCTTAACTCCAGCAATTTCAACGAATATATCTCAAGAAACCCATGAACTGTTCGCACTGGGGTAGTTCCAGTCCCAATACTTGATAAACGTGGAGGGTGCACTCTGATATCACACAATGTCGTCAAATTGCAACCACTACTAACGTATGCCGTATACTTGAAACACCTACACTGTTTGCACTCTGGTAGTACCAATCCCAGGCCTTGATCAAGGAGGAGGCCCATGAATCGCAATTGCTCAGCGATTTCTCGTGGATAGTATTATAATAAGATTACTTGTGGATGGTATAAAACATCGTTATTTCAATAACACGGCACCATATATAAGCCTTTCTCGATTCAAGTCAGATTTGGATCGGCCCCTGGCAATCTCCTCCAAACCATCGATAAAAATCGCTTGCACTACACAAAGCAACGCTCGTGACGTCATTTCCGGCTGATTGATCGTCTGCCCGGCTGATGGATTGACCGGAAGTGATGGCGACCGGAGATATCTTGACCGGAAATTGGCCAAACAAGGAGGTCATTACGGCGCCGCTGAACGCTAGAGGGTTTGACGAACACGTCCGGTAGGGGAGCAAGTGATTAGTACGCAAAGGCCACCTAGCGGCCGGTTTAAGAAGCCATATGGCTAATGCCATTGGCAATCAAGGAAGACCCAACACAACATAGGGTACCGTGTGTTGGTGTGCATAATATATGTGTCTGTGTGCTTGAATGTATGCGTGCCTAGGAGTGCATGTCTGTGCGAGTGTGTGTTTTTTAAATCCTTGGCATGCAGTGCACCAATTAACGTAATTATAAAACTATGTATAAATTTGGCACACCTGTAAATACATAAGTATACGATGGCACGTTTACATCGATTTCATTGTATCGGTAAATTCATATAGCTTCACTCACAGTATGCGTGCTTGTCGCACGAGTATGTATGCATGTACTAATTTATATGCGTGTATGTAATATGTATATATGCATGTAATTGCTGTTACGGTATACGCCTCTATTCAAACGCCAATACCTATAATGGGGATGTATTTGTTATCTGTTATTTAAATTCCGTGTTATCGCCAGTGTACTTCTATTAAATACCTCAAAATGAAGGTGTTTAATCGACTATCCACTGTAATTGTCAACAATTGATGTTTGTATAGCAATGGCGTATACCTTGTGCCGTTAGAGCCAACGATTATTTGCACAAACATTTATTTAATGTTTCCAGGGTTTAATTACAACATTCTCCTCAAAAAATGACCAAAGAAATTATGTTGCCAAATTGCAGTTCTCAGAGCTCTGTGGTCCGCCGTTGAAAATGTGCTTTCAGGGAAAATAATTATGTGTGTGCAGTTTAACGACATTGTGATTACATAGATCGTTAGCATCTCATTCCTTCCTTATCCAGGCTTGAAATTGGCATTGCTGGACTACAAGCAGTGAGGGAGTTGGTAGTGGTAGTTGCAGTTTAGCGGCACTGTGATAGTAAAAATCATTAGCGTCGCCCTCCTCCTCCTTCTTTGTACAGGCTTGGGACTGGCACTGCTGGACTTTAAGCAGCGGAGGCGTCGAGGAGTTTTTTACTCGCAAAAGCCAAAGCGAAACGATCAACGATAAGTTTGAGCGCTACCTTAGCCACGTTTAAAACATTGTAAAACGCACCTATAGGCCTACAAGACTTCTCTAACTCAATCTTTATATATATATATATATATAAAGCGTATCTATAAAGGATTATGATTAGCAACGAATTGCCTATTTGAAAATCACCTTAATAAGTTCATCATGATCCATGGGCCGAAGACCCGTACGTGTCCAATGCAACATTTATCATCTATTTTCATAGTTCTCTGTCTGGTGCTGCTATTCTTGGTCTTTAAAGGTCCCCTTTGCACGTTCCATAACAATATCGTTCAACCACACACTCGTCTTCCGCGTCGCTCCATTCCATCCATGTCTTCCGTAGCGGAAGAATCTTTGACACCTTTAAAGATGTTCAAGCGTAGCTTTAATTAAATCAGGATAGACAAACAATTTCTCGCGTCAACAATCAGTTCAAAAATGCTATAGAGACGAAGGCAGACAGCTGCGTTACACGATATTAAGCAGGGATTACGATAGCAAGTTATTGCGATAAGTTATTGCTTATTTGACGAATCAACGCAATAAATACATGGCACAGTCTTAGAAACCTTTATAAAGGTGTCAAACATCACTATATAAGGATTGCGGTATACAAGTAACTGCCGTTGTACTTCTCCTCCTCCTCCATCCAGGCTTGGGTCTGGCACTGCCAAGGTGTAAACACTGAGGGAGTAGGAATTTCATCTGACTTATTTTTTCAAATAATTTCATTCGACTGAAGCAATTTTTTTGTAGAAGGTGTTTAAGTATCATTTTGCAGTTGTTTTAGAAGTTCACCTAGAACTTATTGCCCAAAGTTTCCAATTCAATAAATTGTCTAAAATAGCGATTTCTTAATTTTATTGCATTTTACGGGTGTCCAAGGAAGCCATACATTTAAGTGTTTCCACAGTGAATTTGTATCTGGCTACGTAATTGCTGTTTAATGATACTTTGCCATAGCGAGGATGATTGTATTATATAGTAGCTTCTGCTCTACGATGCTGTGAGATCACGAAGATCATCAGCGTCGCCCTCCCTTTTTAGCCATGCTTGGGACCAGCACTACCAGAGGGCGATCTGGGCAGAGCATACTATGATAGCGAAGAAACAAATATATTGCAACGCGCTGTTATTATTTATCCACAGTTTAACGTCGTCATATGACATCTATGACCGTTGACGACAATTTGAAACATATACAGTACAGTGCAAAGAAATTCATGGCGTCCGAAAGACACCATTCTAAACTGTCTGAATTTTAAACTGTCATTAGTGTTCGTTGTTTTACAACATAAATAATAATGGAGTTAATAACATCAATAATACATGTAATATAGTATTTTATGCAAATGTAACGCGCTTTTGTAAAGCATATGATATATATAATTTCGGGTATACTCGTTAAAAAAGGTGATTCACTATCTGTGACACTTCTCTGTTATGTTAATCTGACATTTTTGTTTTGAATCGGCTGCGAAAGGGAGACGCTTCCATGCAAATGTGCTTCCAAAGCGTTCATATTGTCAGTGTTGGAATATTTGGCTATTTTTGTGGGTAAATAAGCAAGTAAGCAAGTGTGCATGTATGCATGCCGATGTTCATGTGTATGTGTATGCTTGTATGCAACTATGCATGTATGTATCCGTGCAACCATGTGGGTTTGTACACCATTATATATATATATAAATGGTGTATAAACCTCCACCTATAGTCAATCTTCATAGACGTACAACTCTATACATAAATAGCGGTCAGATATGATGAAGCAGATATCCCTTACAGAGCACACAATTCACACATTATCAGTTTAAAAATATGGGCTATCAAATATTGATCAAATCAGGCGGATGCAAAACATAGGAGAGTTTATGTATCGCTATTATTATGGTCTGTTACAAAAGATAACTTTTGGCCTCACCTCTGATCGTCACTCCTATCAAATAAGAAACTCTACATTCTACGATCCTCCTTATGCACACACAAATACTCGATTGTTCCACGCTCAATGGCAACAAGTGTATGTTCTATGTCCGAATGTAAACAATTATGTTTAGCTGTCTATTGCAGGTTCAATCATGTAGTCAGGTTCTCTCTTACGTAAAGGTTTGTGGATAAAATAGGTTTTTTCAATTGATTTCATTTCAATTTATTGTTCGGTTCGTCTCTGTCGAGATTTATCAGCGCGAACAGACTTGCGGTCCAATTTATCGGAACGAGAATAATGATTGGTTTGTTACGAGGCCACGAGAAAATCAATCAGCCGCCAGACGTCGCTAGATTGAGAGTCTATCGTTGCTCGCCGCTGGAGGGCGCCGCTCACTGACCCCGCAGTGACCCCGCGTAGTCAGAGTCAGGAACGGTTAACGAGGCTGAACAACGTATGTCTGTATTCGCCGCTTATCGCGGGCTAGGGTCTCGTGCTGAGGAAAATGCTCAGCAAAATTTTATTGTGGCATTTCGTTCGTTTATTTAAACGAGAAATTACCATCATTGAAGGGAAACTGTATGAATATTCAAAATACTGGGAAATGTTCTGAAAGGAACTAAACTGAACGAAAGAGGAGGGCATCGCTGGTAACTTTCGCTACACTTTAAACTGACAATGCTACTTGGTATCAATCATGGACAACGTTAAAACCAGGGGACAAAATAATGAAAAAAAATACTTCTCAAATAGAAATTAAACATCGTAAATCTGCTTCCACTCTTGTTTGTAAATTCCGATGAAAATCATATGTAACCGCATTAATTTAATATATCCGCTAGTTGCACTCTGCCAGCGCCAATCCCAAGCCTAGATAAAGGAGGAGGGCGATGACAACGGCCCATGTTATCACACAGTGTCGTTAAACTGCAAATACCAACGAAACCGCATGGGTCTCTAACCCTCTGAAAAATTATTGGCTTTCAATTAAGTGTTTTGAAGTATGGGATTCGCTCTCTGCGCTGTTTTGTGCTGGATAGAGCTGACATTGAATACCGTCATCATTGATGTTCCGCGTGTTATAATATGTGCTAACACAGAGAATTAATTGAATATTGTCTGTACTATAATTGAGGGACTACGAATAGTGAATTCTGCTTGTATGATTGGGCCTATGTGGATAGTTTTATGTTATTGTTGAGGGATAGATGTGATGCGCTGTATGCACTATGAATAAGATTGAGGCGAAAGTATTTATGAAATGAGCTCATAATTTTTGTATCGTCATCAAATTGATGAATGTCTTGGCCTTTGAGACTAGAGAACCAGTTTTGTTTCGATTTTAAATTAAAGAAGCCAATATGGCAATCAAAAAGAAAGTTTATGGTAACCAAATAGAGGAATCGAAAGAAAACGGAACCAGTATAGTGGGCAGTAGTACGAGCGAATTAGGAAAGGGGGAATAGAAGGAGGAGGAGGAAAGAGTGGTGAAAAAATGGGGAGGAGAAATAAGAAAATTAGGAGGAAAGAGAAGGGAAGGAAGGGGAGGCGCAATGGGAAAATTGGGAAGAAGGAGAGGGGAGGAGGGGCGAGAATGAATAAGAAATGTGGGATGAAAGAGCGTAAGACGCCCCGCATCTAATAAGGGGTCTATAGGGGCGCTATGAAAATCCAGATTGATTGATTGATTGATTGATTGATGAGGCTGGCATTTAGTAGGAAGAAGATCAACAAGAGGACGAGATGGAAGAAAGAGGATGAGGAGAATTATAGTTGTAGATTACGTCAGAAGAGGATAAAAAATTGGCTAAAAAACCAACGATAACTGCCCATATATGGAAATCGTCCAACGACCACTCTAAATATACACCATTACAGAAACGATACCACAACACACATCTCCATAATACACACACATGTATGTATTTATTCATTCGTTCGTTCATTTCCAATATTTATACAGCGCCCCGTAAACGCTGCTATTACCCTGTGAACGCTTCGGATCTATCCCCGGCTAATACGAGCGGTATTTATTTAGGCTGCTGTAAAACGCATCTGAGGGTCTAACTATACGCCGATGCTCGCGCTCTGGTAGCGCCAGTCCTCAGCTTGGACAAAGAAGGAGGGTTGCGCTGCAGTGTTGACACATAGCGTCGCTTAACTGAAACTATTGCTGCATATTAAACAGTCACACACACACACACACACCTATTTTAGTTGTTATAGAACGGTGGCTGATCGGTTAGACCGTTCGGCCCGTAACACTCAGTGTGCACTGAGTGAGCGGGTTCGACCCTCGTCCGAAGCGTCAGTCACTGTGTAGGGACCTCGAGCAAGTTCTCTGCGCACAATTGCTCTGCAGTACAACTGCAATGGCGCCGTCGAGGCATGTGCACCTCTGAGTAAAAGACGTAGTAGGAAGGGCGATATCAAATTTGAAGCATTTCAATTTCAAATTTCAATTTCTTTTAATCCGGATAATCGCCGAATAAGTTTTATTAGGCTGTAATAAAACGCATATGTGTAGACCCATGGCTTAACTCTGTCAATGCTTTCGCTATGGATGTACCAGTCCTAAGCTTGGAGATGGAGGGCGACGTTAATGATCTGCGTTGTCACACAGCGTCGCTTAATTGAATCGAATGCTAACTGTTCTAAATAACTGCACACCTCTTTTAAGTGTGATTATTTTTACATATAACTTTACTATGCGTGATGATTTGAAATATGTACATTGCTGCGACAGCAAAAACTTATAGGGCGATAATCACTCTTAGGAGAGGTGTGCGATTATTTTCTGTCTCAAGACCTCATTAACGTAGCTCCAGCACTGCGTGCAGTCCAGCAGTGCCAGTCACAGGCGAGGGTAGAGGAGCACAGTTTCGTTAAACTGCAACTGACCTAACCTAACTTAACTAATGTTGCAGTGCGGGCTGTCTCTGCCACTGTTCGTGCTCTGGCAGTGCCAGTCCCGAGTCTGGATAAAGGAGGAGAGACCTATGATGGGATGCCTTCTCAATGGATTGTGTGACTTATATAAGACTACAGACAGTATCGCACATCTACTAATGGAGTGTAAGAAAGAAAATATAGCCTCTATGTCGAAGGATCAATGTAGCATTTATAAATTGGAATTTAATGTGAAAAATTTACTTGATGTAGGATGTATACAAAGTGTCATTTATAGACTTATTAAAACAATAAATAAAGGGATTATACTCTAATTAAATCTCTTTCATTTATATTACTATCGTTCCACTCTTATTTATATTTGAAAATTTTAATTTACCAAACATTACTCGTTCCACTCTTTTTTATATTTGAAAACCTGACCTTGTTTTAGAGGTGTTTACAACTAGCTCTGTGACCGATTTATCCAGTGCCCACAGATTGTATTCATCCTCTTCTCAAAAGTGGTGTCCAAGAGTGTGCGCGATCTGTCATTACTAACAAATTGTTAATCGCTTCTTTTTCTACCAGGGTTTAACGGTATCATATAGCAATATAGCAACTATACAATAATGACCTTTAGCATCTTCTGTTGCTTGTGTTGCTGACTATAAACTATCTATAGGTCCTCGACTCCTCATAGTCCATTGTCAGAGGGCTGATGTCTTTTCTGCTACAATATTAAAATATTTCACTATTCTTTTTCCATTTCTTATTCATATATAAAATTTCTTTTTATATACTTTTCCTTTTTGTATCCCACAAAAGAAATCTTCTTTTTCTATTTATTCTTTTTCTGCTTTTCGTTTCTTACAGTTTTGAGCAGTCCTGGCCAAGCAACATTAATCATTGATACAGTTTTACAGAAATTATTGCTATACAAGCGTATAAAAATTATAATTATAACGTTGAATTAAATAATGGATGATTTAAAGTATATGTCCAATGTATTCGAGACACAGTTGATCCTTCATGGCTCTTTCAGTCCCTTTAACGAAATCACTATATTTGTACAGTCTGTTTGAAGTACGCCTTCACAGCGAGGTGTCCAGAGAAATGCTTGTTTTATCTGCATATGCTTAGGGCTTATTGATTTTTTTAACGACACCATTCCGTAACGAAGATAATTTAGTGTTGCCCTCCTCCCTTCTCCCGGCTTGGGACTGGCACTGTCAGAACACGTACAGTGGATGAGTTAAATTAAAGGCTATAATTATTCCACAGTTTAACGTCGTCGTATGGCATCAATGGTCGTTGACGATCAATTTGAAACATATACGGTACAGTGATAATAAATTCATAGCGTCCAAAGGAAATAATTCATAACTGTCTGAACTTTAAACTAATGTTTATTGTTTTACACATAAATAAAAATGGATTAATATCATCTACAGTACATGTCATGTGGTATCTCATGCAAATGTAACAATATTTGCATCAATATTTAGATCAAGAAATGTTCAAAATAAAACAAATTGTGTATGACCAATCACTAAGTACATTAATCTAATCATCATACCTTCAAATAATTTTGGGCTTGGAATTTTGCTATAATGTTCTTATTCTAATTAACATTTTTACAGAAATATTTCTAATAATATATGTCTATGCCATTTATTTGTTATATTGCACCGCGTGATTGTGCTATAATTAGTGGCTTCTCGCGTTATAAATACCAACAGTTAACTCCATTTTAGAGGTGTCTAAGCGAGCGTCAAGATGCAGTGTCTCACAGTATATATACCTTCAGTAACACAGAACATAAAGGTCGCTAAGCACTTGTACATGAAGGACTTGAAGACTTCTCTGAATCCGTACTCTCTGCGTAAGTATGTGGAAGAAACATTTTGACCAAGTGCCAGTGTGTCCTATACTGACATAGTTAGCTGGTGCGCTGCTGTTTAGCCGCAAAATGTTATATAAAGAAAATTATCATCACCCCTCCCCCCACTATGTTGCTTCTTTAATCAGTTCTTCTAAAAAGATGCTGAATAGCCGTGGGGACAGAGGACATCCCTATCAGATTCTATATTCTCACCTTTCCTTGTTTTGAACAGTCTTCATCTATTCTTACTCGTACCTTTTGTCCCATATACTGATTCCCTATCAGTCTTCTGTCTCTTCTTTCTATCCCCATTTTCCTCAGTGCATGTAGCAGTCCTCTCTAGTCTATTCTATTGAATGCTTTATCTTGGTTTTCAAAACGTATATATACCTCTTGATCATCCTGACAGCTTCTCTCTGTTAGTACTCTTAGCATCCCTATCGCATTCCTTATTCCCATTCCCTTTCTGAACCCGAATTGATATTCTCCCAGTCCGTCCACTGCCTCTGTCCTTACCTGTATTCTCTTTGCTAGTATTTTTACGGGGATTTTTGATGCATGTGCAATGAGACTAATTTGTTCCATGGTCCTCATATTCTGTTACAGCTGTCTTCTTTGTGATCGCGATCATGATTGAGTCTAGGAAGTCCTACGGCCATTTCCCCCGTTGTGTAAATATCCTGGCATATTCATATCGTCTTTCTCATAGCTCCTTCTTCTAGACTCTTAATCACCTCTGTACTGCCTGCACGTATGTTATCCATTCCTTCATCTTTTCCGGTTTTCATTTCTTTTATTGCTGCTCTAACCGCTTCAGCTCCGAGTATCTCTGGTCCAATATCATCTTATGTCTATGTTATTTGACCTTGTTTAAAATCGATGCTACCATTTATACCTGAGACTAAAACACTGATTTGTTAGAGTCCTATGGCTGAACCCATTTGATCTGTTTGCAGATACTGTGGCTAGCTAGAGTTGGTATATTTGCCAAGTGTATTTTCATCATGTGAATGTACAGTGACCTTTTTAAAATCGATTCTATTATGTATACCTTTTGTAAGCTACTGTGAATTTGCTGGAAGTCTAATAAAGAATAATCTTACTTACTTACTTACCTACTCCATTTCATCGTGGTTCTTTGCTGCCTACGCCCTGATTATCTTCACTCCAATATAGCTCTTCTATATATTCCTTCCATCTTTCTTTCACATCATTTATTTTAGTTGTATAATCGTCATGTAAGTTTTATTAGGCTAGAAAAAACGCAGGTGTTATAAACATGTATTATTGATGTTGTTGGCTCAATTAGCATTATTTTATGTTGTAAAACAAGGAACACTAATGACATTTTAAAGTTCAGACAGTTTTACATGGTGTCCTTCGGACGCTGTGGATTTGTTTTCACTGTACTGTATATGCTTTAAGTTGTCGTCAACGGTCATTGATGTCATACGACGATGGTAAACCTTAGAGTAATAATAATAAAACGCATATGAATAGACCCTTAGGCCTAACTATGTCAGTGCTTTGCTGTGACAGCGCCAGTCCAAAGCTTGGAAGGAGGAGGAATGCGATGCTAATGATCCGTGTTTTCACAAAGTGTCGTTTATCTGCAACTACACGGTGATTCATTAAAAAACGTACCTTACATAGGTTAGCATAACTCAGGTAAATGACCATTAATTTTAATGAAATTTCAGAATAATGATGCTTGATATTCTATTCAAGTGCTACATAAATCATTTGACACACCAAGCTAAAATGACGTAACGCGATTGACGAAACTAATGACGTCACGAAAATATCGCGAAAAAACGGTGTTTACCGAAGAGGATAAACAATTTGTTACATTCTTACGACAGAATAAAAAGTACAGTGCAAAACGTTTTCTAAAGAAATTTCCTGATAAAGAGTGGACTCTTGGTGGATTAAATGCGTTACTTTCAAAGATCGACAAAACTGGGTCTTTCCATCGTCGACCAGGCAGCGGCCGCCCGCGTACGGCAGCAACAACCGACAATGCTGAAAAGGTTGAATCGCTGGTGCTCAGCCAGGAAGATATGCCGCAAACGCATCGCACACAGAGACAAATTGCTCGAGAAATAGGAATCAGTCAGACATCAGTTTGGAGAATTGTCAAGAATGATTTACATTTGCGATGTTTAAAGAAACGACACGCTCAAGAACTCACAGCAGCCAACAAGCAAGCAAGATTGACACGTTCCCGTCAGCTACTGAGGTTGTATCCTGCAAGCTTAGTGAATTTCATTTGGTTTACTGATGAGAAATTGTTTACTGTGGCAGCACCCAGTAACAGTCAGAATGATCGTATTTATGTCTCAGCCGGTACAAGGAAGAGAGACGTTCCAGCAAATCGTCTTTTGCGGACTCGACCAACTTTCAGCAAGTCCCTTATGGTATCTGTCGGGGTATCTGCACTCGGTCGTACGAACATCCATTTCATCGAACCAGGTGTTAAGATTAATGGACAATATTACAGAGATGTTCTACTAATGCAGGGTCTCTTGCCTGACATTCGTGAGATAACGGAGTATTTCATCTTCCAGCAGGATAGCGCTCCTGCGCACAGAGAGAGCTCGGGAGACCGTTGCGTTACTCGAAACTGAAACACCTGATTTCATCCCACCTAATTACTGGCCACCTAATAGCCCTGATTTGAATCCAGTGGACTATAAGATATGGAGCGTCATGCAGGAAAAAGTCTACAGAAATCGAATACATGATGTCGACGAGTTGCGTCACCGAATTGTGGAGGTATGGGATGAAATGGATCAGCGCATCATTGATGAGTCAGTCAGGCAGTGGCGTAGGCGTCTTCGCGCGTGTGTTACTGCCCGAGGGGGTCAATTTGAACATAAACTGTAACTTTCTTCCTATTCAGAACTGATTCCTCTATGTTCACTTAAAATTTTTTTGACATAAACCGATATTTGACGGAGTTACAATTAAATATCTAGGGGTACGTTTTTTAATGAATCACCGTGTACACTGCTTTCGGTTCATAATAATTTTGACACACCTCTTTTAAGAACGGTAATCGCCCAATAAGTTTTACTGCCTTATAGAGCCGTATTATTCTGGTATTTTTGCTGCTAAACTAACTGCAGTAAAAGAAGCAATTTTGTGGATTATTAATGATAAGGATTATAATAATTGTAATTTTGTCATTTTCTCGGATTCTTTAAGTGTACTGTCTTCTATTCAGAGGAACAGGTGTAATTCTAGACCAACTTTATTTAATGAATTATTAATTGAATTAAATAAATTAACATTACATAGAGTAAAATTGGCATGGATACCTGGTCATGTAGGTCTAAAAGGTAATGAAATGGCTGATAAAATGGCCAAACAAGCATTACATATTGATTCTATAACTTCTACAGATTATATAGAACAGGAGGAAATATACCCATTGATTAAAACATATATAATCAATAAATGGCAATTGCAATATACTAATGATGATAAAGGAAATTTTTATAAAAATATATGCCCAATTGTTTCCACTGATATTAAGTTAATAGATCCACGTAGACAAAAAGAGGTTCAAATTAGTCGTTTAAGATTAGGAGTTGCCCTTACTAATAAAAGATTATTTCTAATGAGAAGGCATCCCAATGGATTGTGTGACTTATGTAAGACTACAGACAGTATCGCACATCTACTAATGGAGTGTAAGAAAGAAAATATAGCCTCTATGTTGAAGGATCAATGTAGCATTTATAAATTGGAATTTAATGTGAAAAATTTACTTGATGTAGGATGTATACAAAGTGTCATTTATAGACTTATTAAAACAATAAATAAAGGGATTATACTCTAATTAAATCTCTTTCATTTATATTACTATATAATTTATTGTATGTGTATATAGATGGACTAGACATATCACGTGTTTATCAGGCTGACGCATATCAATTAACTCATGTGATCTCAGTAGCATGCATACAGATTATAGTGGTTTATAGATGTATAAAAATAATAATTGTAGGTTTAATATTATAATTCATAATATCTTATAATTATGTTATAATTAAATTACATTGTTAAATAATAATGGAATCAATAACAACACAAAAGGAAGAAAGAAGACAAATAGACTAAAGAAAGAAAGAAAACAGAAAGACTAAAGAAAGAAAGAAAACAGAAAGACTAAAGAAAGAAAGAAACAGAAAGACTAAAGAAAGAAAGAAAACAGAAAGATAAATGATTAAAACTATATACGAAATTGAACTGAAATGTAACAAATTTTAAAGACGTCAACAGCCTGTGTTGCTATAAGATGTCGTTAAACTGTTGAATAATAATAAGCCGTATAAATGTAATTCTCGCGCCAAATCCGAAACTTATAAGGCGATGATCAAACTTAAAAGAGGTGTGTAATTATTTTGTGACGCAAAACCTCACTTATGTGATACCGCCACTGCCAGTCCCTAGGATTAATAAAGTAAGAGGGCGGCGCTAATGATCTAGTTAAACTGCAACTAACCTAATCTAATCGAACTAATGTTGCAATTCGAATGGTCTTCTCCACTGTACACATTCTAGCAGTGCCAATGCTGGATATGTCCCAGGCTAATGCGAGGCCATTCCCTATGACCCTATGAACCGACAACCACACAGCCACGGCTCTAACGAACGGTATTTATTTAGGCCGCTGTAAAATGGAGATCTAAGGCCTCACTCCACCAATGCCCGCGTTCTGACAACACCAGTCCCAAGCTTGGATAAATGGGGATGGCGACGCTAATGATCATTGCTATCACACAGTGTCGTTAAACTGCTGCTGCTGCTGCTGCGGCTACTACTACTACTACTACTACTACTACTACTACTACTACTACTACTACTACTACTACTACTCCACCTACTACTACTACTACTACTACTACTACTACTACTACTACTACTCCACCTACTACTACTACTACTATTACTACTACTACTACTACTACTACTACTACTCCACCTACTACTACTACTGCTACTACTACTACTCCACCTACTACTACTACTACTACTACTACTACTACTACTACTACTACCACCACCATTACTACTACTACTACTACTCCACCTACTACTCCTACTACTACTACTACTACTCCACCTCCACTACCCATTACTACTACTACTACTTCCACCACCACCCCTTCCCCTACTACAACTGCTACTACTTCCCCCGTTGTTATCATTTGATAATCAATACACCTCATGCAAACTCCGCCACTGTTTGGACTTTGACAGTGCCAGTCCCAAGCCTGGAGAAAGGAGGAGGGCGATACCAAATCATCTTCGATATGGAACGGTGTCGACAAAGAATCAACACAACACCTCATGCATAGCAGCATGAACAATCTTTAATTAACAGAACGATTTTAAATTGGTTGTTGGCAATAATTTTGTTAAATGAATCATGGTATAAGAAATTAGTAAAGGCTAATTAAAATCACTATAGCAAAAGGCTAGTTCGTGTAATAATCACGGTTATATTAATATTATGGGCTGAAAAATCAAGGCCGAATTTGAGAGAGTCTGCAGAGTGAAAACAATTGTCTCTGAACTATGATAATTATTGGTCCTGACAAGGTTTAATCATGTCCTTACAGTTCTTTATTTGCAAAATCTAAACAAGAAATCTCCCAGTTTTCCTATGAGTTCTTTCACGATGCATTTCACAAGTTTCTACGACCTGTTACGTCGGACTTGACCTCTCTGGTTGTGAATCTATAATTATGACCTTTTATTGCTTGAATCGACGTCGCAATGGAATGAGGGACAAGAGATGAAAGTCTGTACCCCCACGCCAGCGACACTCCACAGCTCAGCTACTTTTGTCTGGAAACAAAACATTATTAATATTAATTTGCGTGCGGAAGGTTTGAACAGATGGTGCAACCAAACCAAGTCATTATCAGGTGAATAGACAGACGAGTATTCCATCAAGACTGAGCCAGACTTAGAAAATAGTTAAAGATAGCTATCGCTTCAGTCTGTCTGTTTGTCTGTCTCGTATGTATGTACGTCCGTCTGTCTTGTCTGTCTGTCTGTCCGTCTGTTTTGTCGGTCTGTCTGTCTGTCTTGACCGTCTGTCCGTTTGTCTTGTCTTGACTGTCTGTAAGTCCGTCTGTTTTGTCTGTCTGTCCGTCCGTCCTTACGTCTGTCTTTCTGTCTTGTCTTTGTCCGTCCGTCTCTCTCTCTTGCTCGTAACGGTAAGCTCGCAATTTCTAAAGCGTTAGTCAATTGCAAAGCGCAACATCGAGACAGTTCGTCATTGTACTGATCATTCTTCAAGCTCTGCCTATTATTTTCAATATTTAGCCACAAACGACAATACATCAATAAACCACAATTTAGACCACAGACCACAATTAACCTATTACAATAAATGCTGAATTACATGGTAACCCTAATCGATCAGATGATAGGTGATAATGGTCCACTTTCGCTATGTTCAGAGGCATGGGCCTCCGCATAGATCCCCTCCCCGAAGTCACTGGAGCAACTTCATCCAGTTTCCCTTTTTTATTCCTCTAACAATGGTATATCCTCTCCCCACATTTCTTCTTGAATGGAGCATTTGCTCTTAGGTATACATGGCGTAGGCCTATAATCTCCTGAGCGGTCCATAGCCAAAAGTCAAAGTAAAGACAAAGCAGAACCCACGCTGAACTCTTCCCATTACCGACCTCTGCCCTGCATTACCTTCCTCACCACTTCCATATTCTAGCCTTCCATCCCTCGTTGCCCTTACCTTCCTCATTCCGCTCACACCTTATTCCCTGCCTGGATAATGGATAAACATTGGGGCGCATAGCTGAGGAGCCGAGTTCGAAACCCGTATCCCCGGTAAGTTTTGGCCAGACTTTCTTTTACTAGGCGGCGAAGTTGGTTAACTTAGAGGTAGGCCTGTAAAATTAGTATAGCGTTATAAATGGTCGCCCTGTATTGTGGTAGTTAACAACGACGTCGTTAGATGGCGGCACATGGTAACATTTGATTACATAGGCTTAGATGGGAAACAGTAATTTTATATTCTATTATGCTATAATGACATGTGACTTGCTTATAAATTGCAATGTATTGTATACTTTCATATTTAGAAGTAACTTTTCTGTGAATGACCGAATTAAATAGTTATTACCGTTAGGAAGATTTGTCATTGAAAACTTTTTTAGATGCCCAGACACGCTATAAAAGACCTCTGGGTAATACGTCGTTATCGCTTCTCAGCCTTTTGGCTAAGATCAAAGCGTTTACTTGTCAGCTTAATACCTGATACGTACAATAACCACGGTTGCGTGATGCCAATGTTACTGGCTCTCGGCCTAGGCTGGTGATTGGATAATCCCTGGTTTTAGTACGCTGTTGGCGTTGAGATGATGGGGAGAAGCAACGGCTTCTCATTCTCCCCAGTGGTCCCCACTGAGGTAGAAATTCAAAGCAAAAATAAAACAGCCTAGGCCTACCAAGTTCTGGGCGTGCTGGTTCGTAACATTCCCTTCTGGGGAATCTCTGTAGAGCGGGTCTTCGGCTGTTTGCTGGGGTGCTCAAAAGGGGAAAGGCTAGAAGTTGAATGAAAACCTCCGATCAGCAAAAAAAACAAGTTATTACAAAGCAAAAACTTGACAGGTAGTGGACAGACCGTAACGCAGGGCTGTCCAGCCAGCACGCGGATCGCATGCGGCCCGTGGGTAAATTTTAAGTAGCTCGCTCGGGCTTTATAAAAATGAAGTAAAGACAAGTCGCTTGCCTATTTTCATACTTGGTTCATCAATATGATGTTGATCATCCTTATCATTATGTCATTATCATCGCTATCCTCAAAAATAATCACCATGAACATCGTCGTCGTAGCTAGTTTATTTAGTTACGGGCGATATATCACTAGTTTGCATTGCTACATCCACATGGTAGACCTAGAGCTGATTCGATTTCAGACCAAATTTCAGGTTCCCCATTAAGTTTTAACCGCGTTTCGTAGGTTGTTGTAGTGCAATAGTACAGCAGGCCCCCGATTTACGCCCTAGAAACACATACCTTAGAAAGTAGTAGTAGTAGTAGTAGTAGTAGTAGTAGTAGTAGTAGTAGTAGTAGTAGTAGGGGGAGTAGTAGTAGTAGTAATAGTAGTAGGAGTAGTAGGTGGAGTAGTAGTAGTAGTAGTAGTAGTAATAATAGCAGTAAATTGCATGGTAGTAAAAACGCGGTGAAGGCAGTAACCCAATACTTCTAATAACTGGGGTTTCCAGTCCCCACACCTTTGGAAAAATGATTAGAGAGTCGCAGGGCTAAAAAGTTGAGAACCGCTGGTTCAGACGCTGCATTTCGCTGATCCTAACAATATTAGGCAACCCCCATCTGGCGACGCCAATGATAATATTTTGTGTTCTAACACATTGTCGTTAAACTGAAATTGCTTCTGTTGAGTCAAAGCGCGATGTAATGCCACTCTGCCTTGGATGCTTGCGCTCTCTACCGTTTGCACTCTACATCATCGCCACGATCAATCGTCAAAGCCCCGTATCAAAGTGGTTAAGACGGTTTATCATTAGTCATTACATTAATTAATGTTTCAGTTCCTTACGTATCAAGGACACTTCGGGGATTAATAATAATGATAACGACAATGATGGTAATGGTAATGATTTTGATGATGATGACGACGACAAAGACGACGACGACGAAGATAATTAATGATACAAATAAGATTAATTATAATTATAGTAATGGTGATAATGGTGACAACACAAAAACGACAATTATTAACTAAAATATGTATCAACCGAATAATGCTAATATTGACATCCAAATGACCTATTATTACATCTCCGAAATCCATCATTCGTATCAAGGAGTTATCTTGGCACTCAATGCGTGCATAACTGCTGTGAATCCTTCATAAGTAATGGTTGTGTACCATTCGGTTACTGGAAATGAAATTTGTTTTGAGAGACGTTCTAATTGTTTTATGTCTTTGTTCCGACGTTTGGGATTATTTTCATTATCCGTCCGATGGTTACGGATTAGCGCCGACTATCGTCAGAATTAGGAACCATTAAATACCCATCCGTCTATATTTATACGTGTTTTTCTGTTTTTGCATGTCAGTATGTGCGTGTGTCTGTATGCCTGTAATAATAATCCATTTTCTCATTTGTCTGTCTGTCTGACTGTCTGTGTTTCTGCCTGTGTGTGTCTGTCAGTCAGTCAGTCAGTCAGTCAGTAAGTCTGTCTGTCTGTCAGTCTGTCTGTCTGTCAGTCTGTCTGTCAGTCTGTCTGTCTGTCTGTCTGTCTGTCTGTCTGTCTGTCTGTCTGTCTGTCTGTCTGTCAGTCTGTCTGTCTGTCTGTAATAATAATACGGCAGCTGATAGTATAACAGATTGATTCATCTAGAGATACAGAGAGAAAGACAGAGGCAGAGACAGAGATGGAAGGAGGTGAGAGGCAAATAAAGAGAGACAGAGAGTGATAGAGAGATATGTGCACAGAGATAGAGATATAGAGAAACAGACAGACAAACAGACATATACAGATGCAAAGAGAGAGAAAGAGAGAGAGAGAGAGAGATGGCAGACCCCTCCCAGTGAGAGATTAATCCTAGTCGGAAGGATAAGAAGAAGAAGAGAGAAAGAGAACACTACAGAGATACGGACACACACCCACACACACCTACACCTACACACACACACACACACACACACACACACACACACACAGGTACAGATAGAGAAAACAGATGCAAAATTAAAGACAGAGAAAGGCAAGGACAGAGACAGAGAGACAGGCAGAATCGGAAAAAGAGACAGAGAGCAATACAGAGAGAAAGGCAGAGACAGACAGACGAGCATAGTCATACAGAGATAAAGAGAGAGACACTGGCAGAGAGAGAGAGAGAGAGAGAGAGAGAGAGAGAGAGAGAGAGAGAGAGAGAGAGAGAGAGAGAGAGAGAGCAATTGAATGAATCAAGGCTGAACGTATCTGACGTCAAATCTTGAATCAAAGACCGAGAGTTTTCATAACAATCCGAAATCTATGCTCTGTGAACTCCGTCCTGTCATCCTCCATCCGTCCCTCTGTATGCCTACAAGTCTTACTCTCTTTCCCTCGTGCACCTGTCTGTCTGTGTGCATGCATGCCTCATGCATCTTCGTGTATTTCTATCCGTCCGTCAGACTGCCTGCCCATCTGTACGTCTGTCTGCCTGTCTACCTTCCTGCATGATTGTATGTGCAAATGTCTTTCTCCCTGTCTTCTTTCATGACCGTCTGTCTATCTCTGTCTCTTCTTCTCTTTGATCGTCTTCTTCCTTCTGCTCAGCAGACGACGATCTTCTTCCCTCCATTATTGATGCAATTTGGCGCGCAGGAAGAAACGCTCCGTAGCGTCATCTAGCGGACGGCGCCGTTCCTACTCACTTACTCGCTGGCATCTGCTCACTCTGCTCAGAGACACACAGCTCCTAATTCAATCCGCGTCAGTGGTTTTTTACTAAGTGGACGTCTCCGCCGAAACTAAAATACGTCAGATGATATGTAGGAATACAGACACAAACATACACACATACACGCAAGAATACATATTATATACGACGGATACAGGGATAGATAATAAGCAGAACAGATAGATACAGGGAGAAAGATATAAACAGAACGGACAGATACATGGAGAGATACTAAGCAGAAAGGACAGATACAGGAAGGGATAATAAGCAGAATTGACAGATACAGGAAGAGAGATACTAGGCAGAAAGAACAGATACAGGAAGGGATATTAGGCAGAATGGACAGATACATGGGACGAGATATTTAGCAGAACGGATAGTTACATGGAGTGATACTAAGCAGAACGGACAGATACATGGAGAGATACTAAGCAGAAAAGAGAGATGCAGGGAGAGATAAAAAGTAGAATGAACAGATAGAGAGAGCGAGATTTCAATAAGAATGGACAGATACATGGAGTAGAGGGTTCCAAAATCTGGGTAGATCAACCCAAAATAAAATGCTAGTTCACCCAAGAAACCAGTTCTTACTCCAGGAGCGTTTTCAATCTTTGCGCTGTCGAGATAGATTTGCGAGGTCTGGCCTGGCTACATTAGCGGAAGTAAAGACAACCGATTCCTAATAATCCTACGAGATTTATCACTGGGAGGGAAGCGGTATAGTGGCAGAACCTGATTGAATTAACACCAAAGAAAAAATATAGATAAATTATTTAGGAAGCCGATATGGGAAGATTAGGTTGTTCGGTGCAAGAGTTGCAGATTTGTGGAATGGGTTGGATGATGGTAGTGTCTCAAGGACGTTATAATATTTTATGCGTCAATTTTTCGCTGCCTTCTTGCGTAATAAAGCGTTGAGAATTGACAAACCTTCTCCACTCCGTACAAGGTGTGTAGAAAAGTTTGCAATCAAAAGCTCAACGGTAACTTGCGTGGTTCTAACATTGCGTTATTTTGAACTATATGCTTATAAAACCTTTGCTATGTAAGGTCCTATATCAATTAATGGTAGGCCTATTGCAATGTATGCTAGGTTAAATTATATTTGTCATGTTATATCATATAGCTATTTTATCATTACATGATCTCATGCCATGTTCTATCAGGTTAAGTTATGTTCTTGTTAGGCCTTTGTTTAAAGTGTGTGCGTGTGTGTGTGTGTGTGTGTGTGTGTGTGTGTGTGTGTGTGTGTGTGTGCGTGTGTGTGTGAATGATACAATTTATGTTATGCTTTCGTATTGGTGTGCAACGTGTATGGTATATTGGGTATATTATGTCACATGTTATAATAGGCTACTCATGTTGCATTATGCTATGTTAATCTATTTCCACACTCTTAAAAAGGTTCAGGTGAAATGCTTGAAAATTCCGTTATTCCACCTGAACTAGTTCAGGCCAGATGGGGCCAGTCGAACGTTCAGGTAAGCTGCCTGAAGTTCAAGAAAATACCCCGAACTGTTCAGGAAGGGTTTACCATCATCAAAAACAGCCACGGATCGTTCAAAAACACTGGAAAAGCTACCCGATAAATTCAAATAAGCTTACGATCTGGAAATGTGCACTGCATTAACAAGCATAGTTAGGTTTCTATTTTAAGTGTTTTGGAAAAAAACAGCATGCCACGGATTTTGAACCCAAGACCTCTGTTCCATGGGACATCATCTCAACCATATGAGCTAATTAACCAACTGTAAGAATGTAACATTAAAGCCATATTAAATTTGACTCCGTGGCGTGTTTCTAAGTATACCTGCCACAACATTTCATTGTCTAAGTCTGGTCATCTTCTGTGCATGTGAACTTAGAAATTTTTATTTTAAAATATAGGCCTACTTCATTAGGACGTTTGCTCGTTCGATGTATTAGTGAGCATTCGACTTTGTTAGGATTGCGGTTGTTCAGAACGTTTCTAACGTATTGTTTTATTTTGCCCACATATATTTTCAATAATAACATATTAAATAAAATAAAGTATGTTTAAATGCCATCATATTTGCATATTTTTGATAAGGTGATGAACTAGTATACGTATCCCTCAAGCAAGAACTAACTAAGCCTACTGTGCGCCTGAAAGTTCAGGCAACAAAAGTTTACCTGAATGGTTCCGAATTTTCGTACCTGAACTTTTCTAAGAGTGCACGGGCTCGCCTGGTTATTAGGCAGCACCATGCAGCCTCGGTTGTTGGTGATTCAATTTGGAACGACTTCCCACTTGAGCCTCACTCTCTACTTGTGACCCAACTATTTTTTAATTTTTAATATTTGATCCCCTCCTCCAGAAGGACTAAGACATTCTAGGCAATTAAGACACCCCTAGCAGATCTGCTGCGGCAGTGGACGAATGGCAGTTTATTTAAGGCTAGCTAAGTTAGTTAAGTATCTAGCATACTTCTTAAAATACTTATGTGTTATGTGATATTAGTTACCATAGCTTAGAATTTTGATAAACAAAACTGTGCCCAATGATCTATTGAATAGTCTTGGGGGTAGCCCCGTCAGCGGGAGAAAATCCCTTGGGGCTTTCCCATCTGTAACCTTCTATCTATTCCTATATTAATTTTTTGCAATGTATTTTGTATAGTTTATCTGCTCATCCGGATAATGACTCTTGTTTTGCTTTGGTTGCAGTAAAATAAAATCAATCAATCAATCAACTGTCAGGGTTTTACCAGTCCCACAAGTCTTTTTCCTTAGTCGTGGCTGGACTGGGAAGTAGGTTCCTGAAGGACGCTATATAAATGCTTAGAATGAATGGATGTTATGCTCCTGCTAAAGCAGTGCATGCTACTTCCACGCATACTTACACGCACAAAAAACCACACACACACACACACACACAAATGCTTTCAAACAAACGCGCATGCATCCCTCTGAGATCGACATTCTTTTCTCTCCAGGCAGCATGCGTCAATGTCGACGGAATCAGTGTTGGCATTAGACGCCTCGCATTCATTGAACAACGCCTACAGCGACGGAATATAGAATAGAGCGGCGGCGTTCACCCTTCAATATCTTGTCGGATTTTGCGTCACTGTCTAGAAAGGATTAGGGCTACAACGCCCGTATCGTGTTCCAACGTAGTGGAAAAGGTTTGTCAATTCTCAACGCTTTATTACGCAAGAAGGTAGTGAAAAGTTGACGCATAAAATATTATAATTTCGTGATTTTCGTTCGATTTCAAACTGACGAACGGCAGTAAGATTACAAATGCAGTATAAAATAACGATGGCAAGATATTACAGGAGTCGAATTTAACTGTCGGCAGCCATGCAAGACGTCCATTACTTTATGTAGGCTATTGTGTACAACAACGCTATTTAGGCTTAAAGAAACGCTTTGTGGAATAGTCTCGAGGATATTAAATTATACGCTGTAACATCGGCACATTGAAATTCGCTGCTTCGAACTCCAGATTATATCTAAAGAGTAGCCAGAGCTGTAGAATTTTCTTATAAACTTAGGTTTTAGGTTTTAAAAAGCCTTTAAAACGGAATAAATAAAAATTCAGCTGTTTTATGGTTTAACTAGTCCAGTTCGATCATTTTTTAAATTAGAATAATGCTATAATGCTTGTATCTTTGCATGCTATCTATAGTCTGCAATGAGCAGTGCATGCGGCTACTAACCCTGTATTAGGGAGACCGTTTGCGGGTCTATGGGGTGTTCTGGCTCATAATTTTTATTCCGTTGTGCGAATGTGCGTACGTTAAAAACCTTAAAAATAATATCGCAAATACCTACACCCTTTCTTAAAAAAGGAAAAGGTTTTATCCATCTCTGATAAAAACAAATATGAGCGGAACGGGATTGTTGACCAAATCATATATTCCGAAAATCCGCTGAACGCAGCGTATTCATAAATCCCTATCGAATCAATTTTATGTTGAAAAAACTATTTAACTCTCCGTGAATCAGGATCATTTTTGATGCAATAAACGTATTGGATGATTGATTGATTGATCGATTGATTGATGGATAGATAGCCGAATGGAGATGGATAAATTTCTCAATGGATAGACGGATAGGCAGATGCTGTCTGGATTGACAGGATGGATGAGTTTAATTACTGTTAAGAGCAGATGTCTGCTTCAAGGCATTTGATAAAGCGTTCATAGACAAGACAAACAGACAAAATCACAGACAGACAAACGGACCGAGAACGCAAGACTCAAAACATGTAGATCTAATAACAGAGGTGCGAGTTGTTGAGAATGAGAGTACTATAAATAGAGACAAGCAGACCGGCAGACAGACTGACAGACAGTCACAGGAACAGACAGACAGGAGCTGATTATTGCTGGGCTCGAAATAGGAAGACTTCGTGCGCCGGTAGGTCAATTGAAACGGCTGCTTCAATTAGAAGACCGAGGCGCGCATGCTCCGGGCATTGACATTAATCAGCGTGGCGCCCCCAACGGCATTCAGCCAGGCACAGAGCCAGACGTAGAAGGGCAGGCATTTCACACACCCATCCGCCGCTTCGTCTCACCTGGAGGGTTTGATAAGAAAATGTCAAATGCAGAGGCAAAAAATATATATTAGAGGAATGGTTACTCGTCAAATTTCTGTGTACGCGTTTCACTCTTAAACATAGATGTCGCCCCACTTAAAATTTTGCCCTTAGTTCAAAATATGATGTTTTAGACATCCAAGAGTATTTTAAATGTTGTTGACATGGTTATTTGAAAATTTTCTTCATTATTACTGCAAGTTAATGAATCAGATTGCTATGTCAAAAAAGTTATAAAAAGATTATCTCCCAAAAACTAGTGACTAGTAATACGTTATATGTGGATTTTCCAATCCTGTGCATAATAGGTCCTTGCTGTAGAGGTAAACCTTCATACGCTAATACAACGTAAGTCAGATATTTCAAGCAGTTGTGTCAATACAGAATACAACGTAAGCGTAATTCCCAAGCTACCAAAGCGCCACTCGAAGCGCGGAACCCGCTTAATCACGAGCACTGCGTCAAGTCATACGTGATTTTCGGTTTCCAGATGAACCACTTAAAACACGTTATAATATGGTTGTTTGTTATAAGCGAATATAGTATCATGTAGCCATTATGTAATAATCTATTAAGTTACATTTATTAAAAAAATTATATAGCGCCTTTCGAGGCATACCTACTCAAAAGCGCTCCTAACTCTAGCCCGGACAAAGAGGTGCATGTTACAAGCGGCCTTAAAAGTAACAATATAAAAAGACGTTATAATACGTCATGACAGACTATCACCATGCCGTTAAACAGTAGTCATTATTTCTTGACAACAAGCCTGCATGTTTCTACTCATGCTTGGACTTTGTAAATTGCAATGGAAATATCTGTGCAAGATTTCAGACGCCAGCAGCTCAATAAATAGTTTAATTCGCCATAAAAGACGAAATTGCAAAAGCGGCAGTCTCGAAAAGTTGACAATGGCGTACGGCCAAGAAAATTGCTCGCTCTTATCCGGGCATAAAATTCATCCGACAAACAATTAAGCATTCCTTTTTTGGAGAATTAGATATCGTGCTATCTTTCGCCACTGTTCTCGTCTTTTTCATATCTAACTTTGCTTTAATTGAAAGAAATCTGCAACAAATCTTGCTCCATGTTTTCTTTTTAACGGATTTTTCGAGAAACGCCACAGCTGCGCGAAAGTAGATACTTATCCGGCCGTCTGTTCTAGATGCGCGTGCAGCGCCACCTATTCTTTGCTGATGTCAAGGGCAGAAAATCAAATAGACAAAGAGACAGGCAGACAAGCAAGCAGACAGGCAGGGAAAAGTACATGCCCTGCTGGAGGAAATCCAGTTAATTGGATCGAGAAAAAAGAAAGAGATCGTGGCTAACAGATTTTGTCGGCTTTGTTGATACAATGCCGGATTTTTTTCCGATGCAAAAATCAGATTTCCTTGGAAACTTCTGTCCGCAGGAATGGTGAAGACTGTTCTGTCTGACCGTGGTTTGGCTTGGGAGCGCTTCTGAGTTGATGGCTTTAAAGGGGCGCTATATCAAACTGCAGTAATATTAATAATAATACTAATAATAACAATAATAATAATAATAATAATGATTATTGTTATTAGTAGTAGTAGTATTATTATAGTAGTAGTAGTAATAGTAGGAGAAGTAGTAGTAGTAGGAGGAGGGGAAGTAGTAGTAGCAGTGGGAAGTAGGGGGAGTAGTAGTAGTAGTAGGGGCAAGTAGTAGGCGAAGTAGTAGTAGTAGTAACTATAATAATAATAATGAAAATAATAATAAAAATAATAGGAATAATAATAATAATAATAATTTTTGAATCTCGAGAGATCATAATTATTACGTTCCTCGGGGAAAATTTGAAAAAGATAATAGCAATAATAGTAATAATAATAATAATAATAATAATAATAATAAGAATAATAATAATGATAATAATAATGAATGAATGAATGAACAAATGAAAAAGCGAAAAGTTTATTAAGCTATGTTATAACGAGCATGTGTGTGTGTGTGTGTTTGTATGTGTGTGTGTGTTTGTTTGCGTGTTTTTGCGTGCCTGAGCGTCGTAGACGGACTCTCCCTATGGACCACAAGATCATAAGATAATCGGATCATGGCTGGATCTTCATGCGATCCTCCACCGATCCTTTCAAGAGACATTTATGCGCCGTGGTGGACTACGCGAACCTCTGCTCGGGTGCACAGACGCCGTGGGTGAGAGGTCACTCGTTCAAGGTTAGGGAGGGGCCTGTTGGATTGCACTCGTAAGACGGGGTCAGGAGGTCAGCATATGCCTGGAGCCAGAAGGAATGAAATGAATGCTAACTCATTGCGTAATTGGTTTTCATGCACCAAACGAACTCACTAGCGCAGACATACAAACGAACGGACTGACAGACAGATAGACAGATAGAAGATGGAGACAGATGGAGACAAAGCAAAGGTCATGTCATGAATGTTGTTGCCACCAGCAGAAGGAGGCAGAGAAAGAGAAAATGACAGAGACAGAGACAGAAAGAACGAGAGAGAGAGAGAGAGATTGGCAGAGCGGGAGAGACAGACAGATGTACATTTATGTACACGGAGACAAGACGGAGAGAGGGAGACAGACAGACAGACAGGCAGACAGGTAGAGACAGAGACAGTGAGAGAGACAGACAGACAGAGACAGAGGCAGAGAGAGACAGAGAGAGAGAGAGACAGAGAGAGAGAGACAGAGAGAGAGAGAATTGTCATTATTCGTGCAAACTGTTCTTGTAATCATACCGCGGTTTGTCATTTGAAATTAATCGATAATAATTATTAATGTGGGTATTGGTTCATAAATTCTATGCTGCGAACTTCTTTATGCGCCTGGCATGTATACTTTACTTGTATCGGTCTTATTAGCTACAAATCGTGTGTGTTGGAAAGTCCTCGGGAAGACCGTCGTATCCCTTACTTACTAGGCTAATGAATTCTTTCGGGGCACGCCGGGGAAATAACGCCACGACGAAGGGACGGTGAGCCGGACGATGCATTCAATTCTGTACTTTTATCGGTTCCCCCACAATCACTGCGAATCAGCCACCATCAATTTCTGCCTCTGGCTCTTGTATATATCACCCTTCGGACTTTTCTTTATAGACATCAATAAGCTGATATGATTTAAAGTAAGATGATCTGAGATATAATTATATACATTGTAAAAGGATTGAATAGAATGGAGTCTTGTCTAGCAGTTGACAAATGTCTGGTTAATTTCAAGTGTCAATTGTGCCTGCGCGTGTTTGTGTGTGCGTGCGTGTACCAATGTGTGTGTCTTCCTTTGGAAAGTTACCTTCTGGTCAGTATGCCCTCTACATCTGTTCTTTGTCCGATCGTCGGCTGGCAAATAAGTGATCTAATTGGGGTTCGTATTGGAACCGAACTGGCGATGTCTGGACATGTCCTGAGGGGATACCCGACACCCCCCGACGACGAACAATAGAATCAACCGACACCCCAACAACGAACAATGGAATCAACCGGATCCCTGTTTGCTGTCCCATATGAGTAGGACGCCATGGTTGATTCCCCAAGACACGACGACCGATTGGTTTGAGCAATCGCCTTGTAAAGCGGAGAGTACGAGTTCCATCCTACTTCACTGAAGCGGTTACTGTGTAGGTATTGAGAAAGTCTAACACATTAATATTCAATCAATCAATCGCTCAATCAATCAAGAATTTTTATTAAGCACACACAATCAATGAAATAACACAGTTAAATGACAGGGCAACGAAAGAGAGAGAATGGTAGTGATCAATATGAAAGGAAACCCTAAGGGACCAAGATATTACACGGCATCATCGATTGATGATTGGTCGTTAGATGGCTGTTCTATATTAACCCACAATATGGGTTAATACGGGTCAATATGGGTCATACATTAACAAGTCTACTTTAACAAGTCTACTCTGTCCTCTTATGTTCTTTGTTTTAGTAATTGTCTTTAGTGCGAGACAGTGTTCCTTGTTTTCGAAGGAAAAATCAAGGATAGGATGGATTGATAATATGAAGCCAAGGACGGGTCAAACAATAAAGCCTATTACTAAAACAGAGAACATAAGAGACTTAAAGAGTAGACTTATTAATGGTGCAACCGACCCTCGTAACGAGGATGGTCAGCGACAAGATGCGATAAATACGAAAACCACTTTGCTAATCCTAATAAAATATTAATGTTACTACCAGAGGCGGAGATCTCGCTTGACAGATGGGGGACACCCAAAGAAAGGAGTAGGAAATGTGGGGGACAAACGTGTTACGTGTCCCCTCTCAGTAGGCTAAACGGTGGGGGACTTGTCCCCCGCGACCCCGCCCGGGATGGCCGCCTCTGGTTTCTATTAATTCTATTTCTACTACTAATGGACTGTTGTCTTTGCGTAAACTTTGCGTCAACTGCCCGCTTGACCACAGAGCAATGTTCCAATCCCTCGGTTGTCTTAGCTCCCGGCCACGTAATACCGCTAACATCCTGCCTGTAACGGAAGAAACGTCGCCATACGAGGATTAACTGCTCGGAAAGAAACGTTGAAGTCGACTGCAAGATTAGTCGAAGGATTTCACGGTCGAATACTGGGTCACCAGCAGCAGACGACAGAGGACTGGGCGAAGCCGGGCGTAGCCTCAATTGAGTCCCGGTCATCGATCACGGTCGGGCGGACGCGATGTGGTGAATTCACTCGTAACCTAATTCAAGCGTCGAAAAGTGTAGCGATACGAGACTATCGTGACGTGGAGGTTACACAAACTGTTAAAGCGCCACTCTAAAACCAAGCGCAGGGCACCAGCTTATTCACAAGCGCTGTCGTGATGATTTTATAGAATTTCCCTTTGAAGTGGTAGAAATAAAAGAAATCGCTTCATTGTTTAACCACTACCGAACATATTACGTGTGAAATTGGTTAATATTTTGCCGTTGCTAATATAGCCTACAATCAAAGCCTGCAAAAATGCGCAATAATATGTGGGAATTAAATTCAATGACTGAAATTAGAAGCCATGATGTCAACGTCCCAATCCAGAGGTAGTTACAAGAATAAATTATGAGCATTACGTTGGACATTTGAAGCCCTTTGCCTAATAACTTCACCGTTTATAATTGATAACGCGCCTCCATTTTACATGTAGGCATATACGTTCTAAGTCTAAATTTGTAATAGGCTACATGATAGAATGGTTCAAACGGATCTTAGACAGCCACGTGTCTAAATGCGGGTAGCATTTACATATGGCGTTTGTCAACGAAAAACGGTTACACGTTGCTCCTACTTATAAATGATCATGAGTGTTTGAAGATTTAAAAACAGTAAATCCATGAGAACAACTTATGCCAACAAATTTTAGCTTCATTATCCAAACGACATTAATTGTAAATACAATGCTAGAAGAAAGTCAAGAAACCACAATGGCAGAGTTTTTCATTACCGGTGGATTCATCGACATTGCCATTTTGCATTCGCTGCTTGCCGAAGCTTCTGTTGGAGAAAACATCGAATGATGTGCTCAAAAGGAAGACAGCATATAGCCTGTAATTTCTTAAATTCAAGCATTATTTCCGAGAGCTAGCTACAGTTGTCCATCAGACATCTCACGATCAGATATCTTGCCAAGAAATACCTTCCAAGAAAATAATGACGCTTCATATTATAATGCTTTAAAAGGACATCAGAAAGTAAACACTTGTTAGAATGAATATTTTGGACAATAAACTGCTCTAAACTGAAGTTGGAAGTTTCTTCAGATTTCTGCAGATCTTCATATAAAGGCGATAAAAAGTAACATAACAGGGTGTGTAATCCAAGTAAACATCGGATTTCACCGTCAAATAAAGAGTCAAGAGGTGGCAACACCATTACATTGGCAAATGCAAGTTCCTTCAAACAGCTGTGTAGATCTGGTTCGTCAAGAATTCGTACGCACAAATTCACAACTTCAGGATATTTACGACGCTGGTACAGATACGCAGCACGGTAACAGTCTGCTGTATTGCAATAAATTCCAAAGTCCCTGTTGACCGCATTGTAAAATGCTGTCATACTTTCTAAGGAATATTCCTTGAGCAATTGAATAATGTTATATTTATTTGAGAAACTGTTCACTTGCGTCGCTTCCAATCTATTTATCTGACCGGTACTTTGATAAACGCGCAAAACACAATTCCTTTTCGCTGGAATTCGTGAAAATTTTCGACTAGTAATAGTCATTAAAATTTTATCCAACGGAAATTTTGGAACGGGAACAATGTTATTCAATCCAACCGACAAAGTCTTTTTTTCAATTGACGACATTGATAAATAATGAGCAAACACTTCAGGCGTGGGACGCAGATCTATAAAAGCTGCATCCTAGTATCATAATGCCAAGAAACGTCTGTAATCATCGTGAAAATCAAATAAAATCCAATCATCGTAGCAATGACTTCAATATACAACAAACAGCCAGCATTTAATGTCTCTGTAGACTCTTTCTCAGTCGTTTCAGTCATCATCGCTTTTGCGCAAATTTCTGAAACAACTGATACTCTGAAACAATTGATATTCTGATGTGGCAAAACAAAGAGCCGCGATGTAGGTCAAAGTCACCCTACCCTGATTATAGTATTTGTTTCAGAATCCTCACATTCCAAAGTTTTGCTGAGAAGTCCCTTTGATATTTCAGACAGAACTTGAAACTCTAGATCATTTGATCCATTCATATTTTCCATTATATCCTGAGCTTTAATTAAATATAAATGGCTTCTTATAAAAGCACATTTCATTGGTCGTGGCAAGTTGTGGTGCATCGATCTGAAAAATACGGGCTTAATAAATACTTGTCTCATTTTCTCAGCGAACCATTCGCTGCAGTAGTGCATTTCTTGACAGTCTAATAAATGGACAGCGTGTAATGTACGCAGCGTTGATCCAAAGAGAAAATAGCATGATTCGATTTCCGCTGATGTCAACAAATCGAATTTACTGTCATGAAATGAACCAAGTCTCAAAAGATATCTGCTAACATCGAACATGGCTGTTCCAAATACCCCCCTTACTGTGTCGTGTGCATAATTAGCATCAAGTGGGAACGTGAAACAAACATAGAAGTCGATAGCATATGGGATATCTGCTTTCATTGCTTCACTTGTATTCAACATATGCTCATTGACACAGCTTATGACATAATCATTGCATCTCCATTTGCAGGCATCAATCATGTTTCCCTGCATATAATGCCAAAAAACCAAGCACTGAGATTGGCTGAAGCGCAATAATAAATCATTGTTTTAGTAGTTTCGTCAACGATTTTTCGGTTAAATCCTTCATGAAACAACTTAGCCTCAGGAATAAAATAGTTTGGACATCTTGTCCTTTTTAACCATTTTGCAAGTTGTTTTATTAAATTGCTGCATAATTCCATAACAGATGAGGAGTTCCACCATTCTGGTGACATCTCTTCACAATACCAAAGCATCACTGTTTTCAAGTGGTACTTACAGAGAATCTCGTCTTCCTTTGGACAATTTTTTAAAATTAGTTCTCTTTTGGCAAAGAATCTGAGCATGTGGTAGACAATCTGTTGAATTTTAGTCCAACTCTGAAGTAAATGACTTCCGCAAGTGAAAATGACAGCGTGAACTGACAAATATCATCTCTTCAAGAGCGATGTTGTGCATCTACAACATGACAACCATTCTGTACCACCTCGTCAATAATGTCAATCGTCGGCCATCCATGTTTTCTTTGTCGAAAAGGCCAATTCCTTGCATCGTTTGGCCACCTTGGGCACCAAATCGTATCAACCATATCGACTTGAGGTGACTCTCTGTCAAGGACACAATTCCTTATAGCGGGGCCAACCTTCAAACTTGTTCCGTCTTGGATAAAATTATTTCCATGAAATTCGGTTGTTGTAAGGATTTTTTGGACGCTAGTCTGAAAAAATTTGAATGTTTTGCGCTCCCAGTGATACCAAATTTGCCCCAAAATGCGAAGTCGGACAAA
>OY365813.1:23714374-23851874 GCA_959347315.1 Bimastos eiseni | reverse complement strand
AAAATGCTGCGGTCTTCGAACAGTACTTTAGCTCAAAACACACTATTAGTAGCCGTGGCACTCAATGGGGAGTAAGGAAATGCAGTGTACAAGGCTAGCAGCGTACGTGGATTTTTTTACGATTTCTGTGTAAATCTTCCAAGTTATCTGAACACTACGTAAATCCATCAATTTTCATTGATTACGTGTTCATGTCTGGATTTACAGTGTAAACAACACTCAAATCTTCAAATTTACGTTTGAGCAATGTGCGATGCGGCCGATTAACGTTACGCATTGTTTAGATTTGGCTCAGTTACTGACTGACGCTTAGTCTCTTCTTTAGCAATGTACAATCCAGATGGTCTTAATAAGCTTTAGTGTACCAGGTGCTTCTACTTACTACCTACCCATAGAAACCTAACATGGGCCAGGTAATCGTTCAGTTGCAGACGAATATAGGCCTACACACAAATACGTATGCGTCCATACATACATACATGCACTGTGCATGCATGCATGCATGCATACATACATACATACACACACACACCTACTTATATACATGCATACATACTAACAGATCAAACGTTGAGCAATGCTGGAACCCTGTCCATAGAGCGCATTTGAAACATACCACAGCAGGTTTCAAATGTGCACACAGCATAATCATATATAACCGTCTTCGTCGGAAATGGTTGTCTATGATGATCAATGGACATTCCCGGAAGTTAGCTCTTCACTCTCTCATCGCAACCACCGGAAATTCTCCGTTTCTCTCGACAGTTAAGGACCGAATATCGGTCTGAAGAGAGATATCGATGGACTCGATTGATTCGGTCGGTGGGATGACCGAAAATTCGGCAGCCAATAAATTGTAATGTTTCAAAAGGAGAGTAGTTAGGCCTATTCGGGAACGTAGACGAAGCTGTATTAATGGCCGTGGCATTTCCAAATGGGCCATTAGCGTATTGAAGGTTGTGTCTGAAGAAGACAGAGACAGGCAGATAGATAGACAGAGAGCGAGAGAGACATACAGACAGACAGAGGCAGAGAAAAAGACATATAGACAGACAGGAAAGCAGACGGACACCCAGACAGACACATGCAGATAGATAGACATCTACAGAGAGCGAGAGATAGACAGAGAGGGATCTAAATACTCTGACCGTGCACTGTCGCGCGGAAGATCAGACGACGAGGGAAATAACCGTCAAACCCACCCTCATACGCCGAGGCTAAGAAAACTAAAGTCTCTAGCACTTCCTACTCATGACCGCCTCTCAGGCTATGGCCAACTTTCTTCTGCTTCGCCCCATAATTCCATCCATTCGCTGTGAGTCGATTCTATTTCCGGTCGCTACAGGCCAGACTTTGTATACCCAAGGTTTTCATTATCACGATAGGTCTATCTTTAGCCAGGGTTCACGGGGGTCAAAAGCGTAGACCGCTCCTCAGTTAGGGGCGCGAGAGTTGATCTACGTTGGACCGATATCTTGGCAGCAGGGCGAGGAGAGACACGAGGCAAGCGTCCAATTTAGACAGTTGACCGAAGGGATTTGAAGGCGAAGCGGTAGAACGGCTCGAAACAGAAGTGGATCGTGGAGTGGAATTGGGTCTGGGACTTCTAATTTAGACAGCTGGCCGACGAATGGAATTAGATTCTCAACCGTTTAAATTGACAAGAGACAGCAGATGCTGTCGTAAGTAGCAATGTATGTATGTAGGTAGGTATGATTGTATGTTGGTAAGTATGCAAGCATGTAAGTATGTATGTATGTATGTAGATATGTTTGTTTGTGTGGAATAGGGTTGCTAAACTTAATTGTGTGTAAGTATGCACGTACTCATGTATTTTATATATGTACATACTACATAATGTTTTATGCATATCTGCGCATGTTAACCTCAAATGGATATATACATATATATATATATATATATATAACATTGGTATAATATTTATACGTGTATGTAGATTCTTCCATCCTGTTAAAAGACGCTACAGTATTCATTGTAACACTCACACACGTATACAAATACATATACAAGTTTTATTTGTATACATATGTATGCACATATATCTGCACAATTGCACATACACACACATATATAAAGTTATATACCTTTGTACTGTGACGTCGACATATCAGTGAGTAGTTCTGTTCCTACTGTTGTTATTACAAAATGAACCCAAATTCTAATATACGATTCCGGGCGTTTAGGTCTACCGGAATTTCAAGTGACCCGCAAACGACCATCATTGTCGTTTGGTACGTAGGTCCCGTTAACGTGTCATAAGGTGAATGATCAGCGTAGCCCTCCTCCTTTTTCCTCACCTCATGACTAGCACCGTCCGATCAGCCAACGGCCCCATCATAATTGATGGGTAGTTACTGTTTGACGGCCAAAGTGTCGTCAAAAATGATTGGCGTCGACCTTGTCCCATCTTCCAGGCATGGGAATGACACCTCGAGTTTTTTCGGTTGTGGCAGCGGCAGAAGGTTGGGCCCGATCTTGATTCCAGAAGCAAGTATTCATGACTCGCCTTGTATGATATCATTTCGTCAAGAAACTGAGCATGTAATAATTTCAGTTAAACGACATTATGTGATATATGAACAAATATAATTAGCGACGCCCTCGTCCTTCATTCAGGCTTGAGACCGGCACTGAAAAAAGTGCGATCAGTGACGAAATTATGCTGCCATTGGAAGTTGTGGCGGTTTCGTATGAAAACCATCAGACGGGCGGAAAGTTCCCAATCAATTTCTCCGGGAACATCACAAATGTTCTTGTCACATCTGGAAACTGGGCTCAAGATGACAGATCATTTTGGAACATTTGACGACAGGGACTATTTTTTGGAAGAACGCTTTTACAAATGATACATTTTAGAGCTGATAACGATTAATTTAATTTTAATAGTAAATTTTTGAGAAATTAACGATTAATTAATAGTTTAATTTGTTTAAATAAAAAAATGTGGTTAGGCTACCTTAATTTGTTAGACAAATAAATGACATTTCAACAACTGATACTGTAGAAAGGTTTTGTTCTGGAGGTGGTGAGTAGGCCTAAGCGAAGTGTTAGATCCATTGTATGTAAACAAGTTGTCACAGTGAATGCAATGACGTTGTTAGCATTTTCAATATTTCCGTTATCCAATTATATTTAAACCCAAAATGTTCATGTAATCGACCTGATATAATTTGTTCATATTTAATAGCTCGATTTATAACCGCCACTATATTACAATGTTTGCTGTTTTTACTGTTGCTTCGATATTGACTTCCGGTACATGTTAGTGATGGGTAGAAAAATCGAAACGAATAATGGTTATAAAAAATGTAATCTTCAAACTAAATTAAACATTAATCGATTCGTTAATTGGTAATTTCCGCAGCCCTAATTCTTTTAATTAATCGCGTACCATTTTGCGACATCTGGTGGCGCAAGAGCTTATCTGAAGACCGCTGCTTTATGGGACAAACGTTAATCGCTGCCGTGATGAGAACATTCTGCCACAGATGGCAAACCATCATCTCTTGGGTCCTTATTTAATAATTAATTAATTAAGACTCGGATTGCGGCACTTAGCCCACTTCATTACAAGATCTAGTTCTTCTTTGTAGCCGTATATCACTGTTAATGGATGGCTCTGTATTAGGCCCTACTGTCATTGATATAATTGACGTATTTGAATATGAGGTTTCTGGAGTGAACTGTTTTGGTTTTCGAAATGACAGTATGGATGTTAGTGGCAAATCCAGTGCATCGTAACTTTATTTCATATAGCGACTTTCACTATTCAGAGGCGCTCTCAGCACGGAAACTCCTGGAGAATAGAAACGTCTGAAAAGAGTGAGAGGCCCATGGCGAGACGCCAGTCATTAGTTTAGCTCTTAGTGACGGGGGAAGATAATTCAGGGTAGATAGACCCACAAATGAACCCAAAACGTAACATTCGTTGACGATGCGAGACTCTAACCATAGACCAGAAGGAGATAGAGAGTTAGACGAAGAACGCGTCCACTGCGTGTAATTTGTACATATACTCAATTTCAATATAACTAGACATTCTCATTTCTATCGCTCGTCCGACTTAGTTGTGCAAATTATAAAATAACAAGCAACGATTATGAGTCTGAATTTTCTCGCATGGAGTCACCACCGTCGCCGAAAGACTAAGGAAGCTTGTCAGAGAAAGAGATAGAGCGATAGAGACAGAGAGAGCGATATATATATATATATATATATATATATATATAGAGAGAGAGAGAGAGAGAGAGAGAGAGAGAGAGTGACAGCGACAGAGAGACAGAGAGAGAGTGACAGCGACAGAGAGACAGAGACAGAGAGACAAAGATATACAGACACAGTGACAGCGACAGCCAGGTAGATGGACAGATACCAAGAGATACGGATAGACAGAAGGAAATATAGAAAGATAGACAGAAAGGTACAGACACAGACCGAGACAGATACACGGAGACAGAGAGTACAGACATAGACACAGACATACAGACCGATACAGGTATACAGAGACAGACAGCGAGAGACAGACAGAGATTAATACAGACAGACAGATAAAGAGACAGAACAAACGGAAGAGAATGACAGCACGACAGAGACAGAGACAAACAGCAAGACATAGAGTGAGCGAGACATGCAGACATGCTGACAATTTTGACAAACAAAGAAGCAGAGATACAGAGCAAGCTAGAAAGCGAGAGACACAGACACAGATATTCAGACAGACAGAGATACAAAGATATAGTCAGACAGACATACAGACAGGCATAAAGACAGAGATCGCGGTCGTAACGGACTGCGAATCGTGATTGTGATTAATAGTCGCGACGTCTGCGCAACGCAATTATCGCTGCAATTTATTTTTATTACGCTCCATCTTTTCATTCTGTTTCTTTTCAGATCACGGCCGTTCCGCACGCCGCAGAGAGAGAGAGAAAAAGAAGTCGACGACTACGACGAGAGTGCGATGATCACGAAACGTTCATTCAACGTGAAGGGGGCGGAGCGATGATGACGTAGTTACGCGATGACGTCGGCAGCACACCTCTTGAGTATTGATAATTGCGTCGCTGACGGTGAAGAAGCTGGACAGGATCTCTATAGACAGGATGATAGGTAATTATTGTCCACTCATGATGCGAGAATCTAGGTCAGGTCACAGCAATTGCACAATGTGGTAGTTTCCAGTGTGTTGAGGGTTTTTTCTTATTATCTGCCAAGGCCGATGACATTGCCACCCCCTTTATCCGGTCTTAGCACGACTGGGAATCATAGAATGGATTGGAATACTATTTCAATGTCAACCAATCGTCGAATCGTGTCACCGCAAGCGACCAATCATGATCAGGTGACCTAGTTTTCTGCGGCGCGATCAAAACTGCAAGGGTACTAAAAGATCTTCACGAATAGCCTCAGTTAAACATAATCCATGGCGGAACATAGAGAAGTCGGACGTTCCATGCTGGTTCCCGTCTTCACGGGTCGCTCTGGGATTCCCCCCACTAGTCAGACGGACACGGGCCTGGCCAGACCGGTCACCATGACGGTCTGGTTCAACGATTCGGCCTACTACGATACCACCGACGACCCTCTAGGGGGCTGCCTATACCCCAGCCTCTACACGACGACCCACATCGCTCTGTCGTCCGCCGTGGTGACCGTCATAATGCTCGTCATCGTGGCAGGTAACGTACTCGTCGTGGTTGCCGTGGCCGTGGACCGAAACCTCAAGGGCACCCAGAACTGGTTCATAGCCTCTCTGGCCATCAGCGATCTCCTCGTCGGGCTCTTCATCATGCCGCTGTCGCTCGCCAACGAGCTGATGGGGTACTGGCCGTTCGGGGACGTCCTCTGTCAGTTGTGGCTGTCCACGGACGTCCTTCTCTGCACGGCGTCTATCCTCAACCTCGTTCTGATCAGCCTCGATCGCTATTGGTCGATCACAAAGGCCGTTAGTTACGTTCGCCGACGCACAAGACGCCGCGCCGTTGTCATGATCGCGGTGGTGTGGCTTGTCTCCATGGTCATTTGCTTTCCACCTCTCGTCGGCTGGAAGCGCCTCCAGCCGATGAAGCTAGGCTTTCCTCTGTGCGTACTCAGCGAGGAGCCGGGGTACGTCGTCTATTCGACGGTGGGGTCGTTCTACCTCCCGTTGATCGTCATGGTCGTCGTCTACTTCAAGATCTACCTGGTGGCGAGAAGCCATGCCAGGCGGCATCGCAGGAAGTACGCACCGAACGCCAACGGTGGTCAGTCCAACTTCTCGATGGCCAACAACACGACGATGAATCACTCGCAAATGAGACGGTACGCGGACGACGAGGACGATAACAGCCGGATCAGCCCGATTCATCCTGAGATCAGTTCCGATCTGAGCAACTCGCTGCAGGTTCCGGAACCCGACCAGGACGCTGGATTGGGCTTCGTTGAGACCGGTGTCCAGACACCCACCGGCCGTGATGGGGTCGTTCGGCTGGATGGGACACCAGCGTGTCGACATCTCGCAGGGTCGGACGCCACGGACTCACAGGGTGACACACCGACGAGATTCCTGCTGCCGAATTCCAGGAAGATTAATCTCCCAGTCGTCAGCGAGCTCGAGGACTCGCCTGGGTCCGAGAGCTCCAGCGGTGCGACTACGACAGCTCCACCCGTCTCCCGGCGGAGAAGAGCCAAGAGTCTTCCAGGAGGAAGTAACTCCGGCGGCAGGGGGTCAGCACCGGCCGATGCAGGATCCCATAACATCTCCTCCCTTTCGGGCATCGCTCGCCACCTATGGCAGTCGCGTTCACATCGAAACCCGCCGTCCCGTCCCCTCGAACTCGCCGACCGCCACAATCCAACTGCAATTCCAACTATCAGAATCCACACGGACGCAAAGGAGTCAGTCGTCGCGGGTCTGGAACCTCGGACGCTCTTCCGGCCTCCGAAGGCCTTCCTTCCCAACCGCGGGCAGGACCACCGAGCGCCCCTGCCCTCAACGGCAACGTCTTCCTCGGATGGCGTTGACGGCCAGCAGAGGATCCGACGAAGGATGGCCAGGATGAAGGAGAGACGGGCGACGCTGATACTCGGCATCGTGATGGCCTCGTTCATCGGCTGTTGGCTTCCCTTCTTCTCGCTCTATCCTATCTCGCTGCTGGCGGGGCTCGATGTACCGCCGGCCGTCTTTGCTTTCATCTTCTGGCTCGGCTACATCAATTCGGCGCTCAACCCTATCATCTACACGATATTCAATCGCGAGTTCCGGCAGGCGTTTAGGAGGCTACTGTGCGGCCGACCAAAGCACTGAGTATATCTGGATCCGAAAGGATCTCGGATTGCGCGCTTGCGGACCGCCACTCTACTGTTGAAATCTGAGTTCGTGATACCCTGACTGCGTTCAGACGCAGTTAAGAGGCTATTATGCAGCCGTAGAAAACACTGAGTATGTATCTCGATGTGAAAGGTCCCTGGATTGCATATTTCTGACCGACAATCTCCTGGTGAAAGAGTTCAGACAGGGTTTTAGAGGCAACTATGCGACTGACGTAAAAAATAGAGTAATTTTTTATGCAGGCGGTTTGTGCATTGTGGACATGAACAGCGATCGCGAAAGTCCTGCGCTGGGCTTGCGTGTGGCGCTTTAGAAGTTTGGAGATTGCGATTACGAGTACGACCAACTGCGGCGTAGGAACGATCACGTGATTGTTCAGCGCTTCAATCGTTGCGGAATATTCGAGATGAGCGAGCATTGTCTTGTGTGCACGTTTGTGCTGTATAAGGGAAAGCTGGCTTATGAGCTCGGAGTGAATAATAAAATATCATAATGATGTGATAAATATTAATGTCTCGTTGAATACTAATGAACCTAAGCATGCTGTATGATCCTTCGACTAGTCACCAATTGCGTGATTTTGTCACTGTGGTGTGCATGCTATATGTATGTTCCCATCTCATCTCATCACACTTGCAGCAAGCTGCTATAGTTTCTCAATCTCTTTTAGTACACTCTTATCGTAAAAAGTGTCAGTGAGCTATGTACCGCAGTCTAGTGCAACCCCGGCCGCATATCGTTGCTGTTCAAGGTGACCTGGTCTTCTTCAGTCCCCGGCCCAGGACTGCCATCACCCAACTCCGATCTTTTGCAATGCGAGCCCGTCCTCGTGAAATAACAAAAAAAAACATCACAAATCCGGGTAATTAGTCTATTCACTTCTGTACCTTTTGCCTGGAGTTTTTTTACGTTTCCCCGAGGTGCCCGTGTTGGCATCGCCTCTGAATAGTTACAATTGTCAGACAGGGCCTACACCTTACAAATGTCCAGATACAATGCAATAGTTCAGTACTCGGGTATTGTCGACACGGTAGCTCCTCTCAAGAATCTCTGTTGAAGATTTCTATAAAAAAATTGTGTGATCAGTAATACGAACTATGCAATCTTGAGCTATACTTGGCATTTTCCAAATTCATTTAGAGCGCAACTCAACGCATCGTACTGCAATATTATTGCAAATGGCCGCCGTGATGAAACGTCGAGCACGGATTTTGTCTAACAACAGAGAAATCCGTTTCCGGTGAGAGTGATGTAGTTTCTTCGCCGTTTGCAAAATACGCTAGAGATTGGAAGACTCCCAAGGAGAGTCGATAAAAAGACCAAATTCAATTGCGGACAACCGAATCGCGCGATTCGTGC
This sequence comes from Bimastos eiseni, assembly GCA_959347315.1. Lineage (NCBI taxonomy): Eukaryota > Metazoa > Annelida > Clitellata > Crassiclitellata > Lumbricidae > Bimastos > Bimastos eiseni. Next base: position 23,843,185 of record OY365813.1, on the reverse strand, counting down.
AAAATTTATAGCCAAACGAAGCAGCAAGAGCAGCAGTCTGGCAGCGATCTCTCGGTCATCTTTAGGGGCAGAAATGTCATGGGCATTCTAAATTCAAGTTCATCGATTCGTGCGGCGGAAGAAAATCATGTTTGGCCACTCCTTTGAGGCTTCCCGATGAATATGAAAGTTCTGTGGGCAGCTGATACGAGTTCATAGTTTCGGATAGTCATATGAGCAGAGTAAAACTTAAATGCAGGAAGTAAGATATCCTCCACTACGTTATCTGTAGCTGCCTACTATATGCATGTCATCGACCCTGCTCCCTATTCAACAAATAGATCGGGTGTGATCCCTTACCACCGCTACCCATTTGAAAGCATGCCAAACCAACACGTTGACCGCTGGGGACGTGTATATAGGCCTATGAACTCCCTTATTGCATGTATTTAGATACAACGTTCAGCGGTCAACGTGTTTTTCCCCTATAAAATAGACAATAATAACGGGAAGCACTGATTTTATGAGAATGATCTCATATATGACCATAATTCTCTGTATATTATTAATTCCGATGCCAACAAGTCTCTGCAAAATTACGTAGCCTACATGTACAACGGTCTAATCAGCTTGTTGGGAGAAAGGTGCGAATGTCCCTTGGGTATGGCAGCCGGCAAAATTCATCTATGGGTGTTTGGTAACGTTGGTGCAACAGCGTCCGTGATAAAACGGTACAATTGAGCAACGCTCCAGCAGAACGATATTGAATGCCGTGCGCTGCGCAACGGGAGACCGGAGACGCATTTATTTTCGTTATTTTAAGGCGAATTTTTCGGGCTGTTGTTGGCTACGATTGGAGCAGCAGATTATTCACAGGTTTTTTTGGAGCAACCAGAACTTCTTTGGCAGTCCGACAAGGAAAGAATTGCGCCACGCTAGGCGCGTCGTGATAGATGAGTGAACGTTATTGAGAGTGACACGGTACAACATACAACTAGAGTTTGATATTGCCCTACTTGCAATTAGTTCAGAAGTGCACACACGCCTCAACTGCCCAATTGCACTTATGTGGAATTAAACGCATAAGTCTAGGTTGCTTATATTCCAGACCATAGAAGAAAACAAATTTATTCTGGAATTCAATGGTTTTTTTCTGGACGTAGCTTTGCTGTTGAAGGTAAGGCCTAAGTTGCCGCCTGATCATTCACCTCAAACGTGTAACGATTTGCAAAGGTATTTCATATAGAGACAGAATCCTTATCCATGAGTGCAGCTACCTACGCATAGGCCTAACCATTAACACGCCATGGGTAGGCCTAAGCCTACTACTGTTTGAAAGAAATTGGTTCAATAGAAAAAGTAATAAAGAACGATAAATGGCACGTAGGCTTATACGGTCATCATTAGGCCTATGCTTGTGCAAAATCCATTCGTTTTAAAGCGCTAATGCTTTTCGTAGACTATGTTTGCACATAAATATTATCCTAATATGAACCCAGTGTCATATATTTTTTTATTCGAGTTCCTTCCAACTTTCAGTTAATCTTAAAATACAATGGTAGGCCTACTCTGCGTCCGCGATCCATTGTAGGCCCTACCTGTATACGCCCTAACCTAGCCAAGCAGAATGCACAATAATAATTTTAATTGATAATCATTGACGCATTGAAGTTCTGTGCTTGGTATTTCATTAAGGTGTAAAGGATCTCATTAATAAGCTGGTACCCTAGCTAACATCATCTTTTAAGCAGTAACTTTGAAATTTGATATCACACTTGTGATGCAAAAAATAATTGCGCTAAAGAAAGTGCAACATATTTAGCCTATTATATCCCACAAGGAGATGTGAAAATTACGTCATTTTCAGCAGACGAAAATAAAGAAGGGCGATAAATGTGTCACCGTGATTTGTTTCTCGACAATTTTCTGCTGCTAAATCTTAATTAACCAGATGATATAATAATTTTTTTATTCTTTAAAATAAATCCTGTCTTGTCTGTGCCGTGTTTGAATGTTATTAGTTTCGTGACACTGTTCAATACGCTGGTCGTTTAAAATGTATCGAAAGAGGACAGGTGCGTATTACTATTTCTTGCTAATTTAAGACGGATTTTTAAGAAAATTCAAAGAAATTCTTGAATTCATTATAAACACTAATCCATCTTTGCAATTGTGTGACAGGGATTAGTACATAAAAACTTTATTTAAAGCCATGGGCTGGGCACCGGCTTATTCATAGCTCTGCTTCATGTATTAAGAGGGGCTGTATAACGTATAAAGGGAAAATCCGAAACAAGTGTGCTAGAGCGACCATCAGGATTTAAATGTTGATTATTAATTAATGCTGTAAACCTGTAGGCCCTATCATTGCGGTTAAACTGTGCATGAAACATTAGTCAAATTGTCTAACGTAATTGTTGTAATGTTTTTTTTGTAGTAACCAGAACTCCAGCGCCGATATTTGCAATCAAGAAACCTAGAATGGCTGTTTTTGCACAGCCAAGTAATTTGAGCTTTGCCGAAAATCAAGAGCACTGTCTTCCAGGTATTTAATTAAAGTAAACATCTTAACAAATTTCTGTTTTTGATTAATGAAAATGATAAAGTTTTTTCTCATTATGCTTTTGTATTATTTTGTTTTTAATTTTAATTTCAATTGCATCTCCTCTCTAAAAGAATGTGAATCCAATTAATTTAAATTATGATTGTTTTCCTTTAGAATGAAACTGGTTTCCATTTTAATTAGGACTGTTGTGTGTTAGGATGGTTTATACATTTTATTTGGCTTAAACCAACAGAAAAAATTAGTCCAGTTGTGGTTTTATTATGCCCATTTATTTTAAGTTTGTCCAATTTAAGGTCATATCTATTGTAACACACAGCTAGTATGTCTGCATATATGTAGTATTGTAGGTACATATGTTTGCATATATGTGTGTGTGTTTGAATGAATTTCCTCATGTATGTATGTATTTATATGCATGTTTGCAATGCATCCAAGTTCTCCCAAATGGCTGAAGATATTTCCTCAGTGACTGAATGTTTCTGTGGTTCAACATTTCCAGATTTCAAACCCAGACACTCACTGGCAGCTGCAAGCCAGGGTCAGATGAATCCTTTGCCATACAGGTCACCGCCAAACCAAATGATGACAGGCAATCCTCAGTATTCCGCAAGAACTGGCCAGCAGTTTCAATCGCAAGGTCATTATATATATATATATATATATATATATATATATATATATATATATATATACATACATATATATATATATATATATATACATACATATATATATATATATATACATATATATATATATATATATATACATACATATATATATATATATATACATACATATTTCCAACGCTCAACACTCTGTCTGGTCTATGCTCTTTATTCGAATAAAATATTTTTATATCAACATAACGTCTAAGAAGAATCCCTCAAGCTAGACCTGAGACAACCATGGGTATGAAGTGTCAGTGACTTCGTTTTCTTCGCAGTTTCAATCGCAAGGTCATTATATATATATATATATATATATATATATATATATATATATACATACATATATATATATATATACATACATATATATATATATATATATATATATACATACATATTTCCAACGCTCAACACTCTGTCTGGTCTATGCTCTTTATTCGAATAAAATATTTTTATACCAACATAACGTCTAAGAAGAATCCCTCAAGCTAGACCTGAGACAACCATGGGTATGAAGTGTCAGTGACTTCGTTTTCTTAGCCTCGGCATATGAGGGCGGGTGTTCTAGCCCTCTCCCTCGCCGTCTCATCTTCTCACTGACTTTGTAAGGATCAAGGGTCTGAAGGGATTCAAACCTCAGCAGAATTTGGTTTTGAGATTTCTGATCAGCCTTACCCAACTCAATGATCAGTACACCGACTGTTCAGTGTCGGTGGAAAGATGATACGGCGAGGGAGTGGGCTGGCCACTTGCCGTCATACGCGGAGGCTAATAAAATGAAGTCATTAGCATTTCAGTCTGATGGCAACCCTAGGGCTAGTAGCTATTTCTCTTCTGGTTCTTAAGTAACTTCATTATCACAGAACCTCGTAAAAGCAAGGTACTTTACGATCGATACGGTTTTCTACGGGCAGCGTTGTATCAAGCCTGCAGCGTGATTTCTAGCAAATCAGCACCTGTCAAACCAGGAGAGTAGTAAATTCTTGTTAGCTGTCAATTATAAACAGATAAGATGTTGAACAACAGGATGTTTTACTAGCTCACTGTACCGGTAAGAAACCACTGCAGGTGTTACACATATGTTGGGGGCCTACATACCAACCTCTCGCCCCTAGGAAACTAACAACGGCAGAGTTAATTACTATTTTTCCAGAGGTACATATGATGAAAAGTTATAATCATTATTATTGTTTTTACTATTATTATTTTTTGGCCCTGAGTCTTTCATTCCCCAGGAAATTAGAGATTATTAACATGCTATCACCTCTCCTATGAGTCCAATTATTATTATTATTATTATTATTATTGTTATTATTATATTATTGCTTTTGTTGTTGTTATTATTTTGATTGTTATTATTATTAATATTATTATTATTTGGTATTATTGGTGTTTGATATTATTACTGATAATGGTGTTGTTATTATTATTATTATTATTATTATTATTATTATTATTATCACCGGTATCTCGTGCAATGCATCAGTTGATTGGTATGCAGAAACGTCCGGCTTGTACAGCGATGCAGACACCTTTTGGTCTGCTCTTGGTGCAGGAGTTGGGCTTTGAATGAGTGGTTTATTATTGCACCCGATGACAAGAAAGAAAGAAAGCTGTCGGCAATAGCTCTTCAGTCCATATATTTCCTGATTCGTCTTGTTTTCCTTCTCCATCTCTTAATTCCCTCCCGCCTCAACAGCTAGGCTACTCTGCTTCCTTCTCCGACACTCTGGAGACCGCACTATGGCCTCCTTTGGACTGCGCTTCTGACAACGCCAGTTTGTTTCTCTTAGAGCTAGGAGATGTTATGTCCTCATTTATGTCATGGATATACCTGGAACTAATATGGAAATGATATGAAACCGCAACGTGTCAGCCAATCGGTGATCGTCTTTTCTGATACATTGCGTATTTGCGGGCGATGTCTGTGATCGGCTATAGAACGAATAAAGTGATATCCGGGTTCTCAGCAGGCTAACTTTGAAAGTATAATCGCCAAAGTTAATCTAAATTTATGCTAGGCCTACTCTAGTCAAAAATTCCAAATTTGAACACATTTTATTTGTAGGCCTATTACAGGTTCTATTTATCAAATAGTTTTATTTTCTTAACAAAAACAAAAGCGACTGCTGATTTCTCCTGCGAAAGTCCCGGATGTAGTCAAACAAATAATCTAGGTCAATGACACAGGTTTCGTCGGCTTCATTTCCCTTCGATATTAGTCCCAGGATGTATTCATGTACTTCATGTTTAAGCTGAAGCTGTGATGGGCATAGTCTGCCTGACTCTAATGCGTTGCGGATTCTCTTTTATATAATAATGTTTAATTGCAAATTATTTCAAATACAGTTCAGGAAAGTCGTCCGGGTCAGACATCAACACGTGTGCCCTTGTTTCAGCCAAGGCAGAACTTAACCAGGTAATAAAAATAATAATATCCATGTGTTATCCATTACTCCACGGCCTTCATTGGATAAAGGAGTTAATATAACTCTCTTGCACCTTTTTAATGGAATTTCTCGGCTTTAATCGATTATTTTTCGTGTAACATCAAGTTGATTTTAATTATAAATTGTTCCACGTGATATTAGCAGCGAGGCTAAAGCAAACTGTATTTAGCTTAATTAGAAGCATATGAAGAATGTTGGTTGGTTAGTTGTGTTTGACTATTCTATTACGTTAAAAGGACGATTTGCGTGTCACCCTCCTCCTTTCTCCAGGCTTCGAACTGGCAATAAGGGTAGTTACAGAGCCATCCAGAATAAAAAGGTCATTAAAATATTTTTCATTAAATTTTTATACCATGCGCAAGGTCACACCGAAATGTGAATCTGATACGTTAAATAACTATAATAATTAAGGATAAGATTATACTCTAAGCATTAAATCAGTCGTTTTGTTTCTCAATTCTGTTCAGCCTTCAGCCGCGATCTTCAGCGGTTGGTAAGAGTCCAGTTCCTTGTTATCCGCCATCCACAAGAGGCCCAAGGCATCCACTGCAGCATCCTGCACGACTAAACCCCATGGAAAGCCAGGACTACAGCTCCAGGTCGAACTTCTCAAGAGGCCTCACCTATCAGAGCAAACTAGCCCATGTCTGTTTTTTTCATTGAATTCAACTGTTTTATGTAAATCTTCAAAATGTCTCAGTGCCATAAAAAAGCTGCTTCATCAATATCAGCCTATTCAACGGGACTGTATCGAGTAGTTATGAATATTTATTAACCTACCTAGCATTTAATCAACAGCAGGCCGTCATTACTCATGGATATTCATATCTGAATTCGTATCTATAGATTAAATAATCTGGCTACTGTGTCAAATAGACCTATAGTCCACAATAGGCTGACTGTTTTGCGGTTCGAGGTAAGGCTCAGAGGTCATCCACAAAGGACGTCCGCAACGAGGGGGAGGGGTTGGGGAAATGCGAACAGGAGGAGGGGTCATGGACTGTGTGGACGTCCGTATGTTAAATTATCGCCAAAATCATGTCTAATGGAAGTTACGTCATAATCTTGGTTGTTTATTAGTAGCTTTAAGTTATACTTCACATTTGAGAGAATAACATATGAAGCTTGCATGCAAATAAGCGTTTATTAAATTTAAGTTTTTTACATAGCTTTTATTCAATCTCATTTTTTGACAATTATTAAATGTCTATTAAAAACAACGCAGTAAAATAATTTTCAGCGGTTGCAATGGTGGCTGACACATGTGTTATGCGGACGTCCGCAAAAGGGGAGGGGTCAGTCGAATGCGGACAAATACGGACAAGGGGAAGGGTGAAAAAGTAGGTTTTTTGCGGACGTCCTTTATGGACGATTACCGTAACATTCCATATTATAAGAATTCAGATATCAATATTCATGAGTAATGACGACCACTATATATCTATACCTGATCCGCTTCCTGAGTAGGCCTGCAAATTAGACCATCAGGCAAGGTGTAAGCTCATTTCTAATCTAAGGTAATGTTAATTAGGATGTCGGTTTCATATAGAAATGGTCTATGGTCAAATGTCACCAGTCGTTCTCTCTCTGTAGGCCTTTCTCTGTCTCCCTTTCTTCTGACGAAAAGAAAGCTTCCAGTGCCAATTAATCTTATCTCTCAGATGCTAAATGAACATCAATGCACCAAAATTTACGACGGGAAGCTTTGAGCTGGTTCCCGGGATCACATCTGGCAAATTGCAATTTGTAATTTAGACGCATCATATATTATGGTCCACTCAGGATAATCGCTGAATAGAATTCCGGAAACCAATCCGCACGATTGCGGCAAAACGTCGCTTTGCAGCGGTATTACTCCATTGCAGCGCTGCAGCGTATTATTCCGTACGGTTCTTCGCTGTAGGCAACAGATGCGGTCGAGGCTTGGGGCTCGACTCGTCTTGGAGAAGATGTCTTGGCTCCGAAATTTACGGTCGAGACAAAGACGTCGGACTCTTCTATGCGACTTTTGACGACGACCATTGACGGAATGAAACGCTGGGCCAATCTCAGGGACAAACCTCCTCTGCTTTATGAAGTATTCGGTCAGTTTTAAGATTGTTTTAACGAATGGATAGCCTCATATAATCGTTGCACTTCCAGATTAAATGCGTGCAAACATGACCTTGTGGATTGTACCCTCTTGAATGGTTCAGTTAAGTTTAACACAATACGATGCAATACAACTGTAATTTGTTGCATGGCAAACATGACCCTGATAATTGGGAGGATTGTCCCTCTTTCTGGATTAATTTAACATTAATATAATGCAATACTACTGTAGTTTGATAATACCCTTTGTGCAATACATATTGAAGTCGGTAAACCACTAACAGCCATTATAAGTAGAATGTTTATTACAGTGTTCTCTCTGTTTATCTTTCCAATTATGTTATAATCTATTTGCTGTAATTATTTCTGTTTTTCGTTGTGGCAAGTCTCAATAACTGCATTGTGTGAAACAGGGAACGTTTTAAAGTCTTAAGCCTGTTTATGTGTTCAAGGAACAGTTAACTCAGCAGTTTCTGGTGACTCTACCACGGATGCCATACAATTTCTATTGAAGGACAGCCAAGCTACTGTCAACTGCATCTTCTATCAGATAGTAAGTAGCAGCACTTGTTACTACTCTACCATACACCATAGCTATCTCACTCTCTGTCTGCATGACCCATTTGACCCAACCTTCCTATAGATTTTGTTTAGACCTAGCTTCATTGAATAGATTGTACCTGCGACTTCCTTCGATTATTACGATTAGAGATTGCAGTTACGATTATGACACTCTTTTTGTCACTGTTAGTTATAGCTAAAGATTTTCATCACCCATTGTGCCCATAGCCAACTAAGCTATAAAGAATACCCCGACCCTACACTGTCGGTGGACATATCAGCCTGCAAGGGATAGGTCTGGTCACCCAGCCTCATATGCCGAAACCAAGAAATAAAGTGAGTAACAATTGATACACATGGCTGACCTATTGTGTAACTGTAGTATTATTCAAAGTTGCATGCTTTTCAGTCGTAGCATTTTCATAGTTAGTCCTGCATCGGTGTCTCTTGTGTTTTTTTCTTCAGGACAGAACACTTCAGCGTTTGACAAGGGGACAATGGTACAGGTAAGATTACATAAACATATTTAAAGGTTCAATTCATGTCTAAATTGGTGCTGAACGAGAACCTTTCAGACAATCTTAATGCACACCTGTTCAGATAAGCTAACCGCAGATAGCAATATTATCCTCGGTTTGATCCCCAGGATTTTGACCTGGCACTGATGCTGGTCTCCCTGATGTGTCTTTTGTGGGCACTGAGAAATATTTGGAAGATTTACATTACACGACATTACAATACTTTTACGAGGTGTACATACTTCCCAAGTGTTTATCACATATTGCAAAACATTTTCACATTGTTTATCAATAACATCAACTTGATATCACAAGAAATAACCAATCTGTGTGTGAAATTCAGATTTATTCATACTGAGAATTTATATAGCGCTCATTCAAGAAACCCGTGCCGGTCTTGTATATTCATTCATTCATTACGAAGATTTATATAGCGCCCCATCAAGGTTACTACTCCCGAGCGCAGTATTGCAGGCTCTGTGCAGAACATACTGTATGGCCCCTATGATACAAGATAAATTGTTTATCAATGCTAATCAGTTTGCTTTAAAGTAGATTGTTAGCAAGTAGAGCAGGTTAAATTTTACTATACAATTGTTTCAAAGCATATGAAGGTGTTGATATGAAAATGTAGTGGGTTTGTATCAGGTGTGTTGGACGCTACAGTGCCAACAATGACCCTTGTCTCAAATGCGTCTCCATCAGACCAATCAGAGAGGCAGAGAAGAAGCACATGAGGGCGTTGGTCGCTGCAGCAGATAGAGCCCTGCAAGCCCTGCTTCAGCAGAGTCGCGAGATGTAATAACGTATGAAGTTACCTCAATTCCTTTGTAAGAGAACTGTCGAATGATATGAAAATGATACAGCGGTCAGTTTGTTTAAAAATTGTGGCTATTAGCTGAATTTATTAAGAATTTTAAGATGTTTACATTGTTGGTGGTATACCCTTATTGAAATTTTGATATTGTCAGTAAACACTGGATTATCCGTTTTCAATAGTGTTGCTATGATCAAGAGTTTCATGTTCTGCAGATAGTTATGTACCAAGGAGCTGTTATTGTTAAATGATTACCAGTAGTTTCTGCTGATAAACTGGTTCATTGATTAGGCTGCAAGCTGAGTGATAGGAGTTACAATTTGTAACCTGTTGGTTATTGAGATTCAATATTAAACAGTTTAATTGTTATACGCTACAGTATTTTTATTAAATCAGTTTACAATTGTTGCTACTTGCCATTCACGATGGAGAAGCCACAACATGCAAGATCTTTTATCAAGAAACTGGTTGTCAGTGGGCCTGTTAAACTCGTTAAGTTGTAGGCTTGCTGTTGTTACTTCTATCCATCTAATATCTACTACAACTACAACCAAAAGAAATTTATTTAACAGACTGCATGAGTAAACATCCTTAACCTTCTGTTAAGTGGCGCTTTTACCTAGAAGCGCACTAGGCGCGCGCCTAGGGCCCCCAAATCTCGGGGGTCCCCAATTGATGAAAACATTAAATACAAAATGTGAGTTAGCGTGAATAACATCTCGGGGGCCCCCAAATGAATGAAAACATTAACTACAAAATAACATCTCAGGAGCCCCCAAAGGAATTAAAACATTAAATACAACATGACATCTCAGAGGGGGCCCAAAATGAATTGAAGCATTTCGTACAAAATAACAACTCAGAGGGCCCCAAGTGATGAAACATAAATACAAAATAACGTCTCAGGGGCCCCCAAATGAATGAAAAATTTCACACAAAATAAAATCTCAGGGACGGTGAGGGACCCCCGAATAAATGAAAACTTTCATATGAAATAGCATGTCTCACACCTGAAATATTCTAAATATAATAATTTATATTCTCTATTTTTGCAGCTAGGCATTCACATGACAAGTGTAGTGTGGCAATTCATAATTGCTTTGTTAATGTGAATATCAATCGGCTCGATTAGCAGTGTTGGTAAGAGTGAAGGCTGTGTGTTTTGAGCTTCTCTGCCACCAGAAGCTGGCTCACTGTTTACTTAAGTGAAATTTTAAAATAAATTAAGTTGCATATTTCGATATTTTATATGATGACGTGACGTCACATATTTCAGACTCCCTCCCCTTCGTTACAAATGTATTACCCCTCCAATGAGTGCATGACGTCATTTATAGACGGCCCCTTAGACTAAGTGTATAAATTCAGAAGGCCCCTAAATGTTTGCGCCTAGGGCCCCGTTTTCTGTAAACGTGCCTCTGCTTCTGTCTGTCCTATTTAGCAGATTTTCCCAAGATGCACAACCACATGTGTGTAACAGCAACCATTTTCTCTAATTTCTGCATTATGAAGATTGTATGGAGTAAGATCAAGAGTTTGTATCAATTAGTGAACATTCATCGTGAATTCTGCTATTCTGCAAACACATCTACTGAGGAAGCTTCTTCTGGAACTAGAAACTGCAGTTCTTGGCCATAGTTCTTCACTTGCATTGACTCCTTGCTTTAATATGTTAGAAACATGAGAAGCTTGCATCTACATATACAGAGAGAACAATACCAAAAGCAGAATGAGACATTCGAATTTGCAAATTCTTATGGTATACAAACACTTTACGAATTTTAAAAGGATGACCAATCTACTGTCCGTTACCACTGAACAACTGTCACTGCTGTGATGGCGTAGCAATATATCTGTTCGAAGCAAAGTGTTCCTTCAGGTATTCACCACCCTTCTCTTCGTAATCGGCCAGCGTCATGCTGTACTTGGGAAGATTGGGCGACACAGCCAGTTTCCTCGCCCCGTGCCATGCGTCCAGCACCGGGTCGCTGGCAGTGTAGATGTTGAACGTCGACTGAAAGGGGCGAATTTCCTGGATCTCTTTATGCAGTCGCTCAGAAAGATTTGGAAAACTTGCACAGCCTCCAGTCAGAAAGATGTTCTTACAAAATAAAACATCTCTTCATAACAATTCAAAATTACAAATTGCACATACCCTGGATATCACCAGGTGTACTTCAATCAATCAATTAAACTGAATATAGCAGTCTCATATCTACTAATACGTGCTCCCGTTCCAATGGCTAAAAAGTGCAGTTTTCAGTGCAGTAATGAGTAGAATGCAGCTGAGGAGGTTTTGCACAGTCCATGTACTTCAATGATTACAGTGTACTAAAATTGACTGGAGAACTAGTGCAACTCGTTAAATTGTTAATCGTTGCCATCATAGCTAAATGGCCCCGAAAAAGCTCTTTAATATACAACAGAAAAACATGATCTAATAACATGAACAAGCAAATCGGAAACAAACTTACAATTTTGCTTCACAGATGGAAACTACTACATGACAACAACTAAACTTACCAAAAGCTATCTATCCATAGAGTGATATATCAGTCCATACATAGACTGATATATCTTGCGTGACCTTAAAAGGCGCGCACTCTTTCGAACAGGCAGCTTGGTGAAGGCTCTCATCCAATCAATTTATTAAAAAATTACCATTTGTAGCAGTAAATAAACGAACATTTATGAAAAAAATTGTTTTCGAAGAGTAGAGAAAATCTGGGTTGGTTTGTGATAATGTCATTACAAGATCCATTCAATTGCAAATAAATTCTCCTTTAATAAGTACCTGCACAAGTTTTTGTTGGTCGTCAGGATTGAACTTTGCAAGAACGAAATCAATCAGTTCGGCCAGTCCAGCTTGGTCGATACCGAGCATTGACGGTTGAAACATCAGCTCAGGGATCCTATAGTTATCATTAAAAGAATGTTAAATAAACTATTCACGAACAACAACCCAATAGATAATAATATTATAAATAAGCATTTCGACAAATATCGAGATTTATGTACCATGGCTACAAATCTGTAATGATAAAGTACAGCATGTAGTTGCCCAGGACACAAGATCCGTAGTGATTGTGGGAAAATAAGTTAATAATTTATGTTCAAGAATTTTACAGCTGGACATAATTGAGAAATTTATAAACTAAATTATTGACATTCCACAAAAGCACAGCGACTCACCAGGCGTGAATTTCCAACCACTTGGTTTAACTTTCTATTTTAAATGTGTTACTCATTACAATTGCAGATAGTCTAATTACAAATATTTACAAATAATAAGTAACCAATTGAGACAGATTGTGGAATGAAATTCTTCCGTGAGTACCTGATCTGTTCTAGAGCAATATGAACACGATAATACTCGGCCACATCAAACACAACTTCTTCTTGACTGGAACTAAAAATACCACAATTGACTAATTACCATACAAATACCAAAAAAACAAGTTCATCACCAGAAAAAATATGAGTCAGGATGGCCAAGAGGCCCAAGGCATCAAATTCAAGCTGTAGTCCGACTCCTACAGGAGTAGACTCAAACCCTACTCCTGCCATAATCCATTGTTCATGGGTTAGCTAGCTAAGTATCATATCCCCAACAGGCCAGAACATTTGTTTTGATATTCTGTTCAACCTTTACTACCATCTAACTCAGCTATAACGATTACACTGACCAAAAACACTGCTGGTGAGAAGAACAGATGGTGAGGTAGAGGACTGGCCACTCGCCCTTGTATGCCACGGTTAAGAAAATGTAGTCACAAAAACTACACTGGTGCTTCTCGCGACTAACTCTTCTTTTTACGGAGTTCCACTGCAGTTTTCGTCATCGTTAACATTTCCGACATCAAACAATTTGAGGCAGCAGCGTCAAATGCATCTGTTTGTCTTCCAAGTCCATCCATTCTCGTTAGTCGGTCTATTGACGTGGCTATGTTCTCATATAGTGTCGACTCCTTTACGCAATCCTGATTTACGTGCCATTCTGCTTAACACGATTTTTTTATGCCTCACCCAACGCCATTATCTTAACATGCCATATCACTTAACACATCATCAAAGAATCAGTCTAGCGTTAAATGTTGACTTTTTATGTGCAGCCAGCTCACGTGGCATGTTTGCGAGGACTTGACGAGCCATTTATGGCTTTCCATAACCCAACAACAGTAATTGTTTATGAAAAATTTCGTTTTGTAAAACGTTAGTATTTGTCTTGCATAAAGAAGGCTACTTGCTTACTTACGTATGACAAAAGAGTTTTAAAATTCAGATTCAACTAAGACAATACTTTTTGAAGCTGGGATCATATTCTCGAAGATAGGACTCCAGTTCCTCCAGTTTATCCATTTCGCTTTCCGAGTCCGAGTCACCACCATCTTTGCTCTAAATGATTTCCAAACACAAGAAAAAATTCTAAATTGGCTCTAAATGAATTTCAAACACAAGACAAAATTGACAAAAAATCTCATGACTTTACCCTACAGGAAGCAGGAAAACTGTTGTTTTCTGCAATAATCAGTTTGGCAACAGCAGATAAATGGACATGTTACATAATACACCTGGAATGGGCTCCCTCTCACCCTCTGCCTTGTGTCCAGGGAACACTCCACCATGTTTTATACCAACCTTAAGACTGTCCTATTTAATCGGGTTGGGTCAGGAGCGATCCTGAGTAGATGTTCTTTAATGGGTGCTATATAAATCTTCCAAATAAATAAACTACTAGCCAATATGTTCAAGCGCTCACCTTGTAACGCAGAGTGTACAGGTTCGAAGATTCTCTCAAGATGGTTACTGTGTAAGGACCATGAGCAAATAGCACACTAATGAGCAATAATTCACAGTTGCTAGTATGGTAAATTGATGCCCAGTCATTAGATAGTGGCGCTTAATAAATTCAGAAATAATAGTAACAGCTATCATGCTGCCCAGTGGAATGTAAAACACAATTCTTGCCACCATTACATAACTAGTTGTGCAAAGACTACATACCACAATTCTTGCCAAGATTACATAACACAGTCTTGCAAAGACTACATACCACAAGTCTCGTCAGGATTACATAACGCAGTCTTGCCAGGATTACATATCCCAAGTCTTGCCAAGATTACATAAGTCTTGCAAAGATTACATAATGCAGTCTTGCCAGGATTACATATCCCAAATCTTGCCAAGATTACATAACACAGTCTTACAAAGATAACATAACACAAGTCTTGGCAAGATTACAAAATTATCACAAGTCTTGGCAAGAATTACATAACACAAGTCTTGCCAATAGTTGCTGAACTGGATGACAAACAGCAGCTGAAGCCCTTTCTCTCCCTTTAAGAAATGCTCCAACAATCACTACTTCTCACAGGCTCTCAAAACTCTTGATGAAATATGACAGCTATTTAAATACTAATTACTTACAATTTGTTTATACACATTCCAGTCATCTTCGTTCATTCCGAACGTGTCGTCCTTTTTCTGCTTAGCATCTGTCAAAAAACAATGGGAGATAAATAAATAAAACATATAAATGATAAACAACTAAATTCCAGTTAGCAGCAGTCCAGAAAATACGCTCTGACTGCCACGCTCATCAATCGATATTGCCCACAGAACATCAATCACAATTTTCTCAGTTATGCACCATGTGCTAATCGACTCCATGATCAATCGCATGACATATGAGGGAATCTCAGAAGTTGCCAAATAAAACACAACACACATATATACACACACACACAAACATACATTGACAGATACATATAAACATTTATATTGGCACCGATGAATCTATATTAGAGAAATGGTTACTTGTCAAAATTCCACACACACGTTTTACTTTTAAACATAAATGTTGCCCCAATCTAAATCTTGTTTCTATTGGAAAATATTTATGATGTTTTAAACCATTTTTTTTATTTCGCTGACATAGTTATTCAGCAATTTTTCTTCTTGGCTAAAAGTTACCAAATCAGCTTATTATGTCAACAAGATGTGAAAATGTCTAGCTCCCGATTATCGCCCAAAAAACAGTGACAAAACACTACATAGGGACGTTCCAGTACTGTGCATATTGGTCCTAGTATTCCCAACATACACACTTATCAGATATATTTAAAGGAATGGTAAGTTTTGCTAACTGTTGTGACATATTCGTTAGTAATGACATTCAACATCATAACAGGCAAGTGCAGAAAGCACCTCGAAGTAGATATCTTGAAGGGTCTTGCTATATAATATTTCATTTCAATATTTATTGATCCAAACAGAAGAACACGCAAGCAAAATGCATACACCGATAATCAACAGAAGTGGTAACAACAGGGAAGAAAAAAGGCCGTAAAGGGACCGGTTCCGCAAGTCGGGCTACCCTTTTCTTGGAATACAGCAAGCAGCGTTATAACAAGACAACTCATGTTGAAAAGAGTAAACTTAACTAATTAAAACAGTGCACACAGCTTCCTTAAGCAAAATTGTTAACAGGTGATTTTTCAATTTTTTCTGAGTGTTTCATTGCATTACATTAGTATTTGTTATTTGTCAAAATTTATGGTACAAAACAAAGGCTGTACCGAATCGGAGACTTTCACTATTCAGCCAAATACGAATAATTGGACCAACCATTTGGCCGAATACGAATAGTGTACGAAATCATTCTACCGACAAAGTTTCAGTTCAGTAAATTTAATACAGAAACTAAATACAAGCATTTACCAAATGTAACTTTTGCCTTCTGTCAGTTTGTGTAAACTAGGAATGGAACTAATTTCACTAAACTTAGAAATGAGACGGCTGACACTGTGATACCGTGGTCCAGGCAGTAGAGAGTGACTTGAGTCCACCCGATATAGCAGCCACGACTTGTGAAAAAACACATATCACATGACCACTATTCGTATTCGGTCCTACCACTACTATTCGGCCGAATACCGAATAGTCATTTGGCCCACTACTCGGCTCCGAAGCGAATGTGAAGCGAATATTCAGTACAGCCCTATACAAACTGAGACTCACTCTGTGCCAATTCAGTCAGGATTTTCATTCGGTTTTGCGAGGCATGGGTTCGACGTTTCCTCATTTCCGTGCGCCTCTGCTTTCGCTCGGCCTGAGCGCTTAAAATGTCCTGGAATAATTAATAAGAGAACTGGTGCAGTTACGGAATCGATGTAAATCAAGTGTATTCTTTAGGAAAATAAATCAATGTTTTGCATACATCAAACCAATGCTTCCAAATCATTCACATCCTATAGTTTGGCAAGCATAGGAAAGGAATGTTATTCAAAGGAATTGTAAAGAATGGGAAGTGAGGAATGACAATAAAGATAAGGTGAGAAAAGTAAAGTTAAGGTATAACAGTGTTCCAAAACTGTGTTCCACGGAACCCTAGGGTTCCTTGAGGTGAAGACAAGGGATCTAAGAAAAACCTTTGCTTAACATCTTTTTGATTAACATTACATGAAAGAGAATTCATGTCATTGTCATCGATATTTGTGTTGATATTAGTCTAAACAAGACCTAAACCTATAATTGTCTGCATTCTCAGTATAATCTGTTTAGGTGTAGGGGTTCTGTCAAAATAAATTAAGACGAAGAAGATTTTGTGCCCAAAAAAGATTTGGAAATGCTGAGGCCTAGTATTAAGAGCAAATGAATATTAAGAAATGTTAGGAATAGTAAGGTAACCATTAGTAAATTTACGATGAGGCAAGGGAAGACAGAGTCAAAGACAGATTGAGACAGAGAGCAAGAGGCAGTAAGAGAAGGACATAGAAATAGAAGCATAGAGTCGTTTAATAGAAGCATAGAGTCGTTTAATAGAAGCATAGAGTCGTTTAATAGAAGCATAGAGTCGTTTAATAGAAGCATAGAGTCGTTACCTGTCTTTGTTTGCGAAGTTCCTCAAGCCATGAATCCATCGTTTCCTTATCGCCATCCAACGGAACCCGACTGATATCCTACAAAAGAAATGCAAGTAAGAAGCCACTCTCTCTCTCTCTCGATTCGAAGAATACAATACATAGATTCACCAACTGTAGTGAGAAAATGTGTCAAAATAGCTTTTCCCTGTGTTTCAACTAAAACTGACCCACTTACCCACCTCATTAAATCAGTTTGTGATTATTTTCAGATAGTCTAGGTGTGTTACTCCTGATTGGAAGAATATAATGCATAGATTCACTAACTGTAGCAAGAAAATGTGTGAAAATGGCTTAAACTGGCTTTTCCCCGTGTTTCGAGTTAAATCTGACCCGCTTACCCACCTCATTAAATCAGTCTGTGATTATTTTCATAGCCTAGTTGGGGTAACTCATGACTAGAAGAATATAATGCATACATTCACCAACTGTAGTGAGAAAATGTGTGAAAATGGCTTATCTCGTGTTTCATCCCAGTCTAACCAATCTACTCACCACTGTTACTCTATCTACCTTTGTCAGAGCAAGTGAACTCATTGCACTATGTAGCAGAGTGGTTAATTTTTTATGTCAATTAATAGCAGCACAAATAATTATTAGACAAATACTCACTAGGTGCATCCCTAAAGTTTGAGACTCCGCCAATAAGATGGTTCAGTTCCTGTTTACGGACTCTGAGCAAGTCCTTCGCTCACAATTGCTCAGCACCATTGATTAATGCTTGTTTATTATATAGTGGTGCTCAATAAATGTATAGTAATAATGACGGGAAAATGAGATTAATTGATGATACTATCTCTGACAGGTAGTTAATGGTTTGATGGTTGACAGGTGGTTGATGGTGGTTAATAATAAAGTAATACTAATAACAAATAATAATAATAGTAATATAGTAATAATAGTAAACAATAAAAATTAATAATGAAAATTATATCAGCAATAATAATAATGTAATAGCAATGAATAATAAAAGCAGCAATAAATAATATAGTAAAAATAGTAAAGTAGTAAACAATTCTAGTGATAATGATAAAAATAATACTAACCCAATTATAATAAGTGAAAAAAATAGCAATACTAGTAGTAATACTAATAATTAATAATGGAATTAAATTGATTCTGACCACTGTCTTTTTGTCCAGCTTCATCTTCTTTGGCTGTGGTTCTGGCTGTGATGTCTTCATCTGTTTTGGCTGTTGGTCATCCTTTGCAGATGCTGCTGCTGCTGGATCTGAGATGTCCTGGACATCAACCACCTGTCAGAGATAATATCATCAATGAATTTCATTTTCCCGTCATTATTGTTTTTTCAGGTTTACCCAAAAAACTTACAATATCATCATTAAACAAAATGAAAATACTAAGAATAAACCCGAATAGTTTGAATAAAGAGAAATGACTGAAAATAAGAAATAATTAAAATACCACAGTAAAGAAACTCAAAATAATTAAATAAAATGATTAAGATATATCTTGCAGATCTTGAAAAGAGCTTGAAGGGGTACCATATAAATTCTGACTTATCAAAATTCAGATCGACTGATTGATTGATTTTTGATGAACAAACTATCTTCAAATAAACTCAAAATAAAGAAAATAAAATTAATAATGTTTCAAACAAGTGCAAAAAAACTTATAAATCTTTATTGCGGTACTTGCAAATTGATAATTTAGCGAACCTCCTCATCTTCCCCTGACATCTTCGACTTGAGGTTATTCACCGATATTGACAGTCTGTCGATCAGTTGCAGCAGTTCGTCCACAGATGTCACTCCCGCCTCCAGTAGCAACCGCTGCGTATAGCAACAGAAATTTACCAGTTGTCACCAAAAGCAAATAGAATTAATGAATGTCAATCTCTACCTGTCTCTGACCTGCAAAATCGCAACCAAAGTTTTTTCACACAAGGCTCTTTAAATTGCACATTGTATAGTGTATATAGACTGCCAAGTGTCTATATGTTACAGGCAATGTCTGAAACCAGGGATTATGTACAATGCCAAAGCAATTTGTAAAACCCTAACCTTATACTAACCCTAGCCCTACACTAACCCAAAATCAAGGATTTTACAAATTGCCTAAAAACCAGGAGTGTTAAAAAATGCCTGGCTTCGTACATTCCCTGTAACATATGCACAATATACATCGTAGCAACGATTGGTGAAAATTACGTAAACTTGGGCATGGTAAATTCAATAATTAATTAACAATTAGTTACCAAGACAACCAGAAGTGTCCTACCTGAACCGATTCACTGGCTTCATCGTCTTCTGTGTTCTGAATCATTTCGTGAATTGTCATCAACTGCTGGAGATGATCCTGCTCCAAAACGAGCTGAAGAAGACAAAAGAAAATGACTCTCATTGAATTGATTTCTAAATGTCCTCTACTTAAATTCACTGCTGAATAATCGACAAAAACAGTACGAGCAGGGAGGTGCTTAGCAATAGAATAATTATAATAAAGATAATGGTAATAATATCAACAATGATAATAATCATGACAAAAACATGCTAGTAAAAATGATAATCCAAAAAGTAATAATAATTTTCACACAGCACACTGGAAACTAAATGACTGAGCAAATAAATGAATGAACTGAATGACTGCACAAATGAATGAGCAAACAAATGACCAAGTGAATAAATAAACTAAATGACTGAATGACCAAACAAGTCAACTAAATGACCAAGTAAAAAATAATTGAATAGCTAAATGCCTGAGTGAATAAATAAATAAATGAACACACTAAATGACTGAGTGAATAAATAAATAAATGAACACACTAAATGACTGAGTGAATAAACAAGCTAATAATAAAGGAGACTATATGCTTTGTCAACCTTTTCCTGCCTCCTGCGGATGTTGAGCTCCCTGAGTCGTCGTGCCTGCTGCTCACGTCTGCCCCTCAGGTGCTCGGCCGAGAGACTGGCCGCCACCAGCTGCAAGCAAAGGAAATGTAAGCTATGAGGTGGCAGGGAAATCTGATGTCAGGTCAAGTAATGTATGTCAGTGAATAAAGCAATGTATGTCAGTGAATAAAGCAATGTATGTCAGTGAATAAAGCAATGTAGAGCAATGCAATGCAATGTCACGAAATTCAATGTTATGTGCCTTGAAATGCGAGGCATCGCAATGTATGGCGATGCAATTTAAGGCAATGCAACGTACATCCATGAAATGTAATTCCATGCAATGTGAGGAAATGCAAAGTAGGACAACACAATGTAAGTCAATGCAATGTATATATAGCAATGCCAAATAAGGCAATGCAATGTTGAGGCAATCCAACGCAATGCAAGCTCAACCCTCCGCAATGCAAAGCAAAATAGAATTAATCGTATGCAGAGCAGATAAGAAGAGCTCTTTATTGCCTGGTTAAATGGAAGCTGGATCTTGTAAACGTTCTCATTGTAATAAGCATCATCAATCCATCTATTCAAGTCGGATGCAAAGTCGACCGCAATTCGACATCTTTTCTGAACCAATTCCTAACAGAAGCACAGAGATCTAATAAAGAAATCTAACCAGTTTAACTTAATCTAGTGAAGATTGAACTAATATAATAAAGAAACCTAACAAGTTTAACCTGATCTAATAAGGCAATAGAACCAGTTTAACCTGAAATAATAAAATATAAAATCTAATCAAGAAATCTAACCAGTTTAACCTAATCTAGTCAGGTAATCTGTAACCAGTTTAACCTAACATAATAAAGAAATGTAACCAGTGTAACTTATTCAAATCAACTTATCCATATTATAAATTTAATTTTGTCTAATACAGAAATATCCTCGAATCTAATAAAGAAACCTAACCAGTTTAACTTTATCTAATCAAGAAATCTGACAGTCTAATCGAACAACGCTTCACATTTAACCAATCAGCCACCAAGTCTCGTCATTCTTATCACATACAGGCCCACCAATAGAAATTCCAGGCCCACCAATCTGGGCCCCTAGACAGGGCTATCGGGCAATCATGGGCCTCAACACTATCATTAGACTCCATGACAAAATATAGCGCAGGCCTGGCCCAGGCCTCTAAAAGATCATGAGGCCCCTGGGCATTCACCACTCTAACCCTCTGAATTTGCTGATAGTTTTCCATGTATCGACTAACATACATTCCTGGAAATGTGTTACTGACTAATATTAAGCTTGCTTACATAATAATTTCAGTGACATTAATGAAAAACTCACTTTAAATGTATCAAACCGATTATTTAGCTTTTTTACAGGGCGATGCAAATAATTATTAATTATTTCCACCACTCTATATAATTATTTTTTCCGACAAGATTCAAAACCATCCATGAATTTTACAGGCCATACCTCAGCTCTGGTTAAAGTAATGACCGCAGCATGTCCCGGATATTTCAGTTGAAGAATCCGCTGCAAGAAACCGTCGATAGTAGCGCCACCGTAGTTTAATCTTCTACATGTAGACTGCAGGAATTGCCCGTCGAGAACAGGCAGCACGTGCGTTGTCTGGTAACCACAAGAGACAACGAGACCGTTGCCGCTGGTGTCGTGGTTGTAGTGGTAGCTGAAGAGACCGTCGATGCCGTAAGCGACGCTTGGAACGTGGTAGTATTCGAAGAGCAACTCAGACATCTCTGTAGAGGAATTTGCATAAAGAATTTGCATCAGAATAATATTAATTATAATAATGATAAGTTGTTCTGATCAGAGGAAATCTAACCAGTTTAACTTAAGCTGAGCGAGAAATCTAACCAGTTTAACTTAAGCTGAGTGAGAGATCTAAACAGTTTAACTTATGCTGAGCAAGAGATCTCACCAGCTTAACCTAAGCTGAGCAAGAAATTTAACTGAGTTACTGAATCTAATAATAAAATCTAACGATTTAAAACTTAATCTAATAAAGAAATCTAACCAGGTGGAGGGAATGAGGATGGGACAGAAGTTGAATAAGAGGGGATGAAATAGATAGGGTAGAGGAACAGGAGGAAATGGGAGAAGGGAGGAAAAAGCAATGAAACTAAACCATACAGTACCATTGGCCAGCAAACTTTTCATAATAACAGCATCAAAACCATGAAGTGACACACATCAGGTGAAACCGAAACCAAAATCTTGATACGGTCGGTAAAACCCAAACGACTAAAAGGTAGCCAACATACTGTCGCGACAGTAGTTTGGATTGCAGACCGGTTCCGTCATGACTATTGGGTGTCGGACGCAGCCCTCTGTATTGATTCCAAGATGACTGAAGACGTAGTCGAACATTTGCTCCTGCAGAAAGAAAACATACTTTAACAATCAGTGTTACATCAATTAGCATAATAATTTGCTGTAATTGGGAAGAGTCGCCAACGGCAGGCCCAAGCACACCCTGAGCTTTAGTAATAATAATTGTAATAATGATCATTTTAGTTTAATTTCAAAGTGACAAATCGCAGTATGATCACAAGCACAGTGTTAACGAATGATGACAAGTGATTACAGGAGTCGAATTCAACTGTCGGCAACCATGCAGGGTGACGTTACGCTATACATTTAATTTAATCAATGCCGTCACCTAGCGAAAGTAGGAATAGCCAACCTTATGAGGGGATACAGTTTTTGAACTCGGTTCATCAGCTCTGCACCCCAGTGTCTTGTCCATTGCCTTACGGCATATGAGGCTGGGTGGTCAGTCCGCTACCTCAACGTCTCATACACCCACCGACAGTGTTGGTCAGAGTTGGCTAAGGGATGAAGGTAGGCAGTGACCTCGAAGCAAATTTCTGTCCCAGTGGGATATGAACCCCTGAACTCTTGACAAACATTCCAGCATGTTAACCACTCCGCTGTCCCATACAACAACTAGCAATTCTTAGGTTTACACAGTCATTCATTTAAAAATTTATATAGAACCTTCCAGGGCAGTTATTCAAAATCGCTCCCAATTCCAGTGCAAACAAAAGTTTTAAAATGGCCACAACACGATTCAGGGAACAGACATAGCTCCAGAGAAAGGCTATTCCAAACCCTCTGGCCTACCACAGAGATCGAGCAGTTATGCATGGCGGCTGTACGTAATCTCTAAGATTCATCACCTGTACATCAAATTGAACGACCACATTGCGGTCGAAAGGCGATTTGAGTTGCCACCTTGCCACTTCCAAATTGCCGATGTCATTGCCGATGAGGATGTCAGTTTCCTAGAATGACGAAAAGAAAAATATCATATAAGGAAGAGAAAAGGTCAACTCTTAACAGACACAGAGGTTTTAGGGTTCGCCTTGCAGCGAGGAGGGCTGGGGTGGTTACTGTGTAGCGACCTTTTGATCGGAACCAGTGCTTGAATTTTGGTTATAAGATAGTGATATATATTAAATGCATAATAATAATAATAAAAAATAACAATTATAATAATAAAAATCAGATGATCATTTTAAGGGGTTAAGTGAGATCAGGATGACTCAGAACAATTCTCTGACGATGATTACCGTTGATGAACATAGAAAGTAAATGCAATTTTAGTAAATTCTATGGCACCTGTGTTTAACGCATAAAACATCGACCTGTTACGTGCCTATATATGCCATCAGTAACTTCAATAACAGGACCAGCGAATATTGCAAAAAGACATCAGAAAGTAGCTATGGCAAATTTATATAGCACCACTTAGAAAGAAAGAACAATACGAGGCGATCCTGATACTACACAACGAAATCACGATCGAAAGCGTATCTGAATAGTTGTCTTGAAAGGGCGCCATATAAATTGAACAGATAGCAGGTAATTAGATAGATAGACAGACAGACATATAGATGAGGCAACTGAAGGAGCATGTCCTGAGCAACTGCTCGATTCTGATGACGCTCTTGTATCTGCTCCATGCAAAGCAAAGATTCCATCAAATGCTCGTGACCTTTCTTCCTCCTGGCCAGGGTTCGAAGAGCCAAATAGCAGAGATCTTGAATTGGCACCAATTAAATTGCAGGCATTTCTATTAACGAAACACTTACTTACTCATTCGAGTGGCTGTGTTATATACGATAATAATTACGTGCCAGCGACTTCTTCGCCTTCTGCCTTGCGATGAGATTCTTGAAGACCATTCTCGGTCGATCGTCGCTCGCCCAGCCAACCCTACATCTGTACGATCCTGAGATAGAAAGATGTGAGCATACAATGAACAAGACGAGAATATCATATTCCTTACCAACATTATTTTATGGGTATTATAATTATGATCACCAACATTCTAAGTTGCGGGGCTTTTGGAACACACTCTCTCTCTATCGCTGTCCATCTCTCTCTCTATCTGTCTCTCTTTATCCGTCTCTCTGTCTATTCTGCTTAATATCTCTCTCCTTGTATCTATCCATTTTGCTTAATATCTCTCTCCTTGTATCTGTCTGTTCTGTTCAATATCTCTCTCCCTGCATCTGTCCGTCCTGCTTAATATCACAATAAACAAAATAAACAAGGTGTATGCTATAAAGTATAACAATCAGATTGATCTCGGATGGACTAATGACTAATTATTACCATTGTCTATGACAATAGGAACATCCGAGTTACTCAACAGGTCGGAATATTCATAAAACTTGTCAGCAGTAGGCACTTCGTCCTCAAAGGAGAAGATGTTTCGATCGATTTCACTAGTTGAAGATCCTTCTTCTTCATCCATTCTCCTATGGAAGGAATAAAGCAGCGTGACAGTGAGACAAGATATTAATTAATTCGAGAAATAATTTTTCTAGGCTCCTTTAATCTTTGAGAGTTTGTTGACAAGTGGATGAGGAAGGGGATCAAAAAATGTACAAAATATGCTGAAAAACTCGGCACAAACCCCACTTGACCAGAGTCAAAGTTCAGTGTCTTATAACCTAATCGTTGACTCTCAATAATATTCCTGGCCAATATTCCTCTGCAAACGCCTTATCATACATTCACCCACTCTTTCAACCAGGAAATAGTTATCATAAGTTTTCCAATGAATCAAACGTTGTTTCTTGACAGTGGAACAACCTCAACTCATTTTTTTAATATTTCGTTCCTCCTCCTTCGTTCGTCCACCGTTTTAAACCCTCACTCATAACGCCCTACCCTGATCCAGGCACAACGCCTCCTTCCAATTTTTCTCAACAGTTTGTGTTCTTCTGGCAATTAGACTTTGCTCTTCGCATAGTCTATCTTGAAATCCACTTGACTTGACGCAGCGATCGTTAATACGTTTGGATCGCGTGTAAAGTAGAGCTCGATAAATTAATCATCGGGTTACCATTAGCGATAATATGGTAATATACTAAATTATCGCTCAAGTCATTATTACTGCTATTTAGCGCAAAATCTCTACCAAAAATTCAAAAACTACCGTAATTAAAACATCAGCCAGCAAATGAGCACAATAATCTTTCAGCATGAATGTTATTTACACAGACAGGTTAAAATTGAAACATAACGCTAATAAACAACAACAGCTCGAGGGTTCACCGTCAATGTCTTTGGGTTAAATTCTCCTTGTCGCAAGACTCAACGTCGAGAGTTACGTCATATGCATGCACCATTCTGGTAAAATTTAACTTTTTCACGTGTGATCTGATAATAATTATTAAATTGTGAATGCAAATTTCCGGAATCACGTCAGAAACACCTGTCCAGCTTATCGCCGGAGATGTTTTTGTAATTCGCTTAAAGAGTTTACGCTGCGCATTATAAGGGATCGTCATAAATGTTCATTATTGCTCATGAATAAGTCTTATTGAAGATTACTACGTGTATTCCAATGCTTAATTTGGCCGAGCAGTCAATACCCACTATGCCTCCTATAGTCGGTCGAATCTAGTTCTGTTGGCGATCGACTCTATCAACTTAGTCGACTATTCCACCTCTCTTCGACTCGGCCATTAAGGGTATCCAGAGTTTAATTACAGACCATGCAATTAAGGCAGTCGACGTTACTGAATAAGCTGGTGTCCTAAGCTGCCCTGCGCTTACGATATTGCGATTAAACTATTTTGAACAGCATTCACGTACGTTCCAGCGGTATAATAAAACGGCGATTTATTTGATTATTAGGCTATTCCAAGGTTTAACGACAGCTTAAAATTGACTATTGGCCTTTGTAATAAATATAACAATAATTCAACTTCAGTTCATTTTAGGACCTATATAAGAGTTTACTCGACCGGTTTTCGTTTATGAAATAATGACAGACTGTTGAGGTGACATTGTGTTGGTATTGTCTTGAAGCCCTTCAGCTGACTGGGATCAGCTCAAATTGTCTAATAACCACTAGAAATGATGACGTGAGAGGCGCAGTGATACCTTGCTTTCGGTTTCTGAATCACAGGCGTGCTAGCAGTTGTATTTATTAAGTGCGGTAAAGGTTGATAACTCCTTGACTTAATGTTACTGTACGCTTTAATCGCAAATTACTCAAAATGAGTATTTTAGGGTTATTGTGTTCACCGGTCTCTACAATAACAAGATATGTGCTGAATATTATGCGGATGGGCTCTTTATTTCACTGACATTCTGACTATTTTAGAAGTGCCAGTAACTCCAAATCGACAATCTGGTCCCTTTTCACATAAAGGTCCACAACCTTAAGTAGTCCAAGAAATCTAACTCAAAAATAGGGTCAAACTGGGCAAAATTGCTTTAGAAGATTTGTAAACGGTTTCCTGCTCAGAATTCATTGCTGAATAACATACTGAAAATCCGCCAAAATCCGACCACGGGGTCACCGCTAAATATGGACTTCAAAAGGTCAACATAGAAGGATATGTCCTTAACTCGGCCATATATGGCTCTATTCTAGTGATTCAAAGGGCTACATTCGGGAAAACCTTGTAGTCGAAGGATACTTTAATACAATGTCATTTCAAGATTAAATGGCTAAAATAATAGGATAATGGCCATTGCTCAGCAAAATACTGTTCTCTTTGGGTGATTCTTTGATTTTTTAGTTCGGACCGGTAAGGGCTACATTTGAGAAAACCTAGTAGTCAAGGGCAAACTTTATATAAGGTAATTTCAAGGTCAAAAACTTTATATGCTGGAAAATGACCATAACTTCAAGGTCAAATTTATTCAGAATATGTAGCTGCTAAATTGATGAACCAACCTTAGGTCTGGGTCAACATGACCATTCTATTACGCATTTATTCTAAGAGGATTATAAATGTAACTAAAAAACAAATTGAGGTCGTAGATAGTTTGAAGTTATTGCTCTTTATAACTGTCATCACATTCGGTAACTCTACTGGGGTTACTATCGCAACCTCTGATCTCTCCACAAGCGGTCGGCTGAACACGACAATCCATCGTGAGGTAGCACATTTCATCTTGCACGAACAACGGATAATGTTCAATAGCAGAGGTGTAACAAGGTTTTGAAAAGTGGTGGGGGCATAATTTAAGAAATATCGAAACGCAAAAATTTTTATTTGCTCTCCCACTTTTTGAATTTTGCCTTCCAGAAATTTGAAAAATGGGGAGGATAAATTATCTTAACAAAAGTAATCTTAAAAATCCATTGGATAAGCATAAAAAGAACCGATTTGGGGGCACACATGGGGGGACACTGAGCACTAAAACTGGGGGCGGGTGTCCCTCTGCCCCCGCTTGTTACCCGCTTGTTACACCCCTGTTCAGTAGATAATCTGAAGCTGGTGGCATGTAGTAGACTGCACGGTAGTAGGAATTATTCTTAACATACCAACCCCATATTTCAGCATTGATGCTCTGTTCTGAAGACATCCACACTTGTACATGTATTTGAAAGTAGGAGCAAAAATGGTGGTACTCAGTGGACGAATAGGTGGTCGATAATTTAAACGCTCGAGATGTAACAAATGAGTTGACTGCAGCTACTTTTTCAACGAGCATTCGATGACGGAGTGAGTTATAAGGGTATCCAGTGTGTTGCAACCATACAACAAAACCATACCTAGCATTTCTTCCAGCAGCTTCATTATCGGAGTTTTAACAAATTCAGAGCAAAAATGTATAACCAACGTTCAGCTAGCTTGTCGAATGCTGAATTCTTCCCGATTGAAAAAATACTTAATGTGTAGAAACAAAAGAAACTCGTAGATGTCAGTTAAGCAGGATAGATTGAATGTCGTCGTTGTGCCATCATAAATATATCGATCGATGCCAACGTTTTACAGGTGTATTAAATAGATTGAATGCCGTCGTTGTGTCATCATAAATATACAGTGGCGTAACCAAAGTCAAAATGAAACCCGGGCAGCTGCCGAACTCAAAATAAATCACAATATTGATAATCCAAAATATGAATTGGTATATGTCATATTTAATATTTCGAAAGTGGCAAGTTAGCAACTATTATTATACTAATTCATTGACTATAGCTGTCAAAAATGTTGCTACCGGATAAATAATATTCACATTGCTGCATCATAAAATTAACAATACGCAAACTATAGTCAATCTACAGCCAGTTAGGATAGTTGAAACACGTATATAGGCCATAAAGACTGCCAACTGCTGCAGTGCCAAGGGGCAACATCCGGTGACTAACGAAATAAACTTAGAAAATGCCAGTTTTGAAGAGATAGCAGTTACAGTCTGCAACTAATTATCCAATTATATAAATCACACCGCATCGAATAAAACAATTTAATATTAGCTGTTTTATGTTCTTTATTGAAACAATGATGAGAATCATAAGATAAAAGTGAATTTGATAGTTCTTACCTTAAGTTTAGGCCTAAGTTAAAGCAGCATGGGGGCCGTCCATAAATGACGTCACGCACTTAGGGGGGGAGGGGGTCTGACATTTGTGACGATGTGTGACGAGGGGGGAGGGGGTATGAGTAATGTGACGTCACATTAAAAAAAATTTTTTTGATAAATTTATAAAAACGTCCTTTAATATTTTATAAAGCAATATAAATTTTTTCTTTTATTCACTAGATGTCAATAGCATAGGATTTCTGACAAAATTTTGGTTCTAAATTTATGTTCACTTTTGACGTTTGTTCTTACTCTGCCAGGAAGAGAAAATTGCAATTATTCTTTTATGCAGTCGTTCAATGTAGGCTACTATATTAAAAAACGCATTATTTTCGAATTAATAATATTATAAAACGTAAGTATTGTAATTCCTGTCACTATTACGTTGCCCGAGAACTATTCTGGCGTATCTCAAAATTTGCCATTAAATTTCGAGAAAATCGATGTTAAAGTTTTGCATAATGCAACGTCATACCAGCGTAATGCGCTATTTTAAATTTGCATAATCGGCGCGAAATCAGTAAAATATATCTACATAAAGTTAATAATACGTTGCGTGTTACTTTGCTCTATAAAAAATAACGGTCGTTAACGGTCGTTCTGATTGACATTGAGCAGTATAATTCCAGATGATCGTTTGTATCTTATTCTGCTTATGAAGAATCTTTACTGTATAAAGCGTTACTCTAGCAGTTAATAATTATGGTGGTAAAAATAACTGGCATTATGCAATGTAAAATTAACGCACAGAGTGCGAGCCTTCGCAGTGTGAGTGGAACAGAGAGCAATGCATCAGAGAGCAATGCAGCAGAATGCAATATAGCAAGAACAATGCAACAGAGAGAAATGCAGCAGTACAGAAATGCACCACAGAACAATGACACAATACGTTTGAAAATCCGTTTTTCAAGAATTGTAAAAAAAACGGTGATTTTTAATGAAATTTTGTGTAAGAAGTCTTTTGAGCGGCTTTTTATGGTCCTTCAAACGACACTAACCCAATGAAAATCGGTTCAGCCCTTCTGAAGATACTTTGATTTTTCTATGATTATCAATCGACTAAAAAATTCGTTTTTTACAAATAGTAAAAAAGCGTCATTTTATGAAATTTTGCAATTAGGAATTTTTGAGTGGCTTTCAGTGCACATTCCAACGAGATGAACAAGGTCAAAATCGGTTCAGTTCTTCCGGAGATATTTTTATTTTTGTATTTTATCAAAAATTTTCCAAGTTTTTAATCTCCTTTACTCTTCATTTTTCAACTTTTTTATTTATAGTCCGATTTCAGAAATTTTAGTTTTCTGGAGGTTTCAGAAGATTCTAAGAAGAAAAGATTTTGGTCTCCCCTTCCCCCCTCCCCCCTTGCTCACCAATAAAAACTATAAAAATTCTATAGGTTACTTCTTTTTATAAGAAAATAAAAGAATAAAAATTATTCTGAACATTGAGTCTACGATTATTTTAAAATGATTTTTTATGCTAAGTTCAGCAATGTTTAAAAAAGTTAATTATTAATTTTTATGTTTTATTTGAAATTGAATGAAGTGGTTTTTTCTGGGGGGGGGTCAGAGCATTGTGACGTCATGTTTGAGGGGGTAAGACTTTTTGTGACGAAGTGTGACAAGGGGGGGAGGGGGGGCCAAAAATCAGCCAATTTCGCGTGACGTCATTTATGGACGGCCCCATGCGCCGTGTCTGATCACTACTGTGTTGAATTTGTCAACAATAGGCCTACTGTCTAAACTATCAATCGCGAATAATGTACACCATCGCAGAACGACTAGTGGTTGACAGAAATCGAGCCGATTTTCCCACAATGTCTAACAGTCATTTATTCATTCATACATTCATTCATTCATACATACATGCATTCATTCATTCATTTTATTCATTCATTCATTCATTCGTTCATTCATTTATTCACTACGAAGATTTATAGAGCGCCCCTTTAAGGTTACTACTCAGGAGCGTCCCGACCTCGGGACTGCTTTCAAGAAAAGTCTTAAGGCGAGTAATAGTTGGAACTACCAGTCCCAGGCCTGGATAAGGTAGGAGGGCGACGCTGATGATCCTTGTTATGAAACGGTGTCGTTAAATTGAAACTACTAGCCAAACAATTTCTATTCAACTCCTGCAACGACAAATACAACAACACTAGAGTAAGAATAAGAATATATCGACACTGGCAATGTTTGACGCTACATTACAAAGAAGAAATCTACAAACACGAGTGGAAGAGTCCAATGCCTTAGCGTTTTAATGCTCACAAGAATTCCAATGTAACCGCATTGAATACGGAAATTAGTAAAGCAACTTGTGATCAACAAAAAATGCGGCAGAACAGCCACACACAAGATCCACGTCCAAAGGCAGTTAACGGCTTCGTAAATTACAGAATGTAAGTCGATAATGTCAATCAAAAAGTCTATCAAAAGTCTATAAATCGATATCGAATCTGCTCGATGAAGGCACGAAACCTCAAGTCAGAGTTACTGAAATAGGGTAATCAGCTGTATCATTAAAATCATCATCATTATTATCATCATCACTGCTATCGCTAACGTTATCACTATTACTATTTTTAAACTGCTAATATATTAGCACAAACGTCAACACCATAACAATAATTACTATAATAATTACCATTATTCTTCGTATTACTGCAATGAACACGGCCAATACCACTATTGCTACCACCACCAGTAAATAGTGGTGGAAACAGTTGTAGTTGTTGTTTGTGGTAGGTGTAGTTATGACGATAACCCCCACCACTACTCCCACTACTCCTACTACTACTACTGCTACTACTATGCTTCATCATTATCATCATAATTTCACCTACCACAAACAACCAACTATTTCCACTACTACTGTTTAGTTACCTCTTCGATAGCTTTATTATGATATTATCACAATTGTCATCAAACCCACTTATTCTACTGCTGCCAATGCTACAACTACAATTATCATCATTGTAATTGGTATTTGCTATCAGCGAAAATGTTTGAACATGTTCAGAGTAAAAACTGTCACTCGCAAGATTTGAAGGCCCTTGAGAACGCGACGTCTAATGGCATACCTTTCAATAATGTCGTATATATGCATTCGCCCTCATATAGCAACACTTTAAACAATTCTAAATGTGTCTAAGTCTATCATATCCAGTTTTTTTCCAGCAGCAGCGAAAGTTTATATACACATCTTTATACAGCAACGTCTGGAACCACTTTAAGGGTGTCCAGGGCTAGCGCTTTCAGATATCGGCAACAATGCCCTCGCAAATGCTGGCGGGTCCGTGGGACAATCACAATAGTTCGCACACTTTATGAAATGCATTCGCATGACAGGTAAAAAACTCACACATTAGTAAGGGCCGCTCAAAAACAGTATAGATACAAAGGTCTTTGCTGAGATATTAAAAACCCGAATCTTGGAAAAATTCAGTTAATACGTTCGACTAAAATCCGTCAAAATTGAAAACCACTTTTTCTGAACACGCTATTCATATAAAAATTCCCATTTAGTAGAGCAGTGTCACTAAAATCACATGTGTGTTGTCCCAACGTGGTTAACTTCGATCACTTCTCTTATTGGGGCTTTCTTCTGGTAGCGTTCGATCAGTTTAACAATCGAATAGTAGACGAAAAGATCGATTACTTCTATCATTGTCAGCAGACTGCAACCCATGAGCAAGCCGAAGTAGCTGCCCAAGTCACCTGAAATGGTTTAACCGACTTGTAATCATACTTGCATTTGTAAGTGTAATAATATGCCAAGCAAATGTATGTCGACTGCAACGGCCTCTGTTGTCATAGGCTGTCGTTAAACCTTGGATCCATCCATCCTTGCATCCGAAAAGGCAGAAGAAAAGGGGTTCCTTAAACACCTTTTTAAGGATTACATTCACATATAGATGACAAGAGCATTTCAACTGCATTACATAATTCAAAAGTTCCCATTACATTCCCACCCTCCACTGTATGCACTCTGACAGTATTAGTCCAAAGCCTGGATAAAAGAGGAGGGCGACGATAATGATCGTTGTTACCACAGTGACGTTAAACTGAAACTGCTACTGCTATATTAAGCAAGCCAATTAAACCAAAATGATAATTTGTTGACCGCAAGGAATTCTTCTTAATTAACTACAGTACTGAGTCAGCAATGGATATTGAACGTTAACGACTTCATTTTCTTAACCTCAGCAGCCATAGAACAATGAGAACTATTCACTTCGATCCTGCTCTCAAGCGTTAGAGGAAAGAAGGCAATGATAAATTAATCTAGCAGATAGATGACAGCTTCTGAGCCCATCTCTACTAGTCATTTGATCATCTAACTACAGTAATCTCAGGAAAACCCCTCTGACGAGAATGAGGACTCGTCAGTAACCCGTTCGCGGCAAATGCTCAGATAAATATCACTAGTAACGCTTTAACAATTCACGATTTGGTCCATGATTAGGAATTAATATAGCGCCCTATCCTCTTTGGAAGCAACTTGGCTGCAGAGGAGCGCCTCTGAGTAGTTCCCTTGAAGGGGCACGATATAAATTTCCAAAATGAATGAATGAACGAATGGACGGATGGATGGATGGATGGATGGATGATCGAGCGAACAAGCGAGCGAGCGAGTGAGTTAATGAATGGATGAATTTTTACTAGAATTAACCAAATTAACTTTGGTTACTAAATATGGCCAAAATATGTCCATCTCTATTGAAACGAGTTAAGAACTTACTGAAGAAGTTGGTCCAAGTGTAGGATTCCGACTGTGAGATGTGTTCGTATTTCATTTCGCCATAGTAAATATCGAGCATAAGAAAATTCTTCCTACAGAACGAAAAACGAAAACACAATTCTCAATTTCAATATCACCGCGAGAGAGGAGAATTCTAAAGCATTTCTTGGAGAGCGAAACCAATCAATCAATCAATCATTCAAAGAGCAATCGATCAATTAATGAAACTTGACATAGCGCTTCTTCGAGAAATTTACTCAGAGGCGCTTCCAAACGGCCAAATAAGACAAATTTAAGAGAAGAGTGGAAAGAAGATGAGGAGATCCTAGGTAAAACCCGCAGGTCCAGAGAAAGCCCATTCCAAGTGGTAAGGTCCACAACAGGGAAGACACGATCGTTAATGATATCTATCATTTACGTTGGATATCTTCATTTGAGGCTAACAGCGCTTCTGTATCTGTTGGTCCTTTGCTTTGGAATGATATTCCCTCTCTGACTCCGCTTGTTGGTTTTAACTTGGGGTGCTTCTGTTTCTGACCGCATTCCTAAGATTTTTCTTTTCCCGTGGAGCTTTTCAGATTGGGAACACCTCTGACTAGGTTGTACTGGGAGAGGCGCTATAGAAATACGTAAATTTGATACATGTGAACTACATTTAATAATTTATATATTTTAACAAACATATCCTAATGTTTGACGTCTTTAACATTTTTGACATATTTCGGTTCATTTTCCGATAACGCTATTCATCCATTTTCTTTAGTTTTTCTTGTTATTGGTTCCCTTTCTGACAGGCTGCGATATTTGACAAGGAATTATTTTGGCCTAGACTTCTTCTTTCGCAGAAGTTTAACGACGTCGTATGGCAACAATGGCCGTTGACGTCGTTTGAATATTTATTTCATTAATGTTGGCCAAGCGGCTCTTTTGATTGTTCTTGTAACTTTTTTTTCTTTTCAGATTTTTGCCTTTTTTTGCTTTTTTGTTAAACTTTGCGCCTGATGCGAGGCTGAGTTATATCATCCATAATTGTTTCTCCGCCTTATATATAGTTAAGTCTGACACCGTTTTGAGGGTGTCTTAAGATAGAACTCAAACCGATCGTAGAGTAGTAGTGTCAGTTTCAGCATAACAACGCTGTGTGATAGAAAAGATCATTAGCATCGCCCTCCTCCTCTGTCCAGTCTTCGGACTTGCACATTCAGAGAGCAAACAGTGGTAGATTCATAGCGCCCACAAACGAAGTTGTGTTGTGTCCGTTTAAATATGCATCGGCTGACACCGTTTTAAAGGTGTATAAGGCAGGAGCTTTAAACACCAACCAACATTGTCCCCAGTTGCCCTATCTCCATCTCCACATGCAACCATACTCCTTCATAAAAACCATCTTCACCTCTGGGAGTTTCCGCCTGGTATTGGCGCTGTATAAATGATAATCAATAAACACGAGAAAATACGATCAATCGGTTTGTAACTGACATTGCAAAGTTGTCGTTTATCGCCGTTAGGTCGATGTACTCCTGAAGCGCGCTCTTGATCTCGTCGATCGAAGTCGCTAGCTCGTTCTGGAAACTGTTAACAGCCGTCAGGAAGCTAGCCAGCTGACGGTTTAGCTGAGTGAAGTAAAGCAGAGTTGCAACCCTAAGCCTCGCTTTAGCGCTGTCAGCAACGAATGAGTCGATGGACTTTTCTGTTGGCCAGATCTGCCACGTTTCGTCTTCTTTTAGGGTGAATTCAAACATCTGACAGACAAGATGTTCAATCGTTTTCAAGCAAGTGAGTGAATGCACGAATGAGTGAGCAATTGAACTGGTGAGCAATCGAGTAAAATAACAAGTGAGTGAGCGAGTGAGAGTTTGAACGAGTGAGTGAGCAATTGAGCGAATGAGTGAGCAATTGAACGCTTGAGCACGTAAGTAAAAGAACGATTGAGTGAGCGAGTGAGAGTTTGAACGAGTGAGTGAGCAATTGAAAGAGTGAATGATCAATTGAACGAATGAGTGACCAAATTAACGAGTGAATGAGCTAATGAAAGAGTAAGAAAATAAAAGTGTGAGCAAATGAAATAGTGAGTGAGCAATTAAACGGGCGAGCAAGCATGTAAAAGAACGAGAGAGTGAGTGAGCTAGTGAGAGTATGAACGAGTGAGTGAGCAATTGAACCAGCGAGCGAGTAAATATATATGCTCTTATTCAATTTCTAAAATAAAGTTTTCTTTCACATTAAACACATATAACAATAAAGAATTTAGAATCTCGCTTACCTCCGGTATTTCCAGCTTCGGAACTGGCTTCCTCCAGATCTGCAGTGACCGGGCATATCTCTCCACCTCAGGGTTACGGGTGTACTCCGCCAACTGCACGCAGTACTCAAGAAATGTCAGGTACATGAGGTCGATGCTCTCCTCCGTGCTGGTGATCTTGTTTTGCAGCGGCACAACTATTTGTTGGCTGATATCCTGAACAACATTGGTGACCTCCTGCGATATGGTCTCACTCGAGACACTGTTGAACTGCTGGGCGAGTTCTAACTTCGTGATGGAACTCCGCGAGTAGTTGCGCTTGAGCGTCGCGAGCCACGCCTCGTTATGCAGGAACAAATTGAGCACCTGCTCGGTGTTGATGGAGTTGCTGAACTCCTTGAAGTCGAAGCTGACGAGTTTTAGCCAGTGACGAAAGTCGACTAGGAAGTCGCTGTACTCCGAGTGGCAGTTGGAAAAGTTGGAGAGAAAGAGGAGCATGACGTCGATTCGGTTCAGGACGGAATTGGCGCAGAAGTCGCAAGGGAAGATGGACTGGAAACCTCTTCCAGTTGTCAGAACCCGCAGTTGAAAAACGAGAAGCAAGGTATTACCAGCGATCGAGTCGCGATAGGTCTTACAGGGTTCGACGTCGAAAAGCTTCGACGTGTAGTCGCTTGCCGCGCTGGCTGTGTTGTTCGTGTAGGTTGCAAGTACCCTACTAAATTCCACGAGCTGTTTGAGGGTGTCGTTTACTATCTGGGAGTACCACGCGTCATCCGGGCGGTAACGCCCGACACTCAGCCCGCTCAGTATATCCTCGGTTAGGGAGAGCCTTGCGTGAAGCGTCCGGACGCTCTCGCCGAGGTAGCTCTCGCGCGGCTTCAGGTCGACAAGATAGGCCGACTCGAACTTGGACAGAAGCAGACCACCGTCGCGGACTATATCGTTGATCACCAGCGAGGTGATATCCACAAGGGCGGTTTCAATATGCCGGGGAATTGAGGTACCACGGTCGAGAACGGCGAAGTAGATATAGTCCTTGAGCTTGACGTGCGAGTTGATTAGTGTATCCATCTGTTTAATGGTGATTGTCATTATCGTCTCGTCGACGCGGTGCCGTATTTCGAGCGCCTTGATGTAGCGCTGGCTTAGGTCGTCCGTCTTGTTGCCGAGGAGCGTGCTCATGCCAAGTCCGGAGAGTTGGGATTGGGATAAACCCAGAGTGAAGGAGTTGACGTTGCAGGCGGTAGGGCAATAGGCGGAGCTCGATACGTTCTGTGATGATTCTGAAAAGACCGTCGTAATGGATAAGATGGGCGCATGCAGAGGCGGCGATCTCTTTTGAAAGGTGGGGGACACCCAATGAGAGAGGTAAGAAATGTGGGAGGGACAAACGTATAACGTTTTCCCTCTGTGTAAAAGGTGAGGGAGACTTGTCCCCATCGAACCCCGGGATCGGCGCCCCTGGATCCAGAGTTAAGGAACCTAGTTCGATACCCGTATCCCCCGTAAGGCTGACTAGTTAAACTAAATGTATACCGTAATGACGCCTTGCATGGCTGTCGACAGTCAAATTCGACTCCTGTAATAACTTGTCATCACGCGTCCATGCAATAATTGTAATCACATTGCGGTGTGTCAGTATGAAATTAAATGAAAATAGTCATCATTATAATCATCATCAATATGTGTCAATATGCGGTGTGTCAGTATGAAATTAAATGAAAATAGTCATCATTATAATCATCATCAATATAATCATTATTGTGTTCATTATTGTTATCGCCATCATTTGTTGACAATAGCAGGACGGCGGTAACGATATAGCCGCAAGATTAGATCAGTTAAATCAGGATAATTAGTGACCAAAATCAATGCTCTTTCTGCCTTTGTTGACGCGATCCGATTAGTTTGGACACTCACTCTGTAACACAGAGAGTACGGGTTCCATTCTCCTCCTCCTCCTCCTATTCCTCCTCCCCGTCCTCTTCCTCCACCTCCTCCTATGCCACCTCCTCCTTCTCCACCTCCTTCTTCTCCACCTCCTCCTTCTCCTCTTCTTCCTCCACCTCTTCCTCCTCCTCCTACTCCACCTCTTCCTTCTCCACATCCTCCTTCTCCTCTTCTTCTTCCACGTCTTCCTTCTCCACTTCCTCCTCCTCCACTTCCTCTTCCTCCTACTCCACGTCCTCCTCCTCCACTTCCTCTTCCTCCTCCTCGTCCTTCTCCTTCACTGAGACGGTTACTGTATAGGGGCCTTAAGCATATCATTCATCAGCAGTTGCTCAGCGCCATCGATTGATGCTTTGTCGTTAGATGGTGACGTTTGATGAATGTGTGATTTTAGTAGTAGTAAATTGAGGCATTACCTGTGACCTGTTGGATGCAGCTGATGTAGTGGTCGAGGGTACAGATGGAAGATGGACCTATGGACAGACGAATAATATTTAGACTCTTGCATTGGCAGAGCATCAATAAATGTTGATCGGCGCATGATGATGATGATGACGACGACGATAATGATGATGACGACTATGATGACAACGACTGTGGTGACGACGACGATGATGATGTCTTTACATCCATCCATCCATCATAAATTCATCTATTCATTAGCCCACTTACTCACACACCCGCCTGCTGGACCAACCACCCACCCTTCCTCCTACCCTAATCCATCGCCACCCTTCCCTCTGACCACCCACAAATCCACCTTAACCTACCCACCACCCTTATCCCCTCCCAACCAACTCTCCACCCTAACCCCTTCCAACCATTCCCATCCAACAACCCAACCCTTACCCGCCCACTCATCCCTGGCCCTAAATCCTCCGCCACACAACGCAGACGCACACGACCCCCGTGCCCCGTTGTCCTCTATACCTGGCATGTACGTGTCCTTGCACTTGCACTTGTCCTCGACGAACTGCGTCTTCCTCTCCAGGCGACACTTGGCCTCAGTGTAGGTCACCGTCTCTCCACTTCCATCGTCATAGTAGGGAAGTTCCGTAGATCCACAGAGTCCGAAAGGCGGAAGTAGACTCTCGCTCTGAACAATTACACCAGGAGTAGTAATAATAGTTTCAGTTTAGCGGTGTGATAGCAAACATCAACGTCACCCTCCTCCTTAACCAGGCTTGGGACTGGCACTGCCGGAGTGCAAACAGTAGTAGTAGTAGCTTCAGTTTAACGACACTGGGATAACAAAGATCACTGGCGTCTAATACGCCAGTGTAAAATAATAATTATGCTAATAATTAATTATCTGACACGCAAATGTCCTATAATGCCAATGTCTGACGCGTCAATGTCTTATAATGCCAATGTCTGACACGCCAATGTCTTATAATGCCAATGTCTGACACGCCAATGTCTTATAATGCCAATGTCTGACACGCCAATGTCTTATAATGCCATTGTCTGACATGCCAATGTCTTATAATGCCAATGTCTGACACGCCAATGTCTTATAATGCCAATGTCTGACATGCCAGTGTCGAGCTTGCTAATGTCTTGATCAGTTATAGGAAAGGGGGGATTTTATAAAAATTCGATGATCATGATCTCTCCTCCTATATCCCGATCCTACCTGAGTGTAGCTAATCGTAGCCAGGTTGTGAACTCCAGTCATAGCGGCCAATCCTACGTCCCTCATGCTCGGAATATCCGCTTGGTCGTGAAGGTGCATCTGAAATAAACGATTTACGCTTTCAAAACAATCTATATTCATTCATTATAAAATTTATATAGCGCCCTTTCCAGGTGACTCCTCAAAAGTGCTCCCAACTCCAGCCCGGACAAAAAGGTAAGTTTTCAAAATGGCCATAAAATGTACCAATACACGATTTATGTGACAGACGTAATATAATTATATTATAGCAGACCAATGATATAATTCCGCTCCTCGATGCTCTTTGGTTTACATCAGACTTGACTTTACTACTGTAACTCGCTTCTCGTTGGAATTCTTCATAACCTACGAATGGTTCAAGATATAATATTGCCCTCGAAGCAAACGAAATGCCCCTTTAAATATCAACACGTTACGCCCATATTGCATCACTGTAGAGGCCAGCCATTAGATTACGTTGGATTATGTTGGATTACATTGGATTGCAATGGATTGCATTGGACTACATTGGATTACAAAGGATTACATTGGATTGCATTGGATTAGATATTGCTTAAGTTCGACTAAGATTAGATTAGAATAGACTTTATTAGGTCGGAACAGATTACAATTGATTAGATTAGCTGAGGCTAAGTTATATTAGTGTCTGCTACCATATTAAAACAATTAATAAATGACTTTGCATACGATTCTAGGTACAAGGAAGTCTTCTAACCTTCACTCCAACGCCAGAAACATAGTTCTTCACATGTTCGTATTGTTCAACGTTCAGAATGAACCGGGCTCCAAACTCAGCGCCTATCAGAGTCAATCAATAAATCAATCAACCAACCATTCAATTAATCAGCCAATCAAATATTTTATTGAGCAATCAACACCTAAACATCATCTCTACCGCTGCAATCAACGATGCATATGCTTCTGCAATTGTTCTATTCTAGGATTGTCATCAATCAATCAGTCAATCAATCAGTCAATCAAGTCTTTTATTGAGTCCCTCCACTTAATCATTATTATCGACCATTGCGGTAAACGTCTTTATATCCTTCTACAATTCTATTCTGTAATTATCATCAGTCAATCAATCAATCAATCAATCTTCTTCTTTTCGTTCTCCTCCTCCAACGCCTCCTACTCTTCTTCGTCTCTTCTCCTTCTTTTCTTCTTCCTCTCCTCCTCCTCCTCCTCTTCTCCTTCACCTCTTATTCCTCCTACCCTCCTTCATCCTCTCCATTTTCATCCTCTCCTTCTCTTCGTCCTCCTTCTTCTCTTCTTCTCTCCTTCATCCTCTTCCTCTGGATTTATGGTCATGGAAAGAGTTACAACCTGTCGTGTAGACATTTCGGAAATCGCTCTGGTTATAATTGAACGTGTAGCATTGACCCATATCAGTGAATTCCGTCAGGAAGTCCGCATCAGAGCACGGCCGCTGGCCATAGTCACATCTGCAGAACATTACCAGATTCAGATCAATGTCCCAGCTTTGCAACCGCAAACGAAACTCTAAACCTTTGAAGCTCTAAACTCTTAAGACAAATGCAGGACATAAAAGACGGGACAG
The DNA here is from genome assembly GCA_959347315.1 of Bimastos eiseni. Classification (NCBI taxonomy): domain Eukaryota; kingdom Metazoa; phylum Annelida; class Clitellata; order Crassiclitellata; family Lumbricidae; genus Bimastos; species Bimastos eiseni. The sequence continues at coordinate 23,801,713 of OY365813.1, read as the reverse complement.
GGTTGGTTAAATTGTTCATTAATTATAATTGTAATTAGGGTGTGTTAACCGATGCAAAATATTCGTTCCTAATGACATTCAACATCATTTGTGCCAGTGCAGAGAGCGCCTCTGGGTAGACGTCTTGAAGGGGCGCCATATAAATGTTCGATTACATTACATAATTGGGATCAGGCGACAGATAATCGAATAGAATTAGATGTGTGTAATCGATCAGTTACCCAACTCTTCAGGGCTCCCTGCAGTTTATTCATGCATCTACATCGCTAAGAAAAACGTGAAGATTTAAATTGACGTTATTCCACTTTAGTTAATAGTAAAATTAACAACAGTATGTATCATGGTACGTTTCTGAATCAAGATTTCGTCCTACTTGTGAATAAACTGCTGCAGCTGGTGAGCCATTTTGCTCGTCAGTGTCTGCATATTGGTGTCTGAAAAGAGAAACAGCCACACTGAGAACACTGCTTATAGTTCAGACATTGTAGGTTTTTAATCATCACTCGAAAACTCTGCACAAGCTGACATCAGACTGATCTAAGGGTGTTGATTGCGTAACAGCCGCAGGGTGTTGTCCCAAGATACCCTCCTGCGCCATTTACCCTGGGTCCGATACTCTTTGCTCCAACACGGCGATTTGGTCAAAAGATGCAACCGTAATAATACAACAGTTTCAGTCTAACGACATTGTGTGATAACAAAGATCACCAGCGTCACCCTCCTCTCTTATTCAGGCTTGGGACTGACACTGCCAAAGTGCGAACAGTGACGAAGTTGTTATATATATATCTATAGCTTCAGTTTAACGACGAGTGAGTTACTAAGTGAGTGAGTGAATGAAGGAATGAATAAATAAATGTATGAATGCTCAGGGAAACGGAGGAATGTCTTTTACCCTTGAGGTCGTTAAGAACGAGCGCAATATAGGCGTATCTGGAAAGCCGTTGACCCTTGTATGGAATCCGGTTGCTCATCTTAGAAGTGTCGCTTTCATTATCTACTTCAAGGACACCGTCATCTATAAGTCATCAAGGGACGAAGTTACACAGATCACATCAAAGGAGGGCAATTAATCGAATAGACAACAGACAATCTAATTGATTAGACAAGTTGGCTGATTCGAATATATTATCAAATTTCAGTAGCTAATTCAAATTAATGAGCAAATTAACAATAGCCATCATAATCAGGTTTTCCCACTGCTGTCAGTCCAAAGCCAAGTGCATCAGTTCCCGAAATTGTCTTTCGCCCCAGTCAACGATATCATCCAGCCACTCCCTGTGTTGTGTTGGTGACCTTTTTCTTTTGGACGACCTGCCGAACATCACTGTCTTGATCATCATTAAGGCCAGCGCAGAGACGCCTCTGAGTAGATTTCTTGAAGCGTGACGTCTCGTGACGCTATCTCAAGTTTCATTCATTCATCATCATTTTATTTTTTATCATTAGCTTTATTATTATTATTATTACTATTATTATTATTATTATTAATATTATTAATATTATTATCATCATCATCATCATCATCATCATCATCATCATCATCATCGTCATTATCATTATTATTATTCTTATTATTTTATTGTTGTTTTATTATTATTAATTTATAATAACAATAATTATTATTATTATTTATTCTGCTATCAAATATCCCATAGTTTTCCAGACTAATTCACCCACCTTGGTCACCATAACATGGTCCATTGACGATGGTAATATTGTCCAGCGAAACAAACTGATCGTTTTCGGTGAAATCGATCTTATCGACCACGAACCGAATCTGCGTTGTGCCCGTCGCAAGCGTCAGCATTCCCTTCTCCCAGACGTAGGTCGTAGGTTCTATCTGGATAGAATAGGTCACGAGGATCTCGGGAATCGGAATCGACTCGTTCATCCGTTTGATCGTGAGCTCTACCAGGGCGGAAGTCAGCTGGTACTGGAAGCTGAGGCAAGCTGGACTCGTCAGGAGGAAGAGTGGAGAAACGAGGATGGCTCGGTTTGCGCTGCCGGCGAGCATCTGCGCTTCCATGTGGTAGTCTGTGGCGACGAGAGAATAGCATACAGGAGTTTGATTGATTAATGCGAGGTTGGGAAATGAGAAGATGTGAATATGTAATGTGACTGTGAATTGCTTGTTCGGCAAAGGAGATTATTTTTTTTGAAATTGTTGAATGAAAAACTGGGCAAATATTGTGTTGCTGATCGTGTTATTATTTTTATTTTATTTATACATATATGTTTCACATTATGCTGTTATCGCCCATGATGAGCTAATGGAGTGTTGGCAATGTCCCGAAGAGGCAGACTGCGTTCCCACGCTGAAGAACAACTGAGATACGTTGGAACAGAAATGACGTCTCCATTGGATCGTGGGTTGCAGCACTCGTTCGACTACCCAACTCTGAGATGAACTCCAGTCCTTCACTGCTCCAAGCGCCGCCGGATTCCAAGGAGAGGGCTACGAAGTCGTGGGTGTTGGTTATGGTGGAATACTTGGCCCTCTTCGTCTTAGCTGCGCGTTCGGCTGCTTCGCCAGCTCTGATAGATGTGTCGACAAGATGTGACTTGGCGTAGGTGTCGGGCACTGTCACATCCCATGCCAGACATCGACCACGTGTCCAAGGAATGAGCGTGACGCCGTCCGGTCGCTTTCCATTTTCTCTTAGCAAGCCGAGAGGTTCCTTTTGCGCTGGAATCTTCGCCCTGCCAAGAGCTCTCCAGATGACATCGTTCAACATGCTGTGTCGTTGATGTTTTCCGCTGCCTCTTCTACAAATTAGTCCATGGAGCCCTTTTGCGTCGACGCTCTCTTGACCTTGGTGACACAAATGTGGCTCGCAGAGCGTCGTTCCTAGCCTCAACCCGGCTGCCAGTCGTACATCCTCGTTTGAGAGGCGCAGGCCTAGGGCAGTCACAGGGGGCGCTAGCATCCAGTCTCCAGAATGAGGTGCTCGTGAGGCCAGCAGGCGAGCACGGTCGCATGGATTGTTATTGGAATCCAGCAGACCTTTCCATGCCTTGTCTGTGAATCGGAGGTCCCATTCTTTTATTTATTATGATTGAAGTTTTATTAATCCCTGCGTCCTCGGTTGTATCCTGCGATTTCTGCCTGTCATGTTCGTTGTTTATACGTAGGCAGTTAATGTTAGTTGTTTGATTGACTGACTGACTGAATGACTGACTGACTGACTGACAATTACACTATCAATAACACTACCAATAACAATAACAGTATCACTAATAATAACAGTACCAATACCAACACCAACAATACCAACATCACCAAGGATAATGCAAATAATAAGAACAATATTAGTAACACTAATAATAATATAATTTAAGTATCAATACCAATAGAAATCTCACCCAAGCAGTATGGAATATCGCAATACTCCCTCCTCTGCAAAGGATCCATCGTGTAACACCAGCTCGTTCTAACCATGAACGGATTGCTCGGGTTCCTGCAGTGATTGGCAGCCTCATCCAGCGATTCATCAGGAAAATAATCGACCACGTCCTGGTTGTGAGCATGTGGCGACTGTTGGTCCCAGCGCTGGCACTCTCGCCCGGATATCGTTTGGCTGATGTTGCCAATGTACTCTCGACCGTAGCGGCTTACTTTACAATCACCTGGAAGAGTATAAGGGGCCGTTCACATATTATATAACGCTCAAGGGGTAGGTGGGTGGGTTCCGGTTTTGTTAGCGTTATATTGTGTAGGGGTGTAGGGGGCGGGGTAGGTTGAAGGTTTTGTTATATAACAAACTTTTTTTCAGCTTATGCTATTTTGCCTGTTTGCCTGCCAATTGGAAATTCCATGTACCACGGGCCTTCATTGTTTAATCGAAGTTCACTATACGTTGTGAACCAAAACTAGCACCATTAGCTGCCACCTGGCATTCTTACTTATTATTTATAAATCCACTTTTAACAATTTCCTATTTACAATTTTAACAATTTCCTGTGCATAGCTTTAAACGCTCTAAAATTCAATTCTGTGTGCTTTGTTTTGATTTTGGTTTAAATTAAAATTAATTCACTTGAAACATTTATTTTGTTAGGTATTATCATAATATCATAATGTTTGATTTCGTTTTCTATAGTATGTGTACATAGTTTATGTTTGCTTAGATACCCAAATGTAGTCGTAGTATACACTTTGTAAGCATCATACGCTATTAAATAGGCAGAGTAATGTTGTACTGCAAATCTATCAATAAATATCTGACAGTGCAATATCACACGAATCCATGTGATCCCAGTAGAGGGGTAGGTAGCATATCTGTTATATAGTATAGGGGTGAGTGGGTCACGGCTGCTGTTATAATAACGTTATTAGGGGTAGGGGTGGGTCAAAAATTGGGATTTTATGCGTTATATAATATGTGAACGGCCCCTAAGTGTATTGGCTACAGTGTCAGATTTATGGAGGGGGGATGTCTCAGAGGTTGGATCGTCCCAGATTTAGCTACAAGGACGTTGATTGATATGGTGTGAAGTTCGTTAGATTTCCAGAAATTCTTATCAGTAGGTCTTGATTCTTTTATGACAAATCGCACCCTGTTCGAATCTTCGCTTGTACGACAGCTTTCGGCTTAGAGACGTTATATGTAATTTGTAAGTTTTAATTGGGCACTTATTTATATAGCCCCACTCAATATATCAGAGGCTCTCCCTACTCATAACACAGCTAAACGGAGAACAGGAAAGCCGTACTTGATATAGTAGTAATAAAATATTCAGATGTTTGTGCTAAAAATTATACGTTTATGTCAGATATGGAGCCCTGTAATACAGCTTTTAATAAGTTTAAATAGGACCCTATAATACTTGTTATTTCTTTCAATCAGAAACCATTCGCATTAGATTAAATTAACCCCCATCACTGGGAGGTATTAATTCATGCACAAGAGGCCAGAATGAGAACGAATTAACCCCTCTTTTTGGAGGGATCAATTCAAGACTGGATGAGAGAAAGATTGACCCACCGAATGAGCTGCTGTACGTTGCCCTGTTTGACTGGAGAATCCATCGAGATGAATCAGTTGACGCATCCTGATATCCGCATTCGTAATTCAGCCAAAAATCACAATAGCTTGGAACGAACGTCTTAGGCTCTGGAACAGCAAAAGAAGGATCATAGCAATCTCTCTCTCTCTCTCTCTCTCTCTCTCTCTCTCTCTCTATCTATCTCTGTCTCTGTCTCTCTCTCTGTCTCTGTCTCTGTCTCTCTCTCTCTCTCTTTCTCTCTCTCTCTCTCTCTCTCTCTGTCTCTCTCTGTCTCTGTCTGTCTGTCTGTCTCTCTCTCTCTCTCTCTTTCTCTCTGTGCATGTCTCTTTCCCTCGCTCTCTCTGCCTCCTCTGTCCCTCACGGGCAAGAGTAGATGGGAGGGAAAGTGGAGTAATAATTTTTGGTAACAAACCTATCCATATTAATATGGGAAGGTGATCCGAGATATCATTTATTAGTACAGTAGAATCTTTAATTTTTATTAGCCTGTTAGTAAATAGATTATGAACAAAGGTTGCAGACATAGTGGTAATTCTTGTTGGTCTCGTTATTATAGGCCGGAGGTGATTGGAAGATGTGGTGCTAAGAAAGTTAGCAGAAGACATATGTTCCTGGCTTTTAAGAAGATCAATATTAAAGTCACCGATAATATAAGCATCTTTATCCTTGTAGCGGATGGCTAGTAGTATGGCATTCCATTCTTCATTGAAAGCTGTTAGATCACCCCCCCCCGGGTCTATAGACAGTCCCTAAAATGGAATAAGTGCCATTCGGAAGTATAAGGCCAAGGAAAAGTGCTTCGTAAGTTGCATGATTATTACAATTACTTGAGGTGGAAAAGATGGAGAACGATAAGGATTGCTTAAGAAAGTAACCGACATCGCCTGTTCTACCAGAAGTTCGACATTTAAATTCAAAATTATAGCCAGGAATAGTTTTAGATGCAGCCAATGATTCATCAAGTCAGGTTTCCGTGACAGCTAACACATCCATATTAAGTGTAGTGAGGATGTGCTCAAGGTGGCGCTGTTTATTAATAATACTCCGGCAATTGATATGCATAAGGGTAAATAGTTTGTCATTCCTTACCATGGTAGGCGCAACAGAACTCAAGAAGTTATAAATGCCTTCGGTCGGTCTAAAGTAAAAGAAATTATCGTCAGGATCCAAGTCACTATTATTTAATAGGGGTCGAGTTGTTTCCGTGTCATTAAACATTTCAAGTATTGGGCCCTCAGTCAGTGATTTCAATAGATAATTCTCATTCGCTTCGTCAATTAGAGACAATATAAAGTCGTTCTCATCAGGTATGTGATTCAAAGAGAAGAGTTGTATTAAGCATTGGGGACAATACCACAAGGGTCTATCGTGAAAAGGGGTAGGGCAATGGTACAAGTGATACCTACTAGAACAGAGGACACAGTCAATAAACTCATCATTGGCCTTGAATAATTAGTCAACGCCAGTTAGACGCACGCAAGAGATCTTGTTCTATAACAAGGGACAAGCCTAGAGATTTTGGCACCAGATTAAATTTAGCATCAAGCTAGTTAAATCATACCAAAACAGAAACACATAATACATTGGGTCCATTGCGTAAACAACAATTGACCGCAATACTGAAGACAGAAAAAATATAAGTAATTAACCAAAGCATAAACTACCAAAGCAAAGACATCCATAAACAAACAGCAAACGATTCTCTTGATTTAGCACAAAGACCAGACAAAAATTCCGATCTGAGCATAAAACAAATATTCAGAACTAACTACAGTTAACTCTAGCAAACAATAGTAAAGACATTGCTACTTTAAATAATAAAAAATGCACTCAAACAAGCAACGATCAAATAAAGAAACGAATGAACGAAAAGAAGAAGCTAATACGAGAAATGTCCACCTCTCCATCTCTCTTTCTCTCCTTCTTCCTCTGTCTGTCTGTCTGTCTGTCTCTCTCTCTCTCTCTCTCTCTCTCTCTCTATCTCCTTCCTCTTGCCCTCTTACATTAGAGACCACCCATACAGTGGCGGCAATCTCCTTTAAGAAGGGTGAGAAAAGTCGCGCGACAATGAGAACAATTTTTTGTATTATGTTTTGTACAAAAACAATGCATTGCAAATCCAAAATCAGAATAATTAATTTTTAGAACGCAATGACACTCCGGATGCTTTACGAATTTCGTTAAAATTTTGTGCGCTATGAACTCACTTCACTTTATCGCCAAAATTCCAAACAAATTTTTCCTGATATCAGTTCTAGAAATGAAATATTCTTCTAGCTCACCCTAGTCCAAGCTATCTATAATATTTGTGTGTGTGACAAAATATTAAAAATAATTATGTTATCAAAAGTAATATCAAAACGAAATCCGTTATTTTTGTTTAAGTAATCAATCACCATTTGGCGGTTGATGTGGGGGACAACGTGTTCCCTCTCTGTAAAAGGTGAGGGGACTTGTTCCCTCTACCCACCCGGGATCGCGCCCCTGCATGCATCCATATTCTAGATCAAATAATATCAACTTACCATTCGTAAAACATCTCCCGTCGTTGATTAAAATCCCATTCAAAGCTCCAACGAACGTCCTAGCACTCTGGACAAACGTTGCGTTGACCACCGAGACATAGAAAACAAACTGGTAGCGACTCGTCCAATTCGTTTGCACGGGAACCTCAAATGACCCATGTACCCAACCGACGTGATCGTCCCTGATTCCCATTCTCTGAAGGATCGTCTTGGTAATCGAAATCTTGTTCAACGGATCAGTCTGCATGAAGACTATCTCGAGCATGCTTGACGGGAAGGACATATCGAGCTCTAGGCAGACGACGTCGCTTGTCGGAGCCTTGGCAGGTGAAGCCCACTGGGCGACGCGGTCGATCGAGAAGGTCCCTGAATGCTCCGTGTCGACGTAGTGTAAGGCGAGGAAAAGACCTGCGGAGCATTGGCGAATTGAGACAGAGTTAGGAATCTGCAGCCAAACTTAATGGTTTATTATTTTTTATAAGGCTCATTAGTATTTGTGCTGTGTTGGTTTATTATTATCTTAAAGGTTAATTATTATCTCTAAGGTGTATTCCCAACTATTACTACTATCAATATCACTGCTACGACTGCAACTACTACAATGAGTCAACGACTACATGTAACACCACTACAATCACTACCAATGCAACAACAACTAACACTACTACTACTTCTCCTACTTCCCCTACTACTACCTCCCACTACTCCACCTACTACTACTGCTACTACTACTCCACATCCACTACCTACTACTACTACCCCCTACTTCCACTACTACTACTGTTATCATTAATATGATTTTAACTATTATTTATTATTTTTAACTATTATTATTATTTTTTGTTTATATTATCATTATCATTAATATTGTTGCTATTATTACTATTAATCCATTACTACCACTTCTACTTCCACAACTGCTTCCTCTAATATCATTTCTACTAATAAAAGTGTTATTATCATTATTGCTATCTGTTAAATTATTATCATAATTATTATGCAACTGTCCAAATGACGCCACCCCTCATTGAACCATATAATAGTAACGATGAATATTTTCTTTGCCCACCTTTCATTTGGATGGGAGTGTATGCGTATCTCAGACGGAACCTAGGAAGTCCGTTGAAGGCAAATACCCGGATCTGGATGACTTTATTCGTCTTGAAAACCAACGGACCCGGACGGGTATTGTTGCACCATGTCTGGCCACCGTTGGTGAAATTGTCGCCGTCGTATCTCCATATCTACAGAGAAATTTCAATTCGCGACACGCACGTATTAATTTATGTTTGTGTTCAGTATCAATTAAAACTGACGCTCCTCAGTACGATCAAGGTATAGGGTTGTAGTTTCAGTTTAACAACACCGTGTGATAACTAGACTAATTGGCGTCACCCTCCTCCTTTACTCAAGCTTACAATTGGCACTGTCATAATCTATAGTGCAAGTAGTTGCGGAGTTATAGTAGGTTCAGTTTACGACACCTTATGATGACAATGATCATTGGGATCGCCCATTTCCCTCATTCAGGACATGCGGTTGTAGTTTCAGTTTAACAACACCGTTAGGATAGCCTAAAGTTCAAAATTTTTCTGCCAAGAAACCCGGAATTTCTCTGCCTGTGGGCCCGAAATTTCTCTGCCTACACAGACCCTGAATGTCTGTGCCTCATGGCTCCAAATTACTCTGCCTGGAATTTATGTGGGTGGACTTTATATGCCCTAGACGACCCTGCTCAGTTTCAGTAAGTTGATCCTTAACTACCATTGTCCCTTTTTTATAGGTACAACACCATTTATCACTTTGACTGCAACTTTTTTTATCTAAATGCAGGCAACACCTTAGCGGTCAACGTATTGAGGTCCCAGCAACCAGAAAGTCTTCATACCTCTAGATATTGTCTTGAGCAATTGACGACTTCGAAAACCTCGAACCACAGTTTGACGGTGAAGGCGGTCAGACCCTTGATGTATATATCACAGGACGGAGGGTCAAAGTTCTTGCCGCTCTCGCTGTACTCTATGACGCCCTCGATTTCGTAGTAGACCCGAACACAGCCTGCGAAAAGAAATTCACAGAAATCATTTAGACCCGATTCTTCTGGTATTTTAGCTATAGTCGTTGTAATTGGCATTTAAGTTTTGCTATTGTTATTATTAGTGTAGTTACAATTGCTATTACCGTTAATTCTCCTAATACTATTGCTACTACCAAACACCATCTTTTATCCTAATTATCACCCTTACTGCTACTATTACCTGTACCACTACAGTACTACTACACTACTCACTTTATTATTAAATTTTTGTTGGGCCCCGAGGTACATATGATAACAGGGACTATAATTTATAATAATTATAATAATAATACTAATAATAATAATTATTATTATTATTATTACTATTATTACTATTATTATTATTATTATTATATTTTGGGCCCCGGGGTACATATGATCCCTCAGGGACTTTTATTTATAATAATTATAATAATAATAATAATTGTTATTATTAGTAGTAGTAGTATGTGGAGTAGTAGCAGATGGAGTAGTAGTAGTTGTTGTTGTTGTTAGCGGAGTAGTGGTGGTAGTAGTTGGAGTAGTAGTAGTAGTAGTAGTAGTAGTAGTAGTATTGTCATCATAATTGAAAATGTTTTGATATTAAAAGTATTGTCCAATTTTACTAATGATTATTATTCATTCATGTCGTGACTTACCATCTCCTCCTGGGATGACGGTGTTGTTCCGGATGTCGGAGGTATACCTCCAGGCGAACTGTGGCGACCAGCTGAAGTGATATTCCGGACAGTTGCTGCCGTCTGGATCCTCGCAATCTGCCAACAACAGCGCAACCGTCTTATGAACGGCAGAGTTCTTAGGCAGAGACATTATCGATCATATTAATTAACTTTATGAAACCAGCGTGGTTTTAAAATCGAAGCATTATCAGCAAACGAAATGTAATCTTACGAGACTATCTAAGTGCCCGAGGGATCATTTATATCTCGGGCAAATATCAATAAAATAATACTAGTAATAATTATATTAATAGTAATAAATAAATAAATATTAATAATAGTAAATATAATAAGTAAGTAAGTAAATAAATAAATCAACAAAGCATACAACTAATGAAATAACCCTATAAACAACAAAACAAATATAATTATGATATTAATAATAATTATGAATCAATAATGATGATACTACTACTACTACTACTACTACTACTACTACTACTACTACTACTACTACTACTACTACTAATAATAATAATAATAATAATAATAATAATAATAATAACAATAATAATAATACTAGTATTAGAAAAAATAATATTAATAATAGCGAAGTTTTTTCCATAGCGATAATGATAATGGTATAATAAGTAAGTAAATATATAACTAAATAAATGATCATATAATAACCAAATGAATTTATAATAATAACTATTATTATAATAATTCATCAACGATATTAATTATAGTAATAATGATAACAATGGTGATCTTTTATAACGATAATGCTAATGATAATAAAAATAATAATAAAAATAATAATAAAAATAATAATAAATAATAATAATAAATAATAATAATAATAAATAATAATAAATATTATTTATAACAGTAGTTTTAATAACTAAATCAGAAATTAATTAATAAATAAGAAAACAAATTAAATAAATAAATGAGCAATCCAACCTTCCTTGGTCAGTTTATCTGGAATAAATAAATAAATGAATAAATAAACAAAGTAATGAAGAAATAAATAGGTAAGTAAGTAAATGATTACATAGATGAACAATCTTTTTTACTAAGCTTACCTGTAATAAATAAATAAATCAATTATTTAATAAGCAAACAACCAAACTATAATAAATAAATAAACTATTTTCTTTAGTAAGCTTACCTGGAAGTGCAGGGTTGGCTAGTACGCACGAATCACTGGTCAGATAGACATTATCGATGGCGACAAACTCGGCCTCGGCCACAGTAGCCACAATCATGACCCGAAATGTCTCATTTGGAAGGCAGGCACTCAGATTGGTCCATCGATTCTGGGTCAGGTTACCGTTGATGTTCAGCCTATGAAACGAATAGCCCCAGGTCGACTCGACGAAGACCTCTATGCTGGCGCCGCCTGTGGCCGAAGAAGTGAACGCCTCGAACATCATCAGCTCCTCGCCTGCTTTCACCAGACGAGAGGTGAGAATAATGCCTTTGAGAGGATGACGGGAAGAACCGTTGTAAAGCATCACGTTGTCTGGAAAAGACCATAAAAAGCGGCCACGTTATGGTAATCGTAACCCACAAACTTCTAAAGCGCCACTCGAAAGCCAGGCGCAGGGCATCAGCTTATTCACGAGCTACGAATATGGACTGGTGCGTATCTAGTATATAGGTGCACCGTTACAACGTTCCATTATATATCCGCTTATCCATACATGTATTTATATAGCGCCCCATTGAATAGCTGTTCAGCGGTGCTCTCGATCCACGCCCGGCCACCAAAGAGGATTGTCTGGAGAAGATTATAGAGAGAGTTAGACAGGTTCCACGGGAGAGAACGCAGGTAAGATGGCGGGAAACAAAGGCACATTGTATAATTTTGACTACGCCACTGTTCAAACTCCGACAGTGCCAGTCCCAAGTCTGGGTAAAGCAGGATGGCGACGCTAATGATCTTTATCATCACAAAGTGTCGTTAAACGGAAACTAATACTACTGCCAAAACGCATTATTCATTGGCAACGGTCGCAACTCTGAGGGGAGTGTGTGCCAGTTAGTACAAATATCCCTAAAGAGAGATTCTCCATAAGTAACTTCGTCACTGCTTGCGCTCTGACAGTGCCAGTCCCAAGTCTGGATTAAGAAGCAGGGCGACACCAATGATGTATGTTATCACACAGTGTCGTTAAACTGAAACTACTATTTCTCTGTGAAGTCAGAAGGTATTAAATACTCACCGTGGGTCCCATTGTAAGCGTCGAAGGGAATGTTCTTAATGATATCACTGCTGAGTACGTTTGCGAACTTGACCCACGTCCATGGCGATCCGCATGGATAGTTAACCGTATAACCACAGAGGTTAGGATTGTCAAACGTACAGTATGTCTTAAAGTAGGTGTCTGCAATATCAAACATGTTCACTTTCCTTGTTCAATCGTTTGGCCATTTTAATGTAAAGTATAGGTTTAAGACCACCGTAACAGCTGATCTCTCAAGTTCCTCGTTGCTACTTCGAATTCAAATTGATTAGAAAATTTTAGGAGCTAATTCTAATAATAATCAACTAGCAAATTTCAAAAGTCACGTTTACTTCAAATTGCTTAACAAGAGTAATCATTTAATTAAAATTGTTAGTCGATTGACAAATCCCAAAAAATAATTTTCAAATTGATTAGCAGTTAAAATGATGGTGCCCATCTCTTTTATGTACAGATGAGAATACTGTTCAGTCGGTTAATATTCTTTTATCGCTGAAGAAATACACAAAAGAACACGGTTCAGTCTATATGACCAATATGCAAGGGATGTGAAGCCGCAACTTGTCAACCAATCTCTGATCGTCTTTTCTGAAACATCGCGATGTTAGTAATCGGCTTTGTAATGAATAAAGTGATATTCGGATACTTGGTATAGGCCTACCGTTGAACATATAATCGCCGAAAAATTCATCTAATTTATGCTACTTCAGTCAAACAATCATCCTTCGAACACGTTTCATCGATACTGCAAGTTTTGTATAAGTATTAAGTCGTTTTATTTCGTGAATAAAACATATTGTGACTGCCGATTTCTCCTGAAAAAGTCCCGGATGTAGCCACACACATAATCAAGGTCAACGACCCATTTGATTTAGGCTTCACATCCCTTCCGTAGTATTTCAAGTTTCGAATCCCATCCATATTATTCCCAGATTATTTTTATCCCAGCTTACCATTAAAGGAGCACACTTCGTCATTGACCTCTATCTTGAACAGACTCAGTTCCTGGATGGACGTCGACGTACTCTCCCCATCAAGCACTGCCCTAATGACAATGGAGTAGTACCCGACGGGCAGATTTCGCTGCATGAAGGCATTACCAAACGTCAGTTGGGAGTTGTCGTCAGGTTCTGTGTTGGCGTCGTCAAGATACTCCGACGGTTGGGAGTCGATCTTGAGGACAATATCGTGGGATGTGGAGAAGTAGGTGACTCTGAGGCACCCGGTTGAGGTCACCTCGGATTGGACGGATGTCAACACCGCCTCGTCGAGTTGTTGAGGGTTGAAAGTGGCCCGCATGAAGAACACTGTCGAGCAGATAAAGATATTGATTCAGGTGCCTGCTTGAGTTCATCATTTGTTTTATAGTAAAGCCGATTCAAGAGAAAGACCTGTGATGAATGGTTACTTTCAATTAGTGGGGGCGCTGCATGGAAGCAAAATACGCAATTGCGTACCAAAAGAGAGATAGATAAGTCGCAAAAAATTTCAACAACAATTTTTAACAAAATAAAAGAAATTAAAATATTTAACCAAATAATTTGTAAATAGAATAAAATTTTCAACTTCGAGTCTTAGTCAGAACATACGCATACTTACTACTTACGGTGTATTGATGTTTTCAGGACTATGAATTCCATTGCGGACGATAACTGAACATTTCCTGTTTATAAACGTTCTGTTTTCATCTTGCTTTTAAATTAGTTTAAAATTGCGTACCAAATTTTCAAGGCCAGCGCCACCAATACTTTCAATGTTCCCTCTACTTTTTTTGAGATAATGTGCGTAAGAAATTTTACGTGTTCAACAGTTTTTAATTGTTTCGCACTTTTGTGCGCAGGTCCGAGCAGAATGCGATGTTAGTAAAATTAGGATCATTTCTATAATTCTATGGTGATAAGTTCTCAAAACCGAAAAAGATGTAATTATAAAGAGACGTATTAGCCGAGGAACCAAAGTTTTTGAAGCAAGGTAGGCCGCAGTCGGCTAGGTGACTCGATGTAGGCAGTTTCCTAAAAAATTTTGTGCGCACACAAATTCTTGCACCTGCGCACAGCTTGGGAGAACATTGGTTACCCTTGGCCAGGGATAAGGTTAGATTGTTGGGCATATATTGAGCTCCATTATCAAACGACCAAATGCTTGATTACATTACAATAACATTATTACGTATAACATGTAAGTGGATGATGCATACTGTCGGTGACTGGATTGTAGACCCTCAACCATCGTACTGTCTCCTTTGAGGAATCGAGATATCCACACTGTTCCGAATCGGTGAATTGACACACGAGGCTTCCGTTGGTCACTGGAGGAAAGGAAATGCTCAGGTGTAAAATTAATAATAAAATTAGGATCATATCTAAAATTATGATCAGGTGCAATATTATTACCGACATATGTGCAGAATCAATGCTTAGAAACTGAATAAGGAACTTAATGTGCTATGGTCTGCTATGTCATCCCATGTTATGCTGTGTCATGCTATGCTATGTCATGCCATGTTATGCCGTGTCATGCTATGCTATGTCATGCCATGTTATGCTATGTCATGCTATGCTATGTCATGCTATGCTATGTCATGCTATGCTATGATATGCATTGCTACACTATGCTATGATGAGTTGTGAGTTGCCGTGCTATGTCATGCAACGATTATATCAAAATCCTTATTTAATTTTAAATTGACAAACGCAATATTTATACAGACATAGGATGAACGATAGACGACAAGTTATTACAGGAGTCGATCTTCAGGACGCGGCCGTCATACATCTGCTTTAAACAATAATGCTGCCTAGCGAAAGAAGGACTAGCCAACCTTATGGCAGATACGGGTATCGAACTCGATTCCTAAGCTCTGCGCTACAGTGTGTTGTCCATTACTTTACGGTCCCAAATGCGCCAAGCAAGGCTGAACTGTGCTTTGCAATGCCAATCTATGCTAAGATATGCCATGCTATGCTGAGCTCTGCTATCATACGCTTTGCTGTCATAAAACAATGATGCTCTGCCATGCAATACTGAGCTATTAGCCACGTCGTGCCATGTTATCATCATATGATGTTATAACATCATTTAAAAAGCCGACGAAGGGCACTAACCCGTGTCCCTGCAGGTTTCATTGAGTAATCGAATATCGCTGATCATAGCCACCTCTGTACCAGGATCGGACGCTGCCGACTCTAGAACGAGAACGAACGGCCCTTCTCCGCTCATCGACGGTGAAACGCCGAGGTGGAGGTTGTGCCAGGCGCGACCGAGGGCCAGCGGGGAGGTCAGAAGGAGACGCTCCGTGTAGATGTTGTTGTTGATGTAGGCCATGCTGACGGTGAAGTTGGCGTTGGCCATGAGGGTGATGGTGATGCAGCTGTCGGAGGCGATGCTGACGGGAGGAGAGAGCAGGCGGGCTGAGAGGGTATGATCCGTAGATGGACGAAGACCGGTGTACTTCAGGGCAATGGCGAAGTCGGCGACTGTTTTAAGAGAAGAAGCAGGACAGAGGTTGAGAAAGTACAGCTATAATGCAAGACGTTGTCAATATGAGATGGTGATGATAAAAATAGCAAGAGTTACACCAATGATGACATCAATATATATAGTAACAATAATAATACCGTTTATATGAACGAATGATGACAAGTTATTGCAGGAGTAGAATTTAAACGTCAGCAGCATTGCAGGGCGCCTATTACGTCACACATTTCATTTTAACCAACGCCGCCGCTCAGCCAAAGAAGGACTGGCCAACCTCACGGAGGATACGGAGATCGAACTCGGTTCCTCGGCTCTGCAGGGTCTGCACCCCAGTGTGTTCACCACTACTATATAGTGTACACGCGTCCCCCTAACACTTAAAATTTAAGGTAATTAAAACTACAGTAATAATAACATTTAGAGCAACAACAACAACAGTTATAATTATCATCATAGAAGCTGCCACGAAGTGATTGCCGGATAGCCTATGATCACTAAGCAGTCAGTTTATTTCACTAACAATTGGAAGGTCATGGTCAAGTATATTTTCAGTTCCTCCACCATCACTGCCTATAATCCAGCATCATCTGTTTCAAACTCCCATATCCATCACCGCCCGGGCTTTCCATTCAAAACTTAAATCTCACCTTTTCAAGAACTCTTACCCAGACTCCTTACTTGTATCATTCGTTCATAACTTCATATCCTCGACTATCTCGACACCCTTCTTAACAGCTACTCTACCTCCAGTGACCACCTGGAAACACGATTGTTCTTTGGATAACCCCTCTGATTTGAAGCAGCGCTCGTGAATAAGCTGCGCGTGGATTGCTTGGCATTTATTAAGCGCCACTACATAGATACCAAGCATCAATCGATGGCGCTGAGCAATTGTGAGTGAAGGACTTCTTGCTCGAGGTTCCTATACAGTAACCGTCGAGGATGAGGAGGAGGAAGAGGAGGATGGAGCCAGTACTTTGCGAATTACAAGGTGATCGAGAAGCAAATTGAACAGGGAGAGAAAAGGAGGCACAGCCTGTAAGAGAGCTATGCATTGATATAAGCCATCTGTCAGCTGTCGACGGGAATCCTTTGGTTGGTTCCGCGCTTGTGCGTGGGCCTGCCACAGGCGACCATTTTCAGCTTACTGAGCACTGTTTTGCCAACTGCTGTAACGTAAGCTTATCCGTTAGACACGATATTAAACATCCTGAATACAGGCTTGCACAGAGAGCGCCTCTGAGTAGACATCTGGCTCGATTATATTATTATTATATCTTCGTTTATTGAACAAGCTGACAATCCGCAACAAATGACATTCATGTACAGAGAACAGAAGCAAAAAATGAAAATTATCCAATAAAAGTAATTGATGTAGGCCTACTTTTTGATGTAGGCCTACTTTGGCTATTACATAAATAAAACTCTGGATCTAAAATATCTTTCACTGTGCAATAATTACATTATCGGTTTAACTAGCTGTACCCACTTTGAACCTGCGTAATCGGAGTTCTGTATCCGAGTTTAAATTTGCCAACATTGACGTCGGAGTCCGTGATGAAAAGAAAATTGAGAGCGTTTCCTTTCGACTCGAACACAGGCGGAAGACCCATGTCTCCGCAGTAGATTTTCGTTCTGTCATCCACCGGATCGTTTATCTAAAACACAGTCATTCCTTCAGAACCATTGATTCATTCGTAGCTGCACTCGTAAACCTTACTCTTCCTCTTTTTTAAACCTACAAAGCACTGAATGGTCTATCTGAGACTAGACTATACATAACTTAGAAACTTGACACCAAGAACTTTTTAACATACGAGGCTCTGGCTTGCCTAATCCGAAACTGAAAATAACTCGCAAACTGGATGCTTGAAAACGCTCTAAATTGAATGGCGCCGATTCGAAAAGTGAAGAAAGATCTGATCCGATACAAGCATTATAAATCGTAATAGTCAACATACTGTTCGTACAATTTCAACCCGACAAACCGCGGTACGATTACAAGTACATTGTTAACGAATGATGACAAGCAGGGGTGTAACAAGCAGGGGGGCAGGGGGGGGTACCGCCCCCCCCCAGTTTTGAAACGGGGGGGGGGGCAAAGCCCCCAGTTTTAGTGCTCAGTGTCCCCCATGTGCCCCAAAATCGGTTCTTTTTCATGTTTATCCAATGGATTTTAAAGAATACTTTTGTTAAGATAATTTGTGCCCCCATTTTTCAAATTTCTGGGGGGCAAAATTAAAAAAAGTGGGAGGGGACAAACATTTCTGCGCTTCGCGCAATATTTTTTAAATTATGCCCCCAACTTTTCAAAACCTTGTTACACCTCTAATAACAAGTTATTACCGGAGTCGAATTTAACTGTCGGAAGCCATGCAAGGGGCACATCATGTAATGCGTCTAATTTTAACCGATCGAATCGCCGCCTAGCGAGAGAAGAACTAGTCAACCTAACGGGAATACGGGTATCGAACTCGGTTCCTCAGCTCTGTGTCCTATATCTTATCCATATGTACCCTTCCTGAGCAAAATGACACCCTACGTTCGTCATGGAAAACATTAACAATCCCATTCTGCCTTTCTAAATGCAACTGTTAGCTTCCAACCTCAAGTCGATCGAATCGACAGTCACTCTCCGGTTCCAATGAGAATTCGAGGAAGGTGATGACGATCGTGACTCCGTCCGGTTCTTGGATGCTGAAGGAACACGACAGGTTGTTGGGGTAGTTGCCTGGATAGCCTGGAGAAGTTATCACTCCCTCTATGCCCCCAAAGATATTTGAACAAACTGCAGAAACAAACACAGGTAATGGTACGAGTTATGGTAATTACAAGAGTAATGGTAATAGTGATGGTGATCGTAATTGTAATAGAACCAGTAATTGTAGTGGTAATGTTTATTGTAATGGAAGTGGCAATAGTAATTATAGTAGTAATCGCAATAGTAATAGTAGGCTATTTAATTGTAGGCTATTAGTTATAATAATAATTAGTGTAATAGTAAGAGTAAGACAAATAATTACGAGTAATAGCAATAACAAGAATAATAGTAACTGTAATAGTATTAGTAATAATAACAGTAGGGTCTAATGATAACTGCAATAATAGCAGGAATAAAAACAATCGATATTGTAAACTCCAGACTTCTAACCTGCCACTTGAAAGCATGCGCAGGGCAACAGTTTATTCACGAGCGCTGAATAATAGCAATAATGACAACAACCTCTGGCAGGGGACCCTTTCCAGACAATTCTGCATTAATTAATTAACTATTTAATTTTCAATGATCAATTAATTAATGATCAACAAAAATAATCAATAGGCTTGTTTTGTGAATTAATTAATTCACACAGGAATTGAAGTTGGAAGTGAACTAATCGGTTGGACTGACCAGTGTTGGCATCGGAATTGATGAAGGCGTTCTTCGTGTAAATTGGAGACCAGAACAGGAGAGCAGAGGACGAAATGAACTTATATCCACACGTCGTTCGGAAACTGCAGTCGAAAGAAACATCTGCAAAATAAAACGACAAAACAATCTGTTCCTTTATTTCATAGGAGTCAAAGAGCCGGCCCGCGGGGCCATTTCTGGCCAGCCGACGATACATTCCTGACCCGTGGAGCCTTGTCTATAAATTACAAATTAACTACCAATAATAACTATCAGTTAACGTAAAATTAACAACAAATTAACTATGGAGGATACTCACTTTCTTCTATCTCTATGTAATCACAGCTTCCTGTTATTTTGACGATATCCAGAGCGAAGTCCGACTCGTAAGGAATTCCCTGGACACCGAGGAACATCAGATGGTAGGTTCCGGCTGGAACGCACACCGTGGACACCTTGAGATCCCTTGTCTTGAAGCTCGTATCACTGAAAAGCATGCGAACAGGCACGTGGAGTTCCGTGTACTGGTAGAGGTAGAGTCCGGCCTTAGAGTCGGTCGCTTGTGAGTCGGACCCCATCATGAGGTAGGTCAGGCTGAGCCTTGTCGGTTGGTGGAACGTCCAGAGTGGTGAGACAAGTTGGACCTGATCGCCCAACTGGCCAAGCTTCGAATCGACCAGCATCAGTTGCTCTGAAAATGCAGGAAAATGCCTCATAAATATACCTGGAATCACAGTGATTGTGAACAATTGAAGCGCCTTCGGTTCTGAGCGAAACATCTGCTCAAAGGTAAAGTTCTTTAGGTGCAGTTTGAAGTAAGAATTGATGTGCACTTGAGAGGACCACTTCAGGAAAAAAATCCGACACGTCTTGTCAATCACTGTTGCCGGTTCCTCCTTTATCTGGAACTCTACCTCCTCATGTTCGCAACTCTCTCTCTCTCGCTCTAAGCTGAAACCCTACCTCTTCCAGTCTGCTTAAGACTCCTAATTGCCCGGCTTCGATGTGCACTTCTGAAATTTTCCAAGGAGAACATTATGAAGTTGCAGTGGTAATGCATTGTATCACTTTTACCCTGAACCGCTTGGGTTATATAGTGGCCATCAGAAGTTAAAGTGCTAACAATTTCTTGGAATTTCGCAATTTCGATATCCGAACACACATGAATTCTCCCTAAGACGATATACTAGTGATAACTTCATACCTAACGCTGAAACGTTCGTGCTGATGATGGTAGCACCGTAGTAGTATCTCAGATCACTGGCGGATAACCGCAGGAAGAATAGCGCACCGACTTTATTGGTCTCGTATCCGCACCTGTAGTCTGTGTCGAAAACACATTCTATGCTTCTACTGTCACCTAAGAAGAGAAACAAAATCGGAGCCAATTCAATATTCCATTCAGTATGTTTTATTGGTCCAAAAGAAGAACATGTAAGTAAAAACGGCATACAGGGAAGAAAAGGCGATAAAGAGACCGACGGTTCCGCTAGTCTGCTTATCCTGTGCTAGAAATGCAGTAAGCAGTGGTATAAGAAGACAACTCAGATTGAAAATCGTAAACTGAAACAGTGCACACATTTTATTCAAGCAACATTTGTAACCAGTTATGTATCTATTATTTGTTAAAATCACGAAGACTATTTGAAATACACATACATACAATAGATACAAACATACACGCATACATAGGCCTACATACATAATGCAAACATACATCATAGATACATACATTTAGATATATATATTATATATATATATATATTAGCGAGAGAGAGAGAGACACACACACACATGGGTTTATACATATAGACAGTGACACATACTAGTTAACAAATTCACCATAGTAGCGAAAAGAAACAGCTGGAAGAGACGAGTGAGTACTCAGGACAATAGTTGTGTCCTGTACATTCCGGGGCCCAATCGGATATGGCGCCATATAAATTGTCGATTACAGGTACACCTATCGACGGTTACGGCAACTAACTGCAGACGTCGTGTTCGTCACTTCCGTCGAGACAGTCGTCGATTCCATTACAGATGAGGTTCCGCGGGAGACACATTCCATTGTCACACTTGAAATAGGAAGAACTGGGACAATCTGTCGACAGCAGAAACGTAATGATAATATGCATCTACAATGTGTATGCGTGTGGTGTGTGCATTTATGTGCGTATTTACCTTATGTATGTGTTTATATATATATATATATAAATATATATGTGTGTGTGTGTGTGTATGTGTGTGTGTGTGTGTGTGTGTGTGTGTGTGTGTGTGTGTGTGTGTGTGTGTGTGTGTGTGTGCATTTATGTATGTACACACGCGCAATTGATTGAGTTTATATTTAATGGATTGAGTTTGTGAAAGAGTAATGAACTAACGAACTAATAATGAAACGAAACGAATGAACTAACAAAGGAATGAATGCACTAACGATCGAACGAGTGAACGATTGAATAAATTTACGACTGAATGAATAAATGAGTGAAAGAAGAAATAGATGAACGAATGAACGAAAGTCATACCACAGAACGGTATGCTGCAGGGCATGGCTCGTAACGCTAGTGACTTTGTTTGTACGAAACAAGACGGTTCGTCCCAATTCTGTTGCGGAATGTTACGGCAGTAGTTCATGGCGTCCTCCTGGTTTCCATCGGGCAGTCGAGACAGAAGGGGGCTGTTGATCATCTCCCAAGGAAGGCACGGCTCCCCCCCGGCTGTGGTGTTGATCGTACCCAGGTAGGCCCTCCCACGACGGGTAACCTTGCAGTTGCGGTTACCCGCTAGAAGTTCACAAGACAAACGATCAAGATATGAACGTCACTCGATATTTTGAAATAATAACAACAACAACAACAATAATAATAATAATAATAATAATAATAATAATAATTTTCGTTGAATCTCAAACTGACACACCGCAGAATGATGGCAAACATAGTATGTAATAATGATGGCAATAATGAGTTTATTATTAACTAGATAGTAACTAATTATAATAATATAATTATCAATGTGTTAAAATAGTTATCCGTATGATGCCCGCAAGGTTGTAGTATTGAATACAAATAGATTTAATAGTAATTATAATGGCAATGGAATTAGCTGCACCAATTCCAATGCCAATAATAATATTAGTAATAATAATAAATAAATAGTAACAACAATAACCATGACAACAATAATAACGATAGTAATAATGGTAATAACTATTAATAAAAGAAAAATGAAATCTAATTAGGCACCTTTCCAGACGTTTATCTATTATTCTTCAATAATATTCAAATCCTTGAGGGATCCTTTGCACCCCAAAGCAACAAAATTATAAATGGGAGCATAATAATAATAATAATAATAATAATAATAATAATAATAATAATAATAACAGCAACAACAACAACATAAATTGCAGTAACAATAGAACACACCGAATTTACTGCAGTCCTGTATAGCGACGTCGTCAATGGATATCCCGCTCTGACCGATGCTGCCCCGACGTCCTTCAATGACCACCTGATGGATTCCCTCGGGTAAGGCGATGAACTGACGGCTCCAGTCCTTGGGACCCTTGCTGATGGCCAGCAGGACGGTCTCCTCCCGTTCCTCGGTGATCAGTATTACGGAGAGCGTGGCCGATTCGGATGTCGCCGAGTCGTTGACTTGCAGCCAGTAGAAGAGCTCGATGCATTTCCCGGTGGTGTTCATGTAGGCGGACTGGAGACGGGCCTTGTAGCCAGGTCGCAGCTCAGTCAATAGGAGGTTGGATACGTGGCCAGACGCTTCGGATAGGACAACCAATGCAAAGTGTCATAGTGTGTTCCATTTTAAGTTGTCTTAAATTTATTCACCACGTCTTAGATTGTGTTCTATTTTTAATTAACCACAACCATAACCTTTATTGTTTTCACAAACACAATAGAAAAATAAAGACAATATATTTCACAATAACAAGGGAAGCAAGGGAGAAGAAAACCCTAAAGAGACAGACGTCCCGCCGGTCGGGTCACCCTTAAATGAGAAAATTCCATACACAGGTGGCAACTGTCATAATTTACTGCACCAGGTCTAAGATTGTCAATCAATCAATCAAAAATACTTGATATAGCGTCCTTTTCAAGATATCTACTCAGAGGCGTGTCCAATTTTAAATTGCCCTAAATTACACCACCACGTCTTAGATTGTGTCTTAATTTAGCCTAGATTGTATCAAATTGCTCAATCACGTCTTAAATTGTTAATGCTATTGTTGTTGATTTTGTCATTGAGAATCGCTATCGTAATTGTCGTTTTATTGTAATTGTTATTGGTTTCACGTTTAGAATTGTCATAAATAACTCCACCACGTCATAAAAGCTTTTGGCTTGTCTCAAATAACTCCAACACGTCTTAAATTGTAAGCCCCTATTCTATTTTAAATCGTCTCAAATTACTTCAAGCATATTTTTGCTGAATATTTTCGAGTAGGCCCTATTTCTTGTCGATTGTTTTGCTTATAACAAAATCATTTTCACAGCCTATTTCTTTCGAATGTATGTCTCGCCTCCTGCAATGACATGTTGCACTTCTTGCGGTGCGCCCCCCCCCCCCCCCAGTTAATGAAACCCAAGTATAATGAGTGATCTCACACCTGATTTTCTGAGCTACCTGTTTAACCTACCTAGATCAAGCGTGTTGTCCATTCCAATTGCTAGTCCGGAAGCCTCCACAAGCAACCACAGGTCATTCTGGGTCGTATCATTCGTAAGGATGCAGGAGGAATCCTCGAAATTGCACTGGACATCAGACGTAACTGAAACGAAGGTCAGACAGCGACTGGAAATATCTTGATTTAATAACTTCATTCAAAATGAGTTGTTTCTTTGAAATAGACTAAATTTCGCAGGTGATTAAACTAATTTAAGTTTTAATTCAATTTTCCTGTCCATTTTTGTCGTTTCATTTTCATTTTGATCTGCATGGTAAGGTTAAAGTTGCAATTCAATTGAAATAAAAATAGCAAGATAATTGATATCACGAATAATGACAAATAATAACAGTAAAGTCACTGCAATAACACTGATGGTAATAATAATAAAAAAGATAACAACAATAAGAACACAGTTAATAATAAATAGGAATGCAGATTGGATATGATGGGGGTAGGAGAGGGGCTACAGTATATTCTCTCTGACCCAAAGATTTTTGTGACTATCAATGTAACAATAATCATCTGTTGGTGACGATACCGTCAAAATCATGCAAAAGTGGTACTATTTAGTGCAGGAATTCACCGATTGGATCATACATACAGCAATTTATCACCCGGGAAACTCCTGCGACCGCAGAATGACTATAGCAAGTTGTCAGCAGTCTCTGTGTTAAGGTTGCCAATACCGGGCGGCTCAGGTTACTTTTCAATAGGAAAAAATATTTCAATAAAAAAATAATGAAAACAACCCAGGGGAGGCACGCGCCACTCTTCCTCAATGGTAGCAAAGCCAATGACAATAATCATGATAACAATTGTAATAGTACACAATGGAAAGCAATACGTCTTGCGGATAATTCAATTGGCGTATTACCTGCGCATCGATTCCTCCGGTAGAACTCGAGCCCCTCGGATGTCCTGCAGCGGGGTTGGTCTTTCTCCAGCCACTCTCCGGTGTAGGGCGATATCACGCAGCTCCTGAGGTGGCGGTCGTATAGGAATCCGCTGCAGTACCAATCGTATGCAACATCACAGACACGTCTGCAGACGCCTCGAGTAGTTTCGTTGAGAACGACGATGTTACCACCATTGTCCGCCAGAAGAATTTCGGAGGGAATACGACAGATTCCCGGATAGAACTTGTAGAAACCGCAGTCTGTATGTAATGTAACGCAACGTATGTAATGTAACGCAACGCAATGTAATGGAACATTTATATACCGCCCCTTCGAGATATATACTTCTTAAATAACTTAAATCATGTACAATTTCATGACTAACGAATATTTAAGAACAGTTAGTAAAACAGATGCCCAGAAAGAACTCGTAGAAGCCGCAATCTTCAAGTAATGTGATGTGATGCAGTGTAATGGAACATTTATAAAGCGCCCATTCAAGATATAGATCTGAAATTGTGCCGTCGAGGCCTGATTGCACTTCTGAACTAATTGTAAGAAGGACAATTCTACCAAATAACAGTTGTATCGTATTGCATTTTATTGTATGGATTGTAAACTGTATCATGCAAAGTATTGGCAATAAGCAGTAGAACAAAAATACGGGCTCTCATTGAGTCAGAGGCGTCATTCACCCCTGAGTGATGGAGGCTAAGCACCGGTCCCAATTGCCAGAAAGACAAGATATTTCCCCCTAGGACGCATACAATTTTTACCTCCCTCTACCTGAAATTGGAGGCATTTGCCTTCGGACCCCTATCTGGACCCCTCTGCATTGATTGAGTCGATCATTGTAGTGAGGCTGATCGCTTATAGGCCCTACCTTTTTCCGTTTCCGCCTTTCTGTCCAAATCGTTCACCAGTAAGTCATACAGACCTAACTCATGCATCGCCGTTAACCTGAACATTCAATAAATAAAAATATTATTGTCATGCTTTTATCAAGCGCCGCTATAAAACAACCAAGCATCAATCAATGGCTCTGAGTTTCTTGTGTGAGAAGGATTCGCTCAAGGTCCCTGACTCCCTACATGGTTGCCATCTCAAGAGTAAAGAGACGCTTTTCAGGGAGTGTCCAACCAAACTGCTACCGATCCACAAAAGTAGCATTTCTCATATAGCAAAAGAAATAGCTTAGTATCTAAACTTTATTAGCCTAAATAAGCAGTCATTAATGGCCTAAAATACTTCATAATGACCTCCCGGTGTATTGCAAGCAGGTTCTATTATATCTGATATTACTTAGAAGTTAAACTTCTGTCGCCATAGGTCATTAAGAATTATTTTGAGCCATTAAATTCGGCTAACATCGTTAGCCGAATTTAATGGCTCAAGATACTTATATTCCAGCAACATTTCTGATTTCGTTTTAGTAGATTACTATAGTTGAACCCTGGCTTTCGACATGAGTTTCTATGAAATTTCCGAACTACACCATTTCCGACAAGATTCTATATATTGCAATGTCTTTCTCTCGTTGTCTTTTAATTGACAGTCTAGCACGGTGACTAATACACTCTTGAGATGCATGGCGGTTTAAACTGGCACGAAATGGTTCGAACTGCGAGGGAACCTGGCTAGGCCGGATTTGGTATGAATGTCAATCATACGACGATGGCTTCAAAGGTTGTACACTAAAACAGCTTGACACGAATTCGACTGATTCCGACGCTGCTGGTATTTTCGGCAATTTAAATCTAACGAATTAATGAGGGTAATCAGCGGGTGTCCTCTTTGGCCGTAATGCCGATGTGGGGCAGGTCAATAGTTCAACGCATAGACCCGATGTCTTAATACGCGTGTGATTTTAGAGCCTGTATTATCTAATCAAAAATCGCCTGAGTGTATTTGTATAATGAACGAAAATGGGAAGTTGGCACACAGCATTAATCCAATCACACAGTCTACTCTTTTTACCAGCTGAATGCGAAGTTTTAATGCCGCGATAAACCGATAGTTTTTATTTGGACATAATAGTCTTTTCAAGGTCAAACTGCAGCCTTTATTCAGACAAATTGTAGCCTTTTTAAGGTCAATTGCTGCGACTGACTTTGAGAAAGCATTATTTATCAAGGAAAACCTTAATCTTATTTCAACTTAATTACAGCCTTTTAATCGGTTCAAAAACGGCCATTTACCTGAAGAATATATCTTTTAAAAAATTAAATCCTAGCTATTCGTATCACATAAAATCGGAGTCCTTAGGCCATAGAAACTGGCCTTAATTGAGACAACTGTCAATAGCGTAGTCTTTTCCCGAATCAATCATGTCTATTTATCAGGGAAAACAATATGAACAAAATGGAGCCTTTATGCTGTACATTGTGGAACTAATAATGTTAAGGATATGAAGCCTCAACGTGTCAGCTAATCAGTAATCGTCTTTTCTGATACATTGCGGATGATGTCCGTGATCGGCTATGTAAATAATAAAGTGACATCCGAGCACGGTAAAATAATGTTTGAACGTATAATCGCCGAAAAATTTATCTAAATTCATGCTACTTCAGTCAAAAAATCTTCTTTCATAACACATTTAATTTATACTGCAGAGTTATATATTCGCCTCAATCATTTTATTTCGGTAGCAAAAACAAACGCGATTGCTGATTTATCCTACAAAAGTCCCGGATGTGGAAACGCATATAATCTAGGTCAGCGACCCAATTTTCGTTGGCTTCATATCCCTTCCAGACTTTTCCCAGCATTTACAATTGCATCGATCATGTTAGATCTCAAACGTATACCTGACCTGTATTGGTTATAATTGCAGATGGTAATCGCCGAGAACGGTAAGACGTCCTTGTAGGAGACTTCTACGGTTATAGTACTCGGATAAGACATGAGGTAATCCTTTCGTGTCGTCATGATATACAAGAATAAGGTGGCGTTGCTCAACAAAATCAGCACCCACAGAATTCTGCAACGAGAAACGCAATCGTAAAAAAACAATCAATGAAAGGCTCAGTTCCAGTACATTCTAAGCTGCCTCCTTGACATATTCACAGCCTTCGATCGGCTTTTGTAGCCATACCATCGCCCAGAACATTTTGTTTCCAAGCTGTTCCAAACTGTATACCTGGCTCGGATTACTGATACTGCTCCCCTCTGGATTCAGTACTGTCGCTCCTCTCGCTCTTTCACAGTTCGAACATCGGAAATCTCATTGTAATCTCACCTCTGGTGTTCCGCAAGGTTCTGCTCTTGGTCCCATCTTGTTCGTGCTCTACACTACCCTCTCGGTTCACTCATTAAGGCATCCTCAGTTGACCATCACCAATATGTCTTTCGACACCCAATTATTCATCTCTTTCTCTCCAAGCCGCTTCTCCAATTCGATATATAAAATACTCCATGCGGAGGTTAGCCTGCGGGGGAAAAGAGAAAGATATCGAGAGGAGGAGGTGTAAGGTAATGGGATAGAAGGAAGGCAAGCGAAAGGAAATACATGTAAATGTAAGCTATCAACGGAGAAGTAAAAGCTAGGAGATGGCAAACAGAAAGGTGGTAATTGAAAGAGGAGGAAGGTGGAAATAGGGGAATAGGTACGGGTAAAAGGAGGAACTCAAATTGAATAGCAAATTTGGTAGGGGAAGAGAAAGATGGTAAATATAATATGAAAATAGGAAATAGGCAAGAGGAACATAAAGAAAGTAAGGGAATGGGTAACAGACAAGAAAAATTGAAGAACGGCAAGGGGAATAAGCAACCATTGGAAAGGTTAGTGAAGTAATCATTTATCTAGCTCCTCTACAAACCCGCCGAGAGGGAAGCAGAGAACGCAAATGCCCAGGAGCCCGGTGACGTTTGAGGGGCCCGGGTCGGACCCGAAATTAGCTAATGAAATACATAATACTCAATTTTTTATATAATCTTTTATTTATTCCTTTTTAAATGTAGACTAATATTACTAACTTAACTACAATCCGTTCAAACTCCATTTATCTAAATATTGCCTTTAATATATATATATATATATATAACAAACATCATACATAGGCCTATATATGCATGTATTTGTGATATCTTGCGGTTGTACCCGTACTTTCATTATAGCAATTTCTTATTTCCCCATTAATCCCAAATGACAAATGTTGTTTAGGGTTCGAAACTGTTCTGCCCTGCTCCTCTACATCCGTCCGATGACAGTAAGTAAATAGTTACCTCCGAATGACGAATCGACTGGGAATAGAGATGTACTTGAGACCGTGCCAGGTCGTTCTGTTGACGAACTCCACTCCGAGGGTCTGCCACGAGGGTAGCTCCTCGCAAGATTTCTCATCATCGGCATCGTCTTCCTTGCGACGGAACCCTAATAATAACGATTCCATCTATCATTTATAGCTAGACAGAACGCCATCAATGACTTTGGATAGTAATATTATCTTTAAAAGTCACAAAGAATAAATTAGTTTGTAACCTGTAATAATAACTTTCATAAATTGATTGCTGGACCGGTCGAGGGGGACAAGTCCCTTAACCTTTTACAGAGAAGGGACACGTCACACGTGTGCCGCCCCACATTTTCTACCCCTTCCATTGGGTGTCCCCCCCCACCTGTCAAACGAGATCGCCGCCTCTGCTTATATAGCGTCATTCCTGCTTGAATTTAAATATCATATCGTGCCATCGTTAACTGTGATTTACTTGACACTTGTATACACACAGATTATGCACGCAAATCTGACGACTATGTCTCTGGAACACGATACCTGCAGCAATTTCTGCGAAAGAACTGTTAACACTATTTAGATCCAAGCTCAAATATAGTTCTACCAGCTCCAAAACTAACACAAGATGAAACGTCTTTCTTTGAACTGCCTACCAGAGAACACTCAAATAATTATTTGTTGTGTAAACTTTGCAGTTATTTGCGATACTTGATCATCTTCCAATTTTCATAGATTGTTGATGGCAATTAACACGGAATTGCTATTTGCTTACAGATTTGTTGGCCTTCAAATAATGAACTTTAAAACACTACTGATATAATTTGCCAGTTACAATTAAATTCTTTTAAATATTTTGTGAATAACCATGTATAATCATGCACAACTGTACTATTCAAAGCGGTTAGCCACCAGCTAGATCATGCTTTTATCAGCTAAACCAATGCAAATTTTTATCACGTAGGAAACTCCTCCCACCGCAGAATGTGTAGACCATCACAAGAAGGACTAAGTCCTAAGTAAGTACTGTGAATAAGCTGGTTCCCACGACTACGCCTTATTATATTTTTGCGCGCTGCTAAAGTCTTGATCAAACGATGTAGCTTTCAACGGCTTAAAGCGAATCAGACATTCTAATAAGTAAATAGTTCGACGGAGAATGAAAAACTGGTTCAGACTAGATTGAAATGGACCGAGATACGATGACGGTCCAAATTCGTACTGGAGACATCGACACAGTTCGATAAACAAAATAGACAGAACCCAATTTAAACCAGTACGTCGGTTCGATATTCTTAGCGTCATAAGCACCAAAAACATATTAGCCGAGTAAAACCATGAAAGATGACGACTACATTCGTCATTGCTCTCTCACATCTCGTCCACTTCAAATAGGGCCTATAATTAAATCTCCGACAGCCTTAGTTCATCGTCGTATGTAGGCCTATATATAATAATATAATTTCGTATAATTGCAAACTGACAAACCGAGTATGATTACAAGTATAGCATGAGCGAATAATGACATGTTATTACAGGAGTCGAATTTAACCGTCGGCAGCCACGCAAGGCGACCATAACGCTATACATACAATTTAAAAAAATTACTAGCGTATGATACGGGTTTTGAACTCGGTTCCTCAGCTGTGCCCCCATTGTCTCATCCAATATTTCACCGTTTATCCTAGTTAACAACAGAGAATGGCGTGAAATGGCTGGACCTGGATTTCGGAATTCCATCCGTTTGTGGATCCTGCTCAATATCTCACTTCCTGTGTCTTGTATCCATTACTCCCCGCCTGCCTTCCTACCCCCATAAACACGAGCAACGTGTCTAGACGTTGTTCGTACGTTGCCAGCGATGGGTATTTCGCTGTCTGGGTGGCTGACTACACGCTTGATTGTATCCTCCCCGTTTTCAATTCCCGTCCAAGCCGTTCAGTAAATGTTTGCAATTCTCGAGGTTAACTATGAAATTTCCAGATCAGAAACTACTTCTTCGACTACTGCAACATCTGTCCAGTTCAGTTAATCTTTATCGAGGTTGATAATAGCTTATTCCCACGTTTAGGTTCGCCGACATTTGAAAACCTTCATAATCATACCAAAACACTTGTGGGTCCGGGGCCAGAGTCTCCCATTGGAGTCCATGGGAAATCGGTAGCATCTAGCAGTTATATGAATACGATACGATACACACCATAATTATGTGTATCGTATCGTTAGTTGTCAGTAGTGAGGCGCCCTTGTAGCGGTATGGCCGTGTTACGGCGCCATATAAATTGTCTTTATTATTATTGCTATTATTATTATTAATATTATTATTATTATTATTTTATACTTTTTTATGTCCTGATGTACTTCGTTCCCTAAAGGGAGTCAGAAACTACTACTATTGTGCCGAATTATTTGTCTGGAGGGTCAGGCCTCGTTTTCTCGGATGGAAGAAAAAAAGGTATTATTATTATTATTATTATTATTATTATTATTATTATTATTATTATTATTATTATTATTATTATTATTATTATTATTATTATTATAGGCCTACGCAACAGCTCCTAATAATGGATAAAGACCTATGCGCAGACAACAACATATAATCGTATGCTCAACCATCGGCTCATACGCACTGGCAGTAAAACCTTAATTTGTTTAATATGCGGCGTGAAAATCGGTTATTGAATTGGAATTCAACATGAGAGGCGATAGCTGCATCCTTTTCGACTATGCTTAGATAGGCAAAATTCCTGATGTCACACCTTGTGGCCTTCTACTCTGGGCAGGGTTTTTAATCTGGTAACATCGTAGCTGATCATGGTCACTTTATAATTATATTCATATATACGAACCAATATAACTTAATAATTGGTCTTTGCCAACAATATTCATATAATTATACGAACCATCATCACTTGACCATTGGTCTGTGCCTGTAATAGAAGACAGGTTATATAATCCAGCCAATATATCAGAGATCCCTATCTCGATTTTGGCTTAGGCCTCGTGAGGATCGGGATAATGGTTAGTGTAGTTTTTAGATAAATGCGAAAAATCTTCGACCGCAGAAGCAACTTTTCCGTATGTTGATTGTCCGAAGTTTCGGCCAAAGCAACACGCATTACAGCGAGATTTTAACGAAAAAGTTATAGAGATTGTATCGTGATGAGATGTCGGTTGGTTAGCTGCTGCTATCATCACAAAGATGCTTAGCGTCGCCCTCCGCCTTTCCTCAGGCCTGGGACTGGTACTGCCACGTGCAAGGGGCGGGTGACTTCTTAAGAAATTAGAGAATATAGTAGACTGTGAAATCTTACTTGGCAGCTTCATTGTCAGCGTCTGAAATTTCCCCATTTTCCACTTTGACAAGGAATGCATCCAACCAGGTTTCATACTTACAAGACCGGACCATGAAATACCGAACCTTCTGAACGTCGAAGATTATCCAACGCTTTAGAGTAATAACATTTCGTTGCGACCTACAGGTACTCTTACTGTTGGAAAATGTTTCCTGGAATGGAGCAACCTTAACGAATGTTCAATGGAATCAATGATGTGGGAGATTGGACGCTCTCCCGTAACTCGAAGAGTTCAAAAATTTTATCTGGAACTTGGGTTACGTTCCCTGGAGTTGATCAACCTTAATGAATGTTCACTGGATTGGAAAGAGATGGGAAAGTAACGTTCTCTCGAGGCTGGCAAATTCGACAATTGTTTCCTCTGTAATTGGCACCAACTGCAACAAATGTCTCACAATGGCGACTCCTTGCTACGAAGGCGTACCAACCCCGAGGGAAGAATATATCCAATATTTCGTCGGACGTGAATGAGCAAGATATTCCGAACAGCTCAGCACGAAAAGAGGAGCTGAACAAACCCGAAATGGTTGGGGAATATCCGCAGAAGAATACTCCGTACTTATACGAACTCCGCAAAGAATTCCAGAGACCTACGACCGATTGAAGGCGTCTGCGATTGAACACAACGCCCGCGTTGTAACGGAGACCTTTCGCTCCGAGTTGTAGCGGATTCGGTCGGGTAAATGTTCCCTAAAAACGTCTCTAGCGACGAAGGAGAGTCTCGATGGAGGCTCTTCACTCATCACTGGACCACGAAGACTTCGACATCTGTCTCGGTCGCTAGTTGCGTTGATTGAGACAAAGTATCGTTTGAAATGCTGGACCTTCCGCGGCAATGGTATCGTTACGAACGGTCATCGACTTCGGTTATATATATGTATCTGCGCCCACTGGGGGTTCGGTCGTTGGTGAGAGAGACGGCGTCGACCTGCTGCACACACGGGGCAGGAGATTGATTGACAGCTATTAGAAAGCCTGATCGTGTGTATGTGTGTGTGTGTGTGTGTGTGCGTGGGTTTGCGTGATGTTACATGCTCAGACAAAGGAAGATATAAAGAAATAGAACAACAGACAGGTAGACAGTGACTGCCAGACAGACACAGACAAACAGGCAGACAGATAATAACTGACAGGCTGATACAAACAAGCAGACGTATACAGTGATTGACAAACAAACAGTAAGACAATGACTGACATACATACACAGACAAACAGGCAGACAGAGAGTGACTGAAAGACTTGCACATACATACATACATACATACATACATACATACATACATACATACATACATACATACATACAGACAGAGAGACAGACAGACAGGCAGTGAGTTATCAATAGATACAGACATACATATGATGTGCGCGCATATGCGGACGCAGAGAGAGTGAGACATACATAAACATTGACAGACAGACAGATAGACAGACACAGTGTCCGTAGATAAAATCGGTCACCAACGTAAAGAAATAGAGGCCTTGAGGCAGACATACAGTGACTAAGAAGTGAACAGAAGCAGCCATGGACGCAAAGACAGGCACAGACGGACAGAGACATAGACAAAGACATCTAGACAGAGGCCGCCGGACACATCTACACACTCATCTACAATCACCTGCAGCTGACAGCTCCAATGGGAGCCATTGTTATATATATTTTTATATATCAATATACGACGCATATCATGTATATATATATATTCACTGTGTATATAATACATATATATATATACATAATATATACTGTGTATATATTGTATATACATAAAATTATAATAAACATTGTATATTATATTTTGTGTTATAGTTTCTGTATTTTATATACATGTATTCGTACATAGGCTTTGTATATATTATTTTCTCAAGTACACTGTTACTTACATGTTGAATTCACAATAGGCGATGGAAAATAGTTTATTGTCATAAGATGTCAACCCACGCACACACACACACACCTCTGGATCCAAGAATAAACTTTAAATGGGCCAGCCTGACCTACGTGCACCAGTACACCTGCCTACTAGTACCTACCTATCTTCATGCACTGCTAACTCTTTACATCCCACCTCGTTGCCAGCGATTGTAGAGAATTGGTCCCTTAGCTAAGTCACTATGCAGAACAGCTATGGGCTCTCGAGCATTTTATGCCTCTGGATTCGACTGCCACTCTCTCTTCGTGGCTCAAATTCACTTTCTTCCATCAAAGAGCGACTCAAAACTCATAATTTCATCTTGCCTGTCAAGGATTTGGAAATCTAAGTGCTTCTTCTTCTGACAACTGACTGACTCTCCGCGCCAAAGATTCACATTACGGTGTGACCATGCGCACGTTATATATGTATTGAATTAATTAATTAGTTACCTAATTAGTAACAATGATTATAATAATAGTCATATTGATAATAATTATTATCATAATAGGGCCTACTAATACTAACAATATATATTTAGACCTATTATACATGCATGATGGTCTAATTAAAGGAGATGCCTAGCCGGTCAGGACTCTAAGTTTAATCAAAAGAGAGGAACACATTTTTCAACGTGACGAATGATGGACGGCTTTGATAGCAAAGGCACTGTTAACGTGAACAATCCTGTAGACATGTCGAAAGCTTTTGAAAATGTTAATTATTCAAATTAAACGGTCAGATAGGTCCCTGCTGTCCATAATTCTAGATAAATGAATTTTCGAATTCTGAAATGAACCCTACAAGCTAGCCTACCTCATCATACCTCGTCCCACCTCACTCCACTATTATAGACATGTCTAAAGCTTTCGGTAAGGTAAACCATTCTGCGCTTTGGGGACGGTTAGGGGTGTCTCTGCGGTTCCTCGTTTTGGATAGATCACATTACGAATTTCATAATGAACGCAGCAAGCTACCTAACCTCATCAAGTCTTGCCTCACTTTGCATCACCCTAACAGGCCTGTAGCCTCTCTAGCATGTGAGTTTGGCAATCAACGTCACTTGCCATTGTTAGTTATCCGTCCAAGAATAAGGAAGAAATGATGCGGGTTAATTGGATGAATGAACGTGGTGTTGAAGGAAGCGATATATTATTACAATCACAAGTGTCTAACAATCAATTCAGGAAGTGTATTACAAGTCGAATCGGAAAAAGAAGCTGTGATTTGACAGGGTAATTAGTCTTTCACTCTTTAGATCTAATCAAACGAGGAAGCCGCTAACGATTAATTGTCGGCGCTGGGCTATTATTGTGACACAACGTCTTCCTCTGCCCCTGCCTCTGTCACTGCCCCTGCCTCTATCTCTGTCTCTGTCTCTGTCTCTGTCTCTATCTCTGTCTCTGTCTCTGTCTCTGTCTCTGTCTCTGTCTTTGTCTCTGCCTCTGTATCTGTCTCTATATCTTCCTCTGTGTTTCTCTGTCTATCTGTCTATGTCATTCTGTCCCTCTTTCGCTCTCTCTATGTCTGCCTGTCCTTTTCTCTGTGCGTCTAACTCGCTGTATCTGTATTTCCTTCCTTGTCTCTCTCGGTTTCTATCTCTCTGCCACTGCCGCTGTCTCTGCTTCTGTCTCTGCCCTCTGCCCTCTGCCTCTGTATATATGTCTCTGCCTCTGTCACTCTCTCCCCCTCCTCTTTCTCTGTAATGCTAAACAACCTTTTTTGGCAACTGTCTTCTTCGCCTTCGCCAGTTGTGTCGATTCCGCAGATCGCATCAGAAAAACATGTCTAGCCTCTAGCCACCGTTTGAGAATACTTTATGATCCATATCGCAAACAACCCACAATTATCATAAATAGAAATATTGATACATATCTTCAAGTAATCTTTAAATTCAAAACTCTCACACATCCTTATTGACGCAGTAATACACATTAATATTATAGACTTATAAACATGTGCACAAAATAGACACAGACATTCGCAAAAATAGACATTCACATAATATAGACATAATAATATTCAAGACTTACTGCCTGTGTATGTGTGTGTGTATGTCTGCGTGTGTGTTTGTTTGTGTAGGTTTTTGTGCAGGTTTGTGCGTGTTGTGTATCGGTGTGTGTGTGTGTGTGTTTACGTGTGTAGTATTTCTCGTTAAACATACATCAGTTGGATAGGACCGGCTAGAACCAGCGCAGCGCCGAAGAAGGTGTAGAAGAAGCCTGCAGCGGTTATACCATGATCGCCGACTACAAACCAACACTCACCTGGCAAAAATAGTAAGAACATCGTAACCGCGTCGTTGTAATTTCGTAATTGTCATTCTTATTCTTGCTCTCATTCCGTTTATGCGACTGATTATAATACTGACCCCAACGGCAAAGTTTTTCGTAGACCTTAATCGACACCGTGTGAAAACGACAATCGTTGTTGCAATTGAACAAGCACTGACTGCACTTTTTAAGGATATTAAGTTTGTACCTCATTAGTCTTTTAGGATAGTTGGGGCACTTGGGGGCTCGTATTAGATTACAGTTACCGTAGGTTCAAAATATAGATAAACCATATTGTAATATGAGCTAATAATATAAGCATTTGTTAATAATGAGATGTAAACGTAATTTGCGCTCTGCGTGACTGCCGAAGGTAGAATTCGCTACAGGACCTGTATTAACTTGTCATCATTAGTTCATGCTGTAGGCCTACTTGATACGATACTGCGTTTTTCAGTTTGAAATTGATCGAAAATTACTATTATTGTTGTTATTATTATCATAATAATAATAATAATTATTATTATTACTATTATTATTATTGTTATTGTCATTATTATTGTCATTATTATTATTTTTGTTATAACTAATGTTATTATTGTCATTATTATTATTATTATTATTATTATTATGTTTATTATTATTATTATTATTAGTAGTAGTAGTAGCAGTAGTAGTAGGAGTAGTAGTAGTAGTAGTAGGAGTAGTAGGTGGAGTAGGTGGAGTATTATTATTATTATTATTATTATTATTATGTTTATTATTATTATTATTAGTAGTAGTAGTAGTAGCAGTAGTAGTAGGAGTAGTAGTAGTAGTAGTAGGAGTAGTAGGTGGAGTAGGTGGAGTATTATTATTATTATTATTATTATTATTATTATTATTGCTATTATTATTATTATTATTATTATTATTATTATTGCTATTATTATTATTATTATTATTATTATTATTATTATTAAACATATATGTTTCACATTATGCTGTTATCGCCCATGTGGGCGAGCTAAGTGAGTGTTGGCAATGTCCCGACGAGGCAGGCGGCATTCCCACGATGAAGAACAACCGAGATGCGTTGGAGCAGAAATGACGTCTCCATTGGATCGTGAGTTGCAGCACTCGTTCGACTACCCAACTCTGAGATGAACTTCAGTCCTTCACTGCTCCAAGCGGCGCCGGATTCCAAGGAGAGGGCTACGAAGTCGTGGGTGTTGGTTATGGCGGAATACTTTACCCTCTTCGTCTTAGCTGCGCGTTCGGCTGTTTCGCCAGCTCTGATAGATGTGTCGACAAGATGTGACTTGGCGTAGGTGTCGGGCACTGTCACGACCCATGCCAGACATCGACCACGTGTCCAAGGGATGAGCGTGACGCCGTCCGGTCGATTTCCATCTTCTCTTTGCAAGCCGAGAGGTTCCTTTAGAGCTGGAATCTTCGCTCTGCCAAGTGCTCTCCAGATGACATCGTTCAACATGCTATGTCGTTGATGTTCTCCGCTGCCTCTTCTACAAATTAGTCCATGGAGCCCTTTTGCGTCGACGCTCTCTTGACATTGGTGACACAAATGTGGCTCGCAGAGCGTCGTTCCTAGCCTCAACCCGGCTGCCACTCGCACGTCCTCGTTTGAGAGGCGCAGGCCTAGGGCAGTCACAGAGGGCGCTATTATTATTATTATTATTATTATTACTACTACTACTACTACTACTACTACTACTACTATTATTTTCATTATTATCGTTATTATTGTTTCTTCTCGAGATAAAAAAAATCCCTAAGGATCTATTAGACTGCAGAAGAGCGTTAAAAGTTCTCGTCCCCATAGTGTCACCGAATTAAAACGTTGTGTATTAACATTATTTTTGCCATTATTATCTTTCAACTATTATCATTATTACTGCCATTGCTATCATTTCTATTAATTTCAGCGGTAAGCATCTTAATGTACTATTATTACTATTTTCATCATTATTATTTTTTATAATAGAGACGTCATTATAATTATATTATTAGTATTCTCATAATAATAATAATTATTATTATTATCGTTATTATTATTATATACATATATGTTTCACATTATACTGTTATCGCCCATGTTGGCGAGCTAAGACAAAATATACTACAAATAGGTTGTCTTCTTTCAATTTACCCGCCTGTTCTTTCCCTGTCTTACAACATTAATTAGTAATATAATATCGTGACGAAAATAGTCGTTCTTTTGCAGTGGCGGTCCCTGGAATCTATTTTCAGAGAGTCCCTTGATTGATATCCCGAGATAGAAACCTGGATCAACCGCCACTGCTGTGTACTCATCGTATGTTGAGCAGGCATAGCAAGCAGGGCACTAGGTCCTGTGGGTGATGGCAACTACATTTGGAGGACGAATGGTTGCTGCCAACCTGCGATGATCAGTAGGTTCATACGATGCGGTTAATCCGACCAACAAGATTTATTGCTGAGCGCCAAATCCTATCTAGCAAGAGTTGTCGACCAGTAGTCGTTAGAAAGTCTCAGTGTTGTTAGATGAAAGTTTACTACGGCAGAAAAAACTTTCGCATAGGTATTGGAGAATAGACTAAATTAAGAGAGAAGACTTCAAGAAAACTTCGAATATCGCAACTCAAATGCAATAAGTCAGTCCACCAAAACGTCTTTCTGTCTGTCTTCAATGAGATTTAATAGCAAATTCACATATATGGTACGTGATATTTATGCGCAGCAATTTTGACGCAGGACGTTTTGGCGCAGGACGTGTAGACGCAGGGCCGTTTTGGCACAGGACATTTTGGCGCAAATACATTATATAATGTAATAAGTCTACTTCTGTATTTACTTGTCGTAGTTACTGTGACATACACAATGTAATATTATGTCTGAGAGATATCCGATCAATCTCTTACGCGGTATCGCTCTACGATAGACAACAATCCACGAAGACAAAATTATTCACAAATCAATATTTGGCTCAGTTCGAAAACACTTGGAGCTGACATTACACAAGACGAGTGTTCAATTTGTAACTGTGGAGGTGGTGGAACTGTAGGACGGGCGCATTTCCTACACACTCACCGCGCTTCCAGTTTTTCCCATCCTCCTCAATTAAAAATTTACGCGACCTCTACCCTTGTCAACATTACTACTTGTGGCAAGGACCTGTATTCGTATAAAATGTCAACGTTAGATAAATTAAGCATAAAACTAAATAACTATCTAAGTACTAATCTGACACCAAATTGCACAGAAAACGTTAGTCGCATTTAACACATGTAACCCTAGCAATAAGCGCTGGGGGCCGTTCACATATTATATAACGCATGAAATCTCAATTTTTTTGCCCACCCCTACCTCTATTAACGTTATATGACAGCAGCTGTGACCCTCCACACCTATATTATATAACAGATGTGCTACCTACCCAACCTCAGTCTATAAGCAAATTAAAGACATACAATCGACATAATTGTATTACACAATTTGGAACTTTTATAACAATACAATGTTAGTTAACACTTTAACAGTGACTAGATTATGTTAGTACTGTAATTTAGTTACTAGACTATGTAAATTAGCACATTAATCGTTTAATACTAGAAATGTAAGATGCATTAATAAAGTTAACTAATACAGCATGAAGACAACAGGCCTTTAAAAGAGTTCAAACCATATTAAAACCATTTTAAAAATTTTGAACGTAATTAGCTCAATAAGCATAAGCTGAAAAAAGTTTTTTATATAACGAAACCTTCAACCTAGCCACCATCCTACACAATATAACGCTAACAAAACATGAACCCACCCACCTACCCCTTGAGCGTTATATAATATGTGAACAGCCCCTTATACATGTAGCCTTCCGTCGTATTTACTATTTGTGTACTACAATTAAACGTGAATAAAATTGCACCCAAGTATGTTAAGTAGCCTATATCGAATTTGGTTGAAATTGTAAAAAAACCACTGAGGGCCTAGGTCACAAATAACATGTGTTCATACTTCCTGCCGTCTTCTTATGGGATTGTTAGGCGCCCTTGCAGTGGTACGGCGACTTATAGGCCTAAATTGTCGTCATTATATTATTATTATTATTATTATTATTATTATTATTATTATTATTATTATTACTATTATTATTATTATTATTATTATTATTATTATTATTATTATTATTATTATTATTATTATTATTATTATGTGTATCGAACTAAGACATATGATAAAAATTGCACACAATCCAGAACAATCTCAGAAAAGCCTGGAAAGACATTTCATCAGTGGCGTCGCCACTTCGAGGTTAGGGAGGGGGAAACATCCATAGCGACCAGTCGCTATGAACCTAATTTGTTATCCCAGATCCTATGTAAGTGGGGTCTTAGGCGGAACCTCAGGAGCCTGCGTAATTTTTAGCGTTTTATGTAAACGGAGTGCATTTTGGGCTTTTGTTTACCTCAAATTTTTAAACTATTATAATTTAGAAATAAATTACCTAAACATCATAAATTTCATTATAATATATAAAAACAAATTTAGAAACAGCTTAGGCAAGAATGAGGCAGCTTCGTACACCCTCCCACTCTCCACCCCCCGTAGCGACGCTATGCACTCTATTGCATATAGGGCTAAAGGCACATTTTACCACACATCCAGATGACTTAGGTGCAAAATTTGAGGTAAACAAGAGCTAAAAATGTAGCCGATTTATCATCAAATGCTCAAAATTACGCAGGCTCCTGGGACTCTTACCCAGAACACGCTAGGTGGAGCTTACGACGCTCTCCATGCCCCTGTAGTCGTTAGGGGCTCTTTGTCTCCAAACTTCGAAGTTCTGCGCCTCATCAGCAGAGTGGTGTCACTGTTCGCTAGCAAGCCATGCATGTTTTGACATACGACAACGGCCGAAAATCGAGTAAAGGTTGGCCGACTAGATTCACGAACAGTATTGCAGATAATGTAAAAATGCAGATAATGTCAAAATGTTTGATCTATTACTTCAATCAATAAATGAAACTTATTCTCTTCTCTTCGAGAAGTCTACTCAGAAGAAAATAGGGTATGGAGTTCTTAG
The DNA here is from genome assembly GCA_959347315.1 of Bimastos eiseni. Lineage (NCBI taxonomy): Eukaryota > Metazoa > Annelida > Clitellata > Crassiclitellata > Lumbricidae > Bimastos > Bimastos eiseni. Next base: position 23,759,903 of record OY365813.1, on the reverse strand, counting down.
GCAAGAGTTCAAGATCCAATGGAAGTCTATTCCAAACATTTGGAGCCACAACCGACTTATTGGCGAAGCGATTAGGTTCATATGACTAAATCCTCGCTCGCATTCCGCAGTGCTGTCAAAACTTCGGAGCAAAAAGTAAAAAGTAGTTGAACTGCCTTGAACGGCGTTCCGTCCAACCAGTAAGGCTGAGGTGCAAGAACTACAACTGATATAGGCCTACTGTAAGATTCAATTTAATTTCTTGTGAAAGTAGGCTGGTGGCATGCGGTAAAGTTAGGTAATGTAAGGAAGGCTTTCGAAAAGGATCAGTAGACCAATTTTAATCAGCCACCTGCATGCAGTTATTGCGAATAATTTAAGAGGAGTGCAAATTGTATGTCTCTCATTTGAAAATGAAGATTAGAAATCGCGGCTTCTGCGACTTATATATCTGCATAATTAAATTGTAATAAGGAATTATTACAATTGTCTTTATGGCACAAACGTCGACGTGAAGATCCTGCCTGTAGCTATAGATACAGTTAAAATGAGACGACCGACTGTGCTCAATTAGGCCTATGGAAACATCTGACTCAGCTTTCAGGCATTTCCAAGCGTGATCGTATCACAACAAACTTTATCTATTACAATGACAATAGCGAGCGAATTTGTGAGATCATTTCCAACCTGATAGATATAGTTAATAGTTAAAAACACCAAGGTAACTAAATTTGTGAACTTAATTTTTTTATATTCTGAAATTTGATATCGCCCTTCTTCCAACATTATTTGCTCAGAAATGCACATATGCCTCGACGGGGCAATTGCAGTTGTACTGCAGAGCAATTGTGCGCAAGGGACTTGCTCGTCCCTACACAGAGACGCCTATGGACGAGGGTCAAACCCGCTCACTCAACGCACACTGAGTGCTATGGACCGACAGCTCTAACCGATCAGCCACCGTGCCCCACACTAGGTTGACACAGCTTAGAAAAATAGGCCTAAAGTTATTTGAGACAAGCCTATCTCAATTCTAATCTTATTCTCTGCAAAATGTTAAGGACATGAAATGACCCCTAAATTCAAATGATTTAATGGTGATCATCCAAATACTCTCTCAATTCCTTGCTATCTCTCTCGTTGGAGCCATGCACACATCGTGTTTTGTATTCCTAGGCATTGATCATGACCTATATTCAATATTGGAACCAATGACTTTAATGTCTGTCTGTCTGCCTGCCTTTCTGCCTGTCTGTCTGCCTGCCTGTCTGTCAGTCTGTCTGTCTGTCTGTGTGTCTGTATCACTGGCTGACAGTCTATCATAGTTTAAAGACTTATTAAACTTTACAATTCTCTGCTGTTTGCAGTGTGTTTGGCGTCTTTTTAATTCTATGTCGGGTTACTGTTTACTAGTACGTTATCCCCAAAGTGGGCTGTTCAATGAGGTGTAAACAATTGTGCAATTATGTCTTTAGACTTGGGGAACGGACAATTTCCCCTCCCGATTAGAACAATTCCCCACCCCGGTTAGACCATAAGCTCGCCCAAACTATACATGCGTACATACATACATACATGCACACACATATATATACTTACATATATACATACATATATACATATATACATACCTACATGCATGCACGCACATACATACATGCATACATACATACATACATATATACAAACATACATACATGCATGCATCCATGCATACATACATACATACATACATACATACATACATACATACATACATACATACATACATACATACAAACATACATACATGCATGCATCCATGCATACATACATACATACATACATACATACATAAATACATGCATACATACAACATGCATGCATGCACACACACGCACGTACATGCATGTATGCATGCATGTATACATATGCATGCATACATACGTACATACATGCACATGTGCATACATACATATATACCCTTACATACATACATGCATGTGTACTGGGGGCTTAGAGACAAAGAGAGTTTGTCATTTCAACCATTTGCCTTCGTTTGCTAATAGTCGGTTAATTCGGGCTTTCAGTAAGGATGGAGTGCAGTTTGGAGTTAAATGTGCGTTCTTTAAACAATGTTGCCTATGCACTCCGTCCTCGATCGCACAATTGATCGAGATATAGTGCTGAATCACTAGCCCGATAGGGTCTTGTCACCCGGACCCTATGCAAATCAATCGATTACTATCGTGATTCATATTGCCCACTTTATATTCCGTCTTTAACAAGTCCGAGGACGTCTGTTATGTAATTCCTCATTAATGCAATTTATTATTGTACTGATTTCGATTCTACATAATCTGATATTCCCGCAGCGCGTTTGCTAGAGGTTCAATCACTTACATCATTACTTTCCAATGGCACATCAGTTAATTTAAATATATAGGTTTCGTCTTCTAAAACTGTCCTCATTGGGGGTCGTTGCTATGAGGACCCTAGCGATAGCCGGTCGCTCGGTGATATCAGATGCCTCCCGTGGTCGGTTCTTACCGGCGCGGTCAGTCCTCCCCTTTGACTTCATGGCTTCTCAAGGGACTGTCCCCAAGATTGCACAACCTATAGCCAAACTTATTAGCATCTTACTTATTAATTCCTTTGTGAAGCCCTAGTGGGAGACTAGCACTATAACGCCAATGCCAAACGTCCCTCGCCCATCAGAAGAAGCCAACTTTCGACCTACAGGGTGAGCCATAAAAGTAACCCCTAGAAATTTTTGCTAATATTTTGGCCAAAGTAGGAAATATTAAATGAAATTGTACAAACTGAAAGCCAATTCATATCTGCATAAAACTGCCAAAATTGACTAAACCATTTCACACAGCAAAAAAGCTATATCACTTTTAATGAGTGTAACCATTGATTTTTAATGGTCAAAAAACATTTAACGCCGCCAAAAATTATAAAAAGCGAGTTTGTGAAATCACATTTCAAGCAGTTGCAATAAGGCACACTTCATAATTATTATTGTTGAGAAATGAAACTGGAAATTATCGCATATGGAATTTATTTTGACGTCATCTAGCAAGCAGTCGATTATATTGGCGAATAAAAATCTTTTTGCGATTAATCATTTTATGATAGCATTTGTAACAAAATAAACATGGGCAAGGTGTCCATAGCAGATAAAATGCGTATACAGACACTTCATGATCATGAGCATGATCCTAAAGTCAAAGCTGTAATCAAGGCTCACTCTGAAATCACGGGAGCTGAGCACTTATAAAAAATATGCGGACGCATTGATCATAGGGAGTGGGCGGTGGAACGTCGTAAGGGCAGCGGAAGACAGAAATCTATCGGCACCCGAACAAGCATCGAGCATGTTGACGAACTTATTTGCTCACAGAATAGCAACATCGTATAATTACCTCAATCCTCCATCGTCTACTAAAAACTAAATCACGCGAAGTTTTTTCCATCCATTCTTAACAGCGCAATCCAACCACGAATTTGAAGACCAATATGCCTTACGTCCATATAGGGTTCAACCAATGCGGCACTCACAGCATTGACCAACACGTACAAGAAGTCCTTCATGACAGCCAATATTATATCTATATGATATCCCTCGACTTTACAAAAGCCTTCGACACGGTCGGACACGAATATTAACAGCTGAGGGATCGGCTCCCTTGAACCTGCGGAATCTCTGCTGTTCGACATTGGACGTCCAACGCCGAGGCTCCATTCGCTCTTCTCGCTCCCTCACTTCCGAGCGGCAGCACCGAGCCTTCTTGGTTGCTGGCCCTGCAACCTGGAATGGGCTCCGTGTCGCCCTTCGCCTAGTGCCCAGGGGCCGCTCCACAATGTTTTATGCGAACCGTAAGACTGTGCTATTTAGCCGGGGTTGGGTCAGGAGCGCTCCAGAGTAGATGTTCTTTGAAAGGCGCTATATAAATCCTCCTAATAATTAACTAGGCCATAGCCTTCCTTGACCATAGCAACCGCGGAACCAAATACAATGAAGTCGTCTCAGCAACAATTAATATCAACGCCAGGGTTCTGAACTGGGCCCTTTACATTTCCTCACGGCCATAATCTGGATATATATCCAGATTAAAAACTGTCCACCCTGTATGAAAAGCAAAGCAGGCTCGTTAGGTATGCTGATGAAACATACCTGTTGATTCCGGGTTCAAACAGAGACACGATTGAGATTGAGAAAAACCACGTGTCCTCAGAATAAAGAATTAACTTACTGACTTCACTTACTTATTAATGCTTCTACTATCGACTGATTGCATGGTGACTTTTGTTTTAGATAGTACGGCGCCCTAGTAGTGGTTAGGGCCGCGTTGACGGCTTCTTATAAATCGGCGTTGTTATTATTATCACTATAAATTCATTAATGCCATACTCATTATTCTATTATTACGTCCACTCAAAAAAGTAATTGCTCGTGGGCGTCATTTGAAGGCGGCTCTAGTCATCTTTGTTATGATACAGTGTCGTACAGTAACTTATCATGCAACAAGTGGGTCTGTGTATCATTTAACCCATTTGTTCGATATTTTAATGTCTTACAACATATAACTGTAAAAGCAAGCTTAAAATGGTAGTTCTTTTGCAGTGGCGGTCTTAGGAGTCAATTTTTAGTGAGTCCCATTGATTGATATCCAAAGTTAGTATCCTGGATTCACCCCCACTGCTATTTACTCATGGTATGTTGAGCAGTCGTAGCAAGCAGGGCACTAGGTCCTGTGGGTGATGGCAACTACATTTGGAGGACGAATGGTTGCTGCCAACCTGCGATGATCAGTAGGTTCATACGATGCGGTTAATCCGACCAGCGACAGATTTATTGCTGAGCGCCAAATCCTATCTAGCAAGAGTTGTCGACCAGTAGTCGTTAGAAAGTCTCATTGTTGTTAGATGAGAGTTTACTACGGCAGAAAAAACTTTCGCATAGGTTTTAGAGAATAGAGAAACGAGAGTAGACTTCAAGAAACTTCGAATGTCGCAATTCAAGTGTATGTATAAGTCAGTCCACCCAGATGTCTTTCTGTCTGTCCTCAAAGAGAAAATAGTAATAATTTACAAAATAAACTATGCACTGCATAGTATTTCCTTAGTACTTGGAATGCTTTGCAGTGTCGCTAGGAAACTTGTAGGCAAACGATATGTTGAGAAAATAGCACACTTCAATGTCCCCAGCAACCAGATATAATTTTGTCTAGGGGCCTATATATGTCCGACACGTGACTTCTATACCATCCCATCCTCCCCGGAGCCATCAGAGCAACTCCATCTCCCTTCCGCCCCTAAAACGTCCCCTCTTTTAACCTTCTCGAACTGAGACGACTTGGGACTGGCACCGCCGTAGTGCAAGTTGCGTCATACTACCTTGATGGAGCATGCACTACGGCGGTGCCAGTCCCAAGTCTCGATAAAGGAGTGGAGGGACGCTGTTGATCCTTGTCATCACACAGCGTCGTAAAACTGAAACTACCGCCACCACTGTTGACAATCCATCATCGTGGACCCTTTCAAAAGAAGATGAAGTCATGATTGCAGAGAAGGAACAGGAGGAAGAGAGAGCGAGATGGGGTAGGAGAGGAGGGCGCCAAGCGTGAAGGCGGCGTTTGACACAATTGACCCGTCTGGTACGAACCGGTTCTGGTCGGTTTTCGGCTGACATTGAGATACCGCGAGCAGACGAAGGCTCGGGTTGTAGCGGGCGTATTCGATGATCTCTTTGCAGGCAATGACGGTGCAAATAATATAAATGCTTCAACTCGTCAGTGTAAACATCATGCACGAGGGAATCGGCGACGAGTAGTCTGCCAAGGGTTCATAATCGTAAGCGTAATCTCCAAGCTTCTGATGCGTTACTGGTAAACGAAGCGCAGGGCACGAGCGGTGACTCCGCTGTTGTGGTGGCCGCTGAAGAAATCAAAAGAATTACGATAGAATTCAGACTGACTTCAGACCAGATTTGTCTTGAAAGCCAGACGTTGGGCACCGGCGTATTTACGAGCGCTGCATCGAGTCAGAGGGGTTGTCAAAAGGGTAGTCAAAGTTTCCTTAAAGAGAATGCGGGGGAAAATAGCACGGATTGGCAAAAAAGTTGAATTCGCAATTTTAAAGGCTCCGATAAAGTTAGCATTTTAGCATTTTTACCCTTTCAAAGAAGATAACGTTACGAATGCGGAGGAATGGACGTGGGGTAACGAGAGGGGGTAACAGAGGAGGGCGTCAAGCGTTGAAGGAGCTTGACAATTGACCCGTCTGGCCGGAACCGGTTCTGGTCGGTTTTCGGCGGGAGTTAAAGGCGAGTAGAACAGTGCTTAAGAGTGAGTGACGGTCCATTTTAGGGGTAGAAAACTGCTTAATACTTGTCCATTTTAGGGGTAGGACGGGGCGTCCTTTATACCCCTAAACTAGACTAGTTTTAAGTGTCGATGGGGCTTGACAAATTGACCCGTCTGGTGCGAACCGGTAATGACCGGTTTTCGGCGGGAGTTGAAAGCGAGTAGAGCAGTACTCATGATGGAACCACTCTGGGGTCTCATCCACTGCTTGCAGTAGAGCAGTGCCAGTCTCAAGCCTGGATAAAGGAGGGCGACGCTAATGATATTTGTTATCAAACAGTGTCGTTAAACGGCAACTGCCGGTGCCATTGTCATTTTAACCACGCAAGGGACCCCATGCACGGTCACAGAACCCAGCCCAAAAAATGCAGCATCAGAAAGAATACATTTTTAGCGGAAATGCTGCACATAATCTGATTTGTGTGTTTATTTATATAAACCACACTCACGTTATTAAATTTTTATTAATGCTATTTGTTTACAGGTGAGTTTTGTAGTTCATTTGAGCTAAAACCATTTCTTCTGCACCATATCCTCTGACTCTCTGGACTCAGTGCTCATTAATAAGGGAGTTTAGGACATTTACTCTCAGACATTTGCCCCCCCCCCCAGACATTTGCCCCTCCTGACTGGGACAATTGCCTCCCCCAGTGTAGACCATAAGCTTGCCCAAATTAGATATGTCTACATACATACATACATACATACATATATACTGTGTCATGTCATGTCTGTCTATCTGCCTGTACATATGTATGTATGTATGTATACATGCATGTATTGAGCGTGCGTGCATACATACGCACGTACGTACGCATTATGCATACGCATTATGCGTGCATATATACATACATGCATATACATACACAAGCATGCATATATACACAGGCCTATGCACATACATGCATATATGAATGGATGTATACATATGCATGCTGCATACATACGTACATACATGCACACGTACATACATACATATATATATATATATACCTTACATACATACATACATGTAAGTATGTATACACGACCACGTACATACATGCATATATACATATAGGGGCAATTGTCCGGGGGGGCAAATGTCCGTTTCCCGAATAAGCTGGTGCCCTGCGCATGGGCTTCGATTGGCACTTTAGAAGTAAAGGAGATTACGAATACTTTGCAGTGTTAGTCGTTCTAAAGCTTGGTCATTGACAGGACCTTAGAAGTAAAATAATACAGATTATGACTTCGATTATGATTGTATTAACTCCCCGTTGTATAAACGGAAATCCGAAAAAGACGGAGTACATTGGTTGTTCTAACTTCGAGGATTGGTCAACACTGAATGATCATACAAAGCACAATCCCTGATCAGATGTTGAATTCACGTGAATGACAACGAGTTGCCCCTCGACTTTAGCACTGACTGTGTTCATGCTAAGTTGTTTTCTAGGTCGTATTTTTCTGAAAGTTACAAATATGTGGATCTCGAACTATGTCGACATTTGCACCATGATTATGCTTTGTCTGTTTTGAACGCATTGAAATAAATAAGTTACTACCACAGTTTAATACCTAAGTTGAAAAATAAGGTATCTTAAGTGATACTTCAGTTTCAACACATGCCAAAATCTGGTGAACTATGTTCTTACAGTAAAAACACTTGTTCCGCTTTTCTCCCCAGTTCAGTGGTTCCCAAACGTCTCAGAGCAAATGATCCTAACTATAAGTCATTAAGTCAAGGGCACCAAGAAGTGTTCCCTCTCACGGGTCGTGAAGTCAGCTCACACAAAAATTTTGTGTGTGCACACATATTTTTTCTGGAAAATAAAAAATTTTGATGTATTGTACACTATTATTAAGCTGAGAATAGAATATTAGGCCTACAAATAAAATTGTAAGCTAATTACAGTGATGCACAAAACGAAGTAAGCATCATCTGCTCTGACCACATTTCAGACAAGGGACTTCTCTTATGTCATCAGAACCTATCACCATAGACTTTTAGATATTGTCTTGATTTAACCGTCATCACCTTAAGCTCGGACCTGCGCACAAAAGTGAGAACCATTAACGAAATGTTGCACATACAAAATTTCTAGCACACAGCGTCTCCACAAAATTAAGGGAACATTGGCACCCAGCCGAAGTTATTTGTTTCTAGTTAGTTCTTTATTCAAGAAAAAAATGTCCCTTGTATGCGACCAGAGTACTGCAACCAATACATTACATTTTTTTAAAATGGTCATAGGTTTATATCATTAGCAATAATTAATCAGTAGTTTATCATGTTTCACAGCCATTCAATTAGAGGACCTCTGATTAATATATTTCTTTCAGAGGCGCTATATCAAGTTTCATTGATTCATTCTGCTCACTGAAGTCCAACCCCAACCCCGATCTCCTACTGGAATGGGAGAACAAAAACCCCACGAACGGCCTATTTAAATAAACAAGATACTCGGAACTTACTCAGAACTGTCAAGTAATATTATACAGAAAAAAACAGCAAACCCCTACTTCTGGCGACTATGGGAGCCCATTCTCCTAGCCAAATTTCTACTGGTAAACATCACCAATTACCAATTCTGCTATCTGAAAAACTGTGGCATCCCAATGGCAGGCTCAACACCCAAAAAGGGTTGGGAAATTCTTCCATGGTTTGTCCCAGCATCACCCAGCAGCTGAATTCAAACAAGGGAATTTCTTTAATTTCAGACGGAACGCAACTCTCAGTAACCAGTGTTCTGCCAGTCGATTGTGTAGTTCGGAAATTGTCTCTTCAACAGCTCGCAAGTAATCGAGTGATTTGCACGACCATAACCCTACAGAAAAACAAACGTAACACCACATAGTAATGTAATGATAATTTAGATAGCATCATAGGTAAGGCTATCAACAAGTATCTGGGTCCCCGCCCGAGGCTGACAGCACGGGTGATGAAATCGGTTCTCGGGTGCCAGACATTTCGTAAAAATGCGCAATTTTACCTGAACGCATATGTACCAGAAATGTTCTGTTGATAATATTAGGATTTATATAGTTATAAATTATAAAAATAATATTTTAAATGAAAAGTCTAAAATGACAAGCATACGAGTTACAACACAGTACAGGCTCTATTTACAAGTTTCCCAGCAGTACCTACATTCCCTTTAAAAAATGTCTGTGCTATCAGGTACACTTCATGGGTCGACGGGTATCCGGGCCGTTATTTCAAAATATATCGACAGCCTTAATTGTAGGGCAACGCCAACGGGAAAGGTAATGGAAAAGGGTCATTACAATAATCGTCATGTAATATTTTGAACATAGTCTTCAGTCAATGAAGAAGAAGAATATATAGCGTAAAGATAGGCCTGACTAGTGGGACACTTAGGGTTCTTCTTTCTTTTTCCTTATTGATACGTCACTTAAATAACTGTGCTAAGCTAAAATGCAATGTTGTATTGGTTCTTCATTCCCTTGTTTGTAATGTAATTACTCTGTTCAACTACTTTACAGATCAGTAAAAATATTAGGTCACAGTTATGGTTAAGAGCAGTCCCAGAATCTATCTCTTGAGACAATCAGGTTGCTAATGAAGTATTAGCGACTTTATTTTCTTAGCCTCGGCATACGATAGCGGGTGGCCTGTCCTCTTCCGCACTGTATCCTCATCTTCCAACCAACAGCACTTATTATGGGGAGCAGAAATCTCAGACCAAATGTCCACCCTGACTGAAATTCCCCGCTCGCTATCCATCATGTCATATGAACTAGTCAAGTAATGTGTAGGTTGAATTTCAATTTACTTAGTACATAACCAGAAAACCAGAAAATGCATCACCCTCTATGTTAAAGAAACACTAAGTTCTGCAATGAAAACCTTTTGCAGTCTAAGCTGGAACTATCATGAAAGGGATATGAAGCCAACGAAAACTGGGTCATTGACCTAGATTACGTATGTGACTATATCCGGGACATTGAGGATAAATCGGCAATCGCATTTATTTTATCAACGAAATAAAACGACTTAATGAATAGAACTTACAATATAAATAAAATATGCACAAAGGAAGAGTTTTCTTAATGGAGTAGCATAAACTTAGATGAATTTTTGGCAATTATACGTTCAATGTTATCCTGCTGAATATCCGGATGTCACTCTATTCATTACATAACCAATCACAGACATCGCCTGCAATGTATCAGAGAAGACGATTACTGATTGGCTGAAATGTTGCGTCTTCATATCCCTTCTATATTAGTCCCAGAATTAAGCAAGAGCTTAATTGACAGTTTCACCATGTGTTGGCCAGGAATGGTACTAACCATGGAGTATCCATAGACCATGATGCTCTGTCGATCGCGGTTGAACGCTATCCTTCCGCCTCCAGTGCATTCCAACAACATTCCAATACCACGCCGCTCTATGTATGATTCAACTTCTTCTACTAAGTCAGCTAAAAAAGCAACCACAAGTGAAAAATAATCATCGTAATGTAATATAATGGAGCATGTATGTAATGCCACTAGAATCAGAGGTGCTCACGACTCAACCCTGAAACAGAAAACATGAAAGTCTTCAGGCGCTTCCGGAAGGCAGCTGAGGAGAGGAGAGCTGCTCCTCCTGAAAAGGAAAGGGAGGCTATTCCAGCTGGTAGTACCCACATAGGCAATGCTCATGGATTGGAATCATTCCTAATGTTCCACCAGAATAACAACAATAGAATAAAAATAGCAATAAAAACAGTATTAACATAATACTGACAATGATTATATTACCACAGCAACTTGAACACGATTACAAACAATTAAATATTGCCACAGAAACTTTACCACACTTATTGAAATATATCACTATGGTCACAAATTTCTAACAACGAAATATCACAATGGTCACTTATCCACGATTTTAAACAAAGAAATATCATCACGGAAATTTTTTTTAAATCAAACGTTACCGTGGTAATTTGCCCACTGGTGGCCGCGAACAATGTGCATGCCGTTCGTGACGCCTTTTATGTTCGGTGGGGCGCCGAGCAGTTTGCACAGGACGTATTTGTACGTTCCGCCCTCATCTACATCTATGACAGGAATTGGGGGCGTCGTCACAGGTGTGCCTGAATCCACCTGTACATCGTCACCTGACGCACTGGCTGCATTCCCCGTGTCTGGTGCTATGGCTCCGACCATTGTTTCCGTAGCAACCTCTTTTCCTGCTTCTTTCGACTTGGTTATGGCTTCCTTCGCTGCCATGGCGTCTGTGGTTGACCTAATGAATCAAAAGAGCAAATATTTAATCTCTTAATACTTGCAGCACTGTGTTTCAAATCGTGCACCTTATTTACCCTTCTTTGCTTACCGAGTAGTTACTGCTTATATATTTTATACGAAGGCATGCCTTAAGAAGTTACATAATACTGCTATACGCTGTGCTATATTATTATTTATTTTATCCCCCTAAATGACACTGTCCTTAATATCACATATTTATGCTGCATCCTCACACCCTTTTCGCAGCAGACCCTGGAGGCTGGATCTCATCCGGACTACCCCTTGGACAACCAACCCCTCTTATTCGATGCATAAGCTGGTCTCCTGTGCTTTGCTTTCCAAAGCCTCACCTCACCTCTTGCTATCTCTCAACAGGTCTTTCACTCAAAACAGTTTTTTCCCAGATCTTATGGACTCGTTCCTCCACCACCCTACGCCTCCCTCGCCGTTTCAACTCTAAGCACCATTCACCTTGAGTAGGCCTACTTAGTCATCTAACCGTCTGCCCGACTCTTTGGATTGTGATGCCTCACTTATCAATTCTGATTAAGCGATTTAGAATAAGCTGATTTCCGCGAATTCGCTTTTAAGCGCGCAGTATAAATTTTCAGATAACGAGTGAAACTCTAGAAGTTTGACGATTAAGACTAAGAGGCATTTATAACAGTAATTCACAAACTTTTAAAGCGCCAATCGAAAGCCAAGCGCAGTCCACCAGCGCTTTATTAATGCCTGGATAGAGTAATATAAAGATTAAAAAATTACCTCACCGTCTCGTAAAATATACGTGATAAGAAGTATCATTCAAAAAGCAATTCTCAATAGAATCTCCACACAAGATGGCATTTATATTATCGCTCACTAAACAAATTACCAAAGATTCTGTATCACTCGTACATTTTTATGACATAAATAAGCTTTAAAGTGATAAAGCGCATTTTTTTAAGGACCTATGATCCTAACCAGTGGTTTCTCGAAGCATTTTTGGCTGCCGAGCTTCTGTAGAGCGTGGCATCTTGTCGCCCAGCCAAGTATACACATATTGCTGATTCAGTTAAGGTTTAGTAAAATTGGATCCCGGTCTGTTTCTCTGATACTATATCTGTTCCATGTGCCTAGCGATGTGATTGACTGTCTATGTATTGAATGCATTTTCACCGGAGCGGCATTGTTTGTTCCATTTTCTAAAATGTGTCGTAAGTTTGAATTTGATAAAGTAAGAACCTTTGAGTCATTGACGTGAAAGGATGAATAGTTAACTTGAAGCGGTTTAATGACGGCCCTAAGCATATATCCAGGCCTGTAAATATGTTGGTTTTTTGGTTATTTGGTTTTTTCCCAAAAAATACAATTAAAAAAGGTAATTTTTGGTTTTTTAAAATATATATTTTTTAATTTATTAATATTACTATTATATTACTAATTGTGTGTTGCTCAGTCGGAAATGAAGCTAAATTAATTCTATAAACAAGTTCGAGCTATTTTTCATGCTGTGTTTGATGCTTTTTATAACAAAACTGTTGTGACAAGATCCAAAGGAAAACTAAAAACCAAAAAGCCAACTTTTGATTTCTAAAAATCTTGGTTTTTGCCCCCCTGCATATATCCATGGGCAAGCGAGTTGTTACAGGTTGTTGGAGCATTGTAAGCAAGTGGGTAGCCTATAGTTGCATCTGACAAGTATACTTTTTAAATTGCTTTGCAACCGCATCACATCAAATGGTTCACCGAAAAAACTTGTTGATGACAAATGGTTCACAACCAAAACATTATTATTCGCCAACTGTAGGCCTATTTGGTGAAATGGAAGTTGGATTGATGATAATAACACTTGCCTAACTAGAAGTTGGAACGAAGAAAATAATTCTTACTAAATGGATGATAATACTTAGTGAAATGGAAATCGGATTAATGAAAAAATAATTGCTTAAATTAAAGTTGGATTCAATAAAATAATTCAGGCTGAAACAGAAGTTGGATTGATGTACAAGCCAGATTAACGAAACACACAATTCACAGTGAAACATCAAATACCTTTATTGAAATACTTGAACATCATAAAGAACAATTCCAAGAAGCAGAAATGCATAAATAGAGCATCCTTATCTACGTTCATATTTCCTCAAAGTCCTAAAAATAATACTGTATTAAGCTCAATCTATTCAAAAGAATGTTTTAAATGAAGCATGATAGACTGTTCGCACATATTAGACGCAGATTCATATAAACAGATTTTTCTCCAAAGATGTAAAGTTACAATAAACAGCAGGAAATCAGAAATATAAACTGCTCGATTATAATATAAATAGCGGTCTCAATTCAGCTGGTTATCAGAAAAGTGGCATAGCACAAAAATTCAGTCGGTAGGTCAAGTCAAAAGTCCAACCCAAGCTTCTGCTGTTGGCTCACTAATTATTATCATTATTATGCATTTATAAAGCACCGCTATCTGATGACAATGATTCGAATTACAAGTAATGAACTTCCGAAAGTGCCCTACACAATACCTGGGAAGAAGGCTCGAGCACGTTCTGTCCACACTACTAAGCTCTGACCAATCAGCTGCCTTGTCCCAATGCCATAAATGCCTTTAACCAACCTCCAGTTCGTAGGCTCGAGAGCGGGCCACACCAAGCTCCTTCGGCCAGACCGGGCTGCACTTGTGCAAACTCTTCTGCCAGTTACCGCGCAAAAAAAATACTCTCCGCTCATCCTATGGTCCGCTTGGAAGGTTGCACGGTTTAAAAAAATTCACTACATCATCGGACACATACACGGTCTTGGGACTTGAATCCAGCCTTCAGGAGGGACTTTTTATAGAGCCATTTTGACCATCTCTCTATGTAAGAATGGCAGTTTCAGACATTCACATATAATATAAATAAAACGAACAAATTTCACAGAGAGAGCCAACAGCAGAAACCTGAACATCAAAATTTGCTCTAATAACTTGTTCATCACTCTTTCGCCACTTTCGAAGGTAACACAGTTCGAAAACAGCCTCGACAACAGACAACCTTTCGCACAGGCGTGCCATTTACAGAGATGACAACCACAAAGATAGCAGTTCTACGAAGCAGATACTAAGCTACAGAAAGAACGCAATCGCGTTTTATGACGGTTATCGGATACAATGCAGCGTCTCATATTCGCTGCTCGACCTCCTGCGCGCTCTACTGAGCAGTCGTCGGAATCCTCTTGGGGTGTCTGACTCGGTTGACGAGCAGGACACAGTTGCTCAGGCGCCCACCGCGCTTTAGTGGCTCCTCCATGTGGACTGCAACACGCGGATAATCGATTTTGTTTGTGTAGACCTGGAGAAAAAGATGGCAATCTCCAAAGATGAAAAAGCAACTAGACATTTATGGTTAAGCATCAGCATCACAGCCCCTAGCTAACTCAGCTATTAGGAGTACATCGACCGTACATACCCTGTCGGTGAGAAGATGAGACTTCCAGGGAGAGGACTAGCCGTCTGCCCTCATATGCAAAGGCTAAGAAAATGATGTTGCTAAGACTTTGTACAATTCTTCTTCTGCACTATTATAAATGGTCACTACATTACTTAACTTTAATTAAAACTCCACATTCACGTGACTCCTTTCCTCTAGCACTCGATTCACTAAATCTACTACATGATTTCTGAAGCATATAAATTATAATTCAGTAATCTACTGAAAAAACTTCTATAATGTATTCAATATTCTGGTTTTCTAATCCAATAACTTCTATAGCATAATCAAATTGATTAATCTAATCTAATTACTTGCATGATGCAATAATAATTTAGTAATCTAATAACATGACTTCTACTACACATAACAAAACTTACGGCCGATCCTTTGGGAATGAGCTCATTCGAAAGATGCATGAGAACACCGTTGGCATAGATGACGTTGGCTGCCTCATCCTCGTCAACCGTAATGTACTTGTAGCCAACAGCTCCAGAATTACGGATCTCCTATCAACATAAACCACTTGGAAAAGTTTAAAACATCAACCACTGAATATACAACCATTAATTTTATTTCAATGGTCATTGTTCTTTATAATTATTGCATGTACTTGTATGAAGCAGTGTCATGCCTTTGCCGTTCTGGGCCCTACCACTTGGAATGGGCTTCCTCTGGACCTTCAACTTTTTCTGGAAACTCTTCTTTTTTCCACTCTTTCTATTAAGTCTTTGGAAGCGCCTGTCAGAAGATTTGTTGAAGAGTGCAATATCAATTCTCACTGATCGGTTCACTATAATATTATTGATATTACTTTATCCATCTTGTGGAGGAGTATTGAACCCGCATTCTCCAAGTTACAAGGTGAACGCTCTAACCCATCGGTTGGTGTACTCGTCATATCCGAGTAGGCTGTGAGCCACAGTTGGGGTTAAATGAAATCTGGCGAAAAATAATTTCGATTTTTGTTTCACAAACAGACATTTATGAATGATTGAACTCATTATTTGTACAAATTCGAGCGATACCATATAACATATCATAGCATAATACAACATGCCACAACATAATACAACACATCATAACATAACACAACACATCATAACACAATACAACACCTTAACATAATACAACACACCATAACATATGATAATCAACCGAGTCAAGTATCCAAGCCAAGTTTCGGTCCATCCCTAAATCCGACGATTACCTGAAACGTCTTCTGCGCCGCTTCGCTTTTTCCAATGGTCATCACTTCCGGTCCGGCCATGCTGATGTAGTCCTTCAGATGAACTGCTGGAGAGTTAACCTTGACGATGACTGTAGGATACTCCGGAAACGCTTTTCCAACTGCCTGTGCGCCCAAGAGGTTCGTGCGCGTCGACAGCCCAACAAAGATCTCTCTTCCTAAACAGAGAAAAATACAACAGATTACATAAACTACCCAACAAAACAAATCACAGTGTGACATAAAAAAATGACATATCATTACATAATATATCCTACCATAATATATCCTACCATAACATAAAATACCATGATATAATATAAAATACCATAACAATAACATTACATAACATAAATACTCATAACATCATAAAATACCCTGACATTATATAACATACCATAAACAAATTAAACATAATATAAAACACCATAACAATGTATATAAAATACCATGACATAATATAACATACCATAACAATAACATCATATAACATACCATAACATACTATGACATACCATAACATAATATAACATGCCACAAACATCATACAACAAACTATAATATAACATACTGTAACACAATATAACATATCCAAAAATAACATAATTTAACACAGCACAACACATGATAACATAACATAATATGCCACAACATAGTAGGGCAAAATATAACATAGTTAAAGCACAACATAACAATGCACGATATAACATAACTAGGTCAGACTTATTAATATAACAGCATTCTATAACAGCAGAGTATAAGAACATAATATAACATGAAATGTGTAATTCAACTGTTCAAAGTGCTCGCTTTATAATGTGGAAAGTACGGATTCAATCTTCCTACCATGAGACGGTTCCTGTGTAGGGACCTTGAGCAACAATGAGCAATTCCTTCACTCACAGTTGCTCAGATCCATTGATTGATGCTTTGTCATTAGATATGGGATGGTTATAACCACATAATAATCAAATTAAATAATAATATTAAATATGAAAATATGGTCGAATAAACTCGCCTGTCCAGAGAACATCTCCGCCCTCTACCGTCGCCTTCTCTGTGTCGACTTCGATGATTTTTAACCCGATTTCCTTACGCAGGACTTGCCGCACAACTGCGATCTGTACAGAGAAACAGAAGCTGTTAAAAAGAGTATAGGTTACTAGCCTAATTATCGTGTATTCAAAGGCCACTCTGTAACACTTAATTACTGCCGGCTGCTCGAGGTTAATGCCCGAAAACGAGAACATTAAGTGAAGTGGGAATCAACACCAAGTTCCGGGATAATCTGAGATCAAACCGGGGATAAAGAACATAACAAGACCTATTCAGGGATTGCTGAGGTGAATACAGGACTGTTGGTAGTCCTAGCTAAGAAAATACACGTCTAATTCGCAATTAAGAGTATGTGACTCATACGAAAAAATTTAAGCTATTTTATACCTCCCCCTGTCTTGACGGCTTGTTTGGCAGAGATGGTGGATTGCAAATGAGTGCCGTGCCGTTGATGACGACCGCTATGTCGTCGACAAAAAGTCCGTCTGGCTGTTTTTCGTCGCACGGTAGTTCGATCACGTCCACCCCTATTCGTCGGAGGGCATCGACAAGTTCCTCGTGTTCCCTTCTCGCATTATCGATGTTTATGCCCTGGCCGCGGACCAGATCGTAGGAAGAGGACTCCGCGAACGAGTTGGCCACGCGCGATACCAGCGCAAAGTTATACTTGAAACAGCTAGACTCGGTTGTCATGGTTAGAAGTTACGCCGGGAGTCAAATGATTAAGGAAATATAAGTCAAAATGCTGTTTTCTCGGTCAAATTAGACCCTAACCGGATCCGAAAGATTTTATCTCCAATTACGAAATACTAACGAATTAACATGAAGTACCGAACACGTGACTTAAAAGTGATACGCTTGAAAGGTTTTATAGCGCATTTATTTGATCGTTTTCAGACGAAAAAATATGGAAAACATCTCATTGGTGTCCACTATGGTTGTGATTTCGAATTGTCATGAATAGAATTGGGAAATATCTACACCAGCCAGCACATGCACACTCGAACGACTCGC
Organism: Bimastos eiseni; assembly: GCA_959347315.1. Lineage (NCBI taxonomy): Eukaryota > Metazoa > Annelida > Clitellata > Crassiclitellata > Lumbricidae > Bimastos > Bimastos eiseni. Next base: position 23,741,580 of record OY365813.1, on the reverse strand, counting down.
TAACCAATAACCTTTCTAAAGGTATATTGCCTGTTGAGAGTTATGGTGTTCAATGTACGCCACCAGCGCGGTAGCACGCTGACGTAGATTATTTAATTTATAGGCTTGCCAGCGAACAGTGATATGAATTGGATTAGGCTAGTTTTAGACCACTGCAGCGTGCCTGAGAGTTCTGTCTTGCTACATTCATTCGATGATATAAAAATGTAGGTCTATATATGAAGCGCATTTTAAAAATAAAAATAAATGTGCCTCTTTCTTCCCGTTCTATTTGGCCTTTATTCAACCGCATTTTCATTTCCTACGATAGACCTACAACTCTGCCCCTCCTCTGTAGGCTAGCCTACAACTAATCAGAGGCACTTTCAATGCGAGAAACCCCGTGGGAAAAGAGAAGTTGTAAGAATACGAGCAGATACAGAAGCGAGCAGCTCTCATGATAAGCTGCCGATGTCCAGCATAGGCTATACTGCGCAATAGGCCTATAGTGATCGTAACCTCCAAACTTCTAAAGCGGCAATTTAAGGCAGAGTGCAGAGCACATGCATATTCACGAGCGATTATTCTTTGGCACAGCTTAAAACCTGTTGATTTTCGCAGAAAAAGATTTCCGTCGTAAATTGTAATAGGCCTAATTGTGTGAATACTTCACTGTGAGCGGTTACTCTCATTATTCTATTCTATTAACAGATTTATAAAGCACAGTACAGCCTAATCCTCCAGTGCGAAAAACCACTTGTATGCGTTTGATAATGGAATAATAAAGGCCACACCTGCTTGCTATACTTACACTAATTAACCTCTAACAATGTTATACCGTTGGCACTCCAGTGCTTCCCGACGATGTGTCAGACCCAAAACTGAGCAAAGGAAGAGGGTGACGGTAATAACCATTTCTTATTAGTGTCGTTAAACTTCAATTGCTGCTATAGGGTCTACTATGGCCACTCTTGGCTAATTATCCACCGGGCAGGGTTTCACAAGTTGCTCACTTAAGCATTCTAAGGCGTGGCTATAGGCTGGTAGCGCTCCTAAGCAAGTTTATGAAGGCGCCACATAAATGCTTGAAATGAATGAATGCACGAACGAATGAATGAACGAATGAATGAATATACCTCATTTTGACTACACCGGTTGGTTGAGTATCATTCCCTAGGTGGAGTCGTGCAAAGCTCTACAGATGCTCAATTAGCTCTTCCGAATCGACAGTAACTCTCTCACCTAACGCTGCCGTGGCAAGCAAGGGAGCAACGAAATAATTATCTAGTCCCATATGCGTCAAGAAGATTAGGCCTAGGTGTATTATTATAATCGAGGTCATACATTCATTGAAATGCATAGAACATGAGGATGAATTATTTATTAATGTTTAGGGAATAAAGGTGTTGTGGTAGGACAGAAAAGTGGAATTGTGGAATAATTTCGGCCTCTTAACTACAAAAATATGAGGCTGCTATCGACTGAGGAGGCGAAGAGTTTGGGCCATGTTGAAAGAATCTCAGTTGACCATATCCCACGTAATTTTATTACATATTATACAATGAAATTATGTGGAATTTGGTGAACTGCGTCATTTTATGTAATGAAATTATGTGGAATCTGGTGAACTGAGATGCATATTATGCAAGGTCCGAAGGAAAGAGAAACAAAAACAGACGAAGACTACGCTGGATAGACAACATCAATGACGACATAACATCACTTGGACTAACATTAATTAGAGCAATGGACTTAACAATTGACCGAGGATAATGTATATAATTTATTCGTACCCATCGTTGTCGGAGGGATAGCAGCAACATGCACTGATGATGCTGATGATAATAGGCCCAGGCTGTGACCTGGTAACGGGCCAATAGAGGCCTAGAGCCGGCCTAAAGAGCTGCCACGTGTACTGGGTGAGCTTTCTGGTGAGGCAGCGATGATAGACAGGGCATAATGCATTGCTATGTGTAAGACTGTTAACGCTGCTTCTGCCTTGTATATTAGGAACGTCTGTTCGTACTAGAACCCTCCCTAACCACCTCCCTTATTGACCACTTCCCTACCCCCTCTATGACCACCCCTCCATAGCTACCTCCCTTACTCTCTCCCCTCAAAAACACCTCCCTTTCCGATGACCTCTATCATGCAGCTTGCTTCTCCCTCCCTCCCTCTCTCTCTGCCAGCTTCCCTCCCTCCTTGTTATTCGCCCTCCATGTCTGTATCCTACTTTCCCCTATGTTTCCCCTCCTGCTCCTCCTCCCCTATTCCTACATCCATCCTTTATCTCGCCTTCCGTCGCCCAGTGTGTTTCGCTTCCAGCCTACCTGTTCCACCTTCCTCCTCCTCCTCCTCCTTCTCGTATTCTTCCCTCTCCGCTTCCGACTCTTCCTCCTGTCCCTTCCCTTCCTGGTTTGCTCTTGTCTTCGCTTTCCTCTGTCCTTTCTCCGCTGCCTACGTGCTCCACTCCTTCGTTCTCATCCTCAATTCCCCTCTTTCACCGACTGTCTTAGGTCCTCCAGTCTCTCTCGCGACGGTCTTTTACACGTTCTCTCTCTCACTCTCTCTCTGTCTCTCTGTCTGTCTCTCTCCCTCTCTCTCTCTGTCTCTCTCTCTCTGTCTCTCTCTCTCTGTCTCTCTCTCTCGCTGTATCTCTGTCTCTCTCTCTCGCTGTCTCTCTCTCTCTTTCTCTCTCCCTTTCTCTCTCTCTGTCTCTCACTTTTATCTTTCTATTCTCTCTCTGTCTCTCTGTCTCTGTCTCTGTCTCTCTCTCTCTCTCTGTTTCTCTCTCTGTGTCTCTCTCTTCCTTTCTCTCTCTCTCTCTCTCTCTCTCTCTCTCTCTTTCTTTCTGTCTCTTTCTCTGTCTCTTTCTCTGTCTCCTTCTCTGTGTCTCTGTATCTGTCCCTCTGTCTATATCTCTTTCTCTTTTCCTCTATTATATATCTGTCACTGCCTCTGTCGCTGTCTCTGTCTGTCTCTGCCCCTGTCTATGTCTCTCTCTCTCTCTCTCTCTCTCTCTCTCTCTCTCTCTCTCACACACACACACACACACAGACACACACACACGCATACACACACACGAACGCTTTCTCTCTGCCCCAAGCAGCGCCTCCGTTGGCGACTATCGTTGCTCTCGGGGCCCAAAGAGGTACCAGAGGCCCCAAGGTAAAGGCCAACACATGTCTTCATCATCATCTTCTTCAGCTCACCACAGCTGTTGCTTGGCAGCAGCCTCAGCAGCAGCCGTTACCCTAAAGCATCTAGCGCGCTCGGCGGAGAGCACCTGACATCAGCCTCCATTCATGAGAGGCTGCGGCGTCAGGCGAACCCTCCATCATCCTCCGCACATACCAGGCTCCGTATCTCCATCAGTTGACGAAACGATCTCAACCTAGCGCTACCTCAAGGAGAACCCAAGGACTGGTAAGGCTGAAAAAGTGACATATGGCTCAAAGAGTTTGAAGACTCAAAACCCAAAGGAGTGGCGAGGCTCAAGGAATTGTAACTCACAGGAAGTTGGAATTCTCAAAGAGTGGCAGGGCGTAGGGAGTGCCACGGCTCTGTGAGGTGCGAATGGCTCTGAAAGTGCGCTACATAAATTCGCCGCTGTTGCCTCTGCTCTGAACTCCGCCACGGTTTGGACTTTGACAGTGCCAGTCTCAAACCTGAAGAAAGGAGGAGGGCGATACCAAATCATCTTCGATATGGAACGGTGTCGTTAAAAATCAACAACAGCAACAGCCTCTGCTCTGGGTCGACGCATCGCTGGTGAATAAGCCGAAGCCCAGAGCTTAGCGTTCTGGAGGCGCTTTTAGTTATCTGGAGTTGAGATTACGCTTACGAGATAAAAATACCTAGTTGTCATATCTTGTACTTCTATTGATCATAAGTCTTAAATCAATAATTAAACTGTAAAGTCTGCAGTACTGAGTATTGGAGTTTTGGTCGCACGGTACTTATTTCAGCGTAACTCTAAGCGCAAAGTATTTAGAGCGGGCCTTGTCGGGAACACAAAGGCGAATTCAACTTGGTGCTGGCGCAGGCGAAGATGTACGAGAGGGTAGAATAGGCGAAGGAATATGCGCTGCACTTGGATCCAACGCGATCCTCTACGATCTTCATCAATCTTATCCTGATCATCATTGATCAAATTCGATCGATCGTTATTCGATCCACTTCGATCCTCACCGATACTTAGTAGATTCTCTCGATCCTCTTCGATCATTATTCGACCTATTCGATCCTCTTTAATATACATCGATCCTCGTAGATCTTAGAAGATTCCCTTGATCCTCTTCGATCCCACTCGATCGTCTTATGTCACATTCGATCGCCTCGATCCTCATCGATCCTCTTCGATCCAATTCGATCCTCATCGAACCATGACGTTTCGTTCTATCGATGATCAAGCACGGTTCAATGTTTCTGGAACGGATGAGGAACGTCGTTGGAATAGACTGGAACATGGTTCCGTTGGTTCACGCTGTCGTCATCCTACTTGTCTGCGATTTTGCTCAAGTTCAAGGTAAGATCACATAGCCATCATCATCATCGTCATCATCGTCATCATCATCGTCGTCGTCGTCGCCGTCGTAAACGTAGTCGTTGTCGTCGTCGTCGACGTCGTCGTCATCGTCATCATCATCATCAGCGTTAGCATTCTCTATCGGCCTCTTCACATATACATCACAGAACCTTGCTTTAGATGTCATGCCTTCCCTGACTTTAATTCCATCTTACAAGGCTCTAACTAATCGGCTACCGTGACCTTCGTACCTGAGTCAGTATCAAGACAGGAAGCCTATGTACATTTCGTTCTAGACTTAAGACTTATCTATAATCAAATTATCAACGTATGCACATAATATATAAAATATATTAATATATATACAACGCATGCAACATATGTGTTATTAACATATATATATATATATATATTAACATATATATGTTAATATATATATATATATATATGTTAATAACACATATAACAACATATGTGTTATTAACATATATATATATATTAACATATATATGTTAATAACACATATAACAACATATGTGTTATTAACATATATATATATTAACATATATATGTTAATATATATATATATATATGTTAATAACACATATGTTGCGTGCGTTGTATATATATTAATATATTTTATATATTATGTGCATACGTTGATAATTTGATTATAGATAAGTCTTAAGTCTAGAACGAAATGTAATTAGAGACTGTACAGAACGAACAGATACAGAGAGCAAGAGATATTGAACAGAAACTAGAGATACAGAGAGAAGGATATTGCGTAGAACGGACAGATACAGAAAGGGAGAGACAGAGAGAAAGAGACAGATAGACAGACAGACAGAGACAGAGAAAGATACAGAGAGAGAGAGAGAGAGAGAGAGAGAGAGAGAGAGAGAGAGATTGAACAGAACGGACAGATACAGTTAAGGAGATATCGGACAGTACGGACAGATATAAGGAGAGAGACATTAATCCGAACGAATAGATACAGTTAGCGATAGATTATATTGAGCTGGACCGACATTGAGTAAGGAGAAAAGGGTTCCAAAATCCATTCCCAGTAACCTAAGTAGGGGGGTTTGAAGAGAAACGGGGCAACCATCGGGTGGAATTTATTGCCCCGTTTGTTGCGGCCTGATCAGGGGTCACATATAATGTGTTAAATGAAGAGATATTTAGTTGATGGGGAGAGGGGCAGAAGACCCGTGTGAGGAGGGGTCTGATGATAAAAATAATAGGAACCCTTCTCGCCTCCGTGTTTATCCTACTCGGTGCTAATTGCGAATGAATGAATGGATGGATGAATGAACAAGAGATGGGTTGCAAGTGTGGATTGGGTAAGAACAAATGAAGAAAGGAAGAAAGAAAGGGCGAAATGAAAGATGGATGGATGGTGGAAAAGGAGTTGGAAACAAGCATTGGAGAAAGGAAGGGAGATAGAAAGCAAGGAAGGATGCAGAGAAGCATAGAAGGAAGGAAGGAAGGAAGGAAGGAAGGAAGGAGGGAAGAGAAGAGTCGAGCCTAGGCTGCGCGTTTGTTGTTTACGAAAAGACCCTGGAGGTTGGAAGTACTTGGTAATGCGACAGAGGAAGAGGAGAACTGGAGCGATGAAGAGGAAGAGCTGAGGAATGGGATTAAGGAAAGAGAAGGTAGACTGGTCGAGGAATAGAAATATTGAGGAAGAGGAGACAAGTATGAAGGCAGAGGAAGGGATGAAGGTGGAGAAGGAGAGGGAGGAGGGAAAGAGACAGAGATGGAGGGAGTGTGTGTGGAGCAGGAGGATGAGAGAGAAGAGAAGAGACCAGAAGGAGGCAGAAGATTAGGATTTTTAAAAGAAAGAGCAGAAGCCAGAACAATTTCCTTCTGTATTTAATTCCTTCTTTCCTTCCCTTCTGCATTCCCGTCTTTCTTCACCCTTCCTCTGACTATTAATAATTATGTTCATTCAGTCAGTCAATCTTTTAATCAGTTCGTTCGTTCATTCATTCATTTGTTCACACACACACACACACACACACACACACACAAACATACATCGGAGACTTGATGATCAGTGGGATAACCGAAGAGTATCGTAAATCTGACGTCTGAATTCTTTCTCCATCCGTCCTGTATATCTGAAAGATCATCTGCAACCAGACGCCCTTCTGTAATCTTTAGACACCATCTCATTCTCCACACACACACACACACACATATATATATATATATATATATAGTCAACATATAGTAGTATAGCTGCACCGAATATTCGCATTATTATTAATATTAATATTATTAGTTATGTCAATATTATTATTATTATTATTATTATTATTATTATTATTATTAATATTATCATTGATATTGTTATTACTGCGGCTAGTAAGCGCCAAGTATTTCGTAGCGTTCGCCCGGAGTGTATGGAGTGTATGGAGTGTATGGAGTGTATGAGTGTATGGAGTGTATGCGTTTCCGAAATGAATAACATTGAAACAACGAAGGATGGAAGCGGATAGATGTTTTAAGAGACAGGATTTGTGACTACGGCATAATTTACACGCCATTACAGCATGATACTCGAACTGTTCTGCGATCTGTTTAAGTAATTACCCCCATCTGCTCGGACGAGTTCCGCCATCGCTCGGGGCATACGCGGTGCGAATATGGAACACACCCGAGGAGATGTTACTTCTTGAGGCCATGGCCACAGGGTAATTAAGCGGCGGAGGGGGTTTTAATGGTGAGCAGAACTGCAGGATGGAAAGGAGGGGGGTTGGGGAAGGGGAGGTAGAGGAGGAGGAGAAGAAAGACCTTGGCGTGTTAAGTCAATGAACAGAGGTCAACAGTATCTTACTCATTTGCTTCATCTAATTACTACAAAGTATTCCTATGAGACGATCCAATTCTCAGAACGCTTTGAAGAAGCTGACCCTTCTCCCGAAGAGGTGGAAGCGGCCACGCAGCGAAGGGTGAATTCTGTTCGCTACTCCGAGAATCAACCCCATAATACCCTAGCTCATCAACCGGTGAATGTATCAACAAACTGTTTTCCACAAAAGAACGACAGCGGCTGCCCGCCTATTGACTTGGTGGGCACCTGCCAGATTGTCTCCCGCCCGCGCCAATTAAATCCGCCAAATACCACGAGATTCACGGTGGCTGGATCGGGAAATCGGGGATGACGGGGAGTGTGCGAGTCGTGGGGAGCCTGGGGTGTATTGGGGTTTCACAGGGGAGGCAGTAATTCGATGGCGGTTGCAGTTTAACGACACAGTGTGATACATAGATCATCGGCGTCGCCCTCCTTCTTTATCCAGACTTGGGACTGGCACTGTCAGAGTGCAAAAAGTGGAATTCGATACCAGGGGAGCCGGAGGTGGAGTGGACCGCGGTCTTAATGGGGCAAGGAACTCTGTATTTGTATTAGTATGTGGGAGATCATAGGGATGGGAATCGTTGAAAAGGTGGCTGTTCATTGTAGGGTTTAGAAGACAGCTGGGCGATAAAAGGGGTGAGTAATGGGGAGTAGGAGTTCTTCTGGGGTAGTGGTGCATTTCTTATGTTCCCCGTAAGAGAGGTAGTGGGGGGATATAATGGGGTGAATCACGACACGGATAGATGAACTCTCTTTCATTGCTATTGCGACTAGGAGTTGTAATTGCCAGTTGAGAAGGATTTCATAAATGTGGTTCCTTAGCGTAAAAGGATTTTGGTTCCTTAGTGTAAAATGATTTTGGTTCCTTAGTGTAAAAGGATTTTGGTTCCTTAGTTTAATTGTATCAAAGGCATCAATGAAATCAACGAAAAATCAAATGAGTCAATAAGTTAATAAACAAACCAATCAACAAATCAGTCAATCAATCAATCAATAAATACATAAATAAATAAATTCATAAAATTTAACTACCTAATTAACGACATTAAAGATTATAAGGGCTCCCTCGCAGACACGTATTGCCGGCCGACGACTTCCCTAAGTTAGTGTGCTGGTTAACTACTTAATTAAGTCGATCAGTTAATTACTTTGCTTGTCGGAGAGGGAGAGAGAAAGAGACAGACAGACAGACAGACAGACAGACAGACAGACAGACAGACAGACTGAGAAATATGGAGGAGATTGGCCATTAATAAGTGCGTGAAACAATAGTGCCAGCACTGATAACAGACATAATCATATACATGTAGGTGCATACACATATATATATACATACATACATACACATATACATACGTACCTGACAGATATCAGCCAGAAAAGAGACGTCAGCTCGAACATGTGCGCCATAGACTTAGTCCACCATATGCCAACCATCTCTCTCTTACTCTCTGTCTCTTTCTCTTTCTCATTCTCATTCTCTCTGTCTCTCTGTCTATCTCTCTTTCTTTGTATCTATCTATCTATCTATCTATCTATCTATCTATCTATCTATCTATCTATCTATCTATCTATCTATCTATCTATCTATCTATCCATCTATCTATCTATCTATCTATCTATCTATCTATCTATCTATCTATCGATCTATTTATCTCGCTGAATCATTCTTTATTTTCTTATCTCTCCCTTTCCTCTGACTTTACCTCTCTTTCTCATCCTTCCTTTTAAACTCCTCCTCGCTTTCTCTCTCTCCCCCACTGTCCCTTTCTATCTGTCTGTCTGTCTGTCTGTCTGTCTGTCTGTCTTCCCTCTTTTTCCTGTGTCTGGCATCCTTCGTCGCTTTTTCAGCAACATACCTATTAACGGGTGCAACCAAGGCAACGCATTTCATCTTCCTTTCATCATCTTTGCGTCTCCTGCTTCATCAACAGCAGGCACTCGAGTTTTGGCGGATGGATGGATGGATGGATGGATGAACATGCACCTCATAGCAACACTTTCATCGCCTGCCAACCGAATGAGGGCAAGACATTGGAATGCACCTGTGGGAAGATCTTAAGAGAGGGTGGAAGGGAGGAAAGGGGGAGGGAAGGAGAGAGAGGCAGACAGACAGAAAGATTGACAGACATCGACAAACAGAGAAAAACAGAGAGAGAGAGAGAAAGAGAGATACACATAGAACAGACACAGAGAGAGGCACTGAATGACGCAGGCACTGCCGTACAGAGGGAGGAAGAAAGAGTGAGATAGACAGAGTGAGATAGACAGAGTGAGATAGACAGAGTGAGATAGACAGAGTGAGATAGACAGAGTGAGATATAGGGGAACGGACAAAAGCCCCCGATTTTGGGTAGGACATTTGCCCCCGGACAAAATCCCCCCCTAGTGTGAAGTATGCACGGATGATGACAAGTTATATATTTAACTGCCATGATGTAAAATATTTGAAAACAAGCAACTAATTATCGTGTCGTATAGGAAACAAAGTGAGTCCAGTTCTGAATCTTTATTTATCTTGCTGGATGCATAGATACTGCAAACAGTCCGTGACACGCCTTAATGAGCCTTACAGTTGGTCAGCAAACTGTCAGTGACATGCAATAATCATCTCCTGTTAATTAGAGAGAGTGGGTGAATACCTCTATATAGATGATAATCTAAGATTATAAGCGGTGAAGGTCAGCTAGTAAGTATGCCTACAGTTGGTCACAGTCAATCAGTGACACGCGATAATCAACTCTCTGAAAGTGGGTGAAGACCCCTATAGATGAAAATCTCATAAATGTGTGCCTATAAAACGAAGACTTCTAATGTGCACACCTCATGTAACGAGCCATTTCGTCTTCAAACTTTGCAGGTATTGGAACCAAGCAACATGTCAACCCGCTAAAAATAGATATTTTACAGGTTTAGTAACACTTAGCCGACATGGACACATCCATGCACACATATACATTGTGTGCATACAACCATGCATCATATACACACATATACAAGCATGCATATGCAATCTGTGCGAGCTTATGGTCTACACGGGGGGGGGGCTTTTGTCCTAGTTGGGAGGGGCTTTTGTCCGGGGGCTTTTGTCCGGTGGGGCTTTTGTCCGGTGGGGCTTTTGTCGTACACTCGAGATACAAATACATGCATGTTACAGGCAATGTGTCAAACAGGGATTGTGTAAAATGCCTGATTTCGTAGAGTTCGGGCAATTTGTAAAATCACCCATTTAAGGTTAGGGTTAGAGTTAGCGTTAGGGTCAGGTTTAGAGTTAGTGCACGGTTAGTGCAGGGTTAGGGTTGGTGTAGAGTTACGGTTTTACAAATTGACTAGGCATTTTACAAAATACCATGTTCAGCACATTGCCTGTAACATTAGCCTATATAGAGCAACGCACAGAATATGGACAATGACAAAACACTATGATGAGTACTTGAGTACACTTTCGGCGTGAAAATAAGAGAGCAAGGGAGAGGCCTAAACAATCGCCCTATATGCCGAGTCCAAGAAAACCGAGGTGTCCAACACCTCATACTCACAGCTGCCTATCTGGGTTAACTTAAGGAACTGCTGCTTTTCTTTGGCAGTTAAGCACATCTATACTACCAAATGATCTGCGTATTAAGTGGCACTAAACTAACGAGACGTCTCCATAAAACTTGCTGTGCAAATGATCGGTGCCCGATGGTAAAAATAAGGTCGACAGTAAATATTTTCGGATGAGATTCTGCAAACGAGAGGTTAACTCCAAGCGCTTAGTTTTTCTGCTTATAAGCGAGTACACCACTTAACGTTTGTGGGTGGTGATGAGGACGATGACGATTAGGGTGACGATAATGATGACGACGACAACGACGACGACGATGATGATGATGACGATGATGACGATGATGATGATGATGGTGATGATGAAATACAACAGGAAGAAGAGTCTGTCTGTCTGCCTGTCATTCTCCCTCTCTCTCTCAATGTTTGTGTGTATACATATATTTTGTCTGTCTCTCTTCGTGTACTTCTCTCTCTCTCTCTCCCTGTCTTTCTCTCTCTCTCTCTCTGTTCTGTGTCCGTGTCTGTGTCTCTCTCCTCTCTCTCTTCTCTCTCTCTTTCTGTCTGTCTGTCTGTCTCTCTCTCTATCTGTCTCTCTCTCGTGTATCGCTCTCATTCGCTCTCTGTCTCTCACTGTTTCATTAAACAGAGTCAAGTTGTTCCACCTTCAACTACCCAACCCATTTAGATGCAATCTCAGAACAACTACTCGTGAAACGAACCCTGAAACCGGGTCAGTTGACACCTTATTTATGTTCCAAATGCACGAAAACTGCCCTGGACTCCAATGCTCCGTGGATGCCAGTGCACATGTCAAATGCAATACGACCTTATTCAACACATCTTTGTCCCGCATTCCACGATTTATTCTCGTATCATCTTGCTATACAATACAACTGTAATTTGACGATGCCATGTGCGTAAAACGCTGAGAACTGCAGGTTGAAGCCAGTCAACAGAGAACATTTGGAACCACAAGGTATCCGGTTTAGTGCGAAAGGCAGACTCTTGGTGGGAGTGATGCGAACATGACACACCTACTCTACTGGGGAACACTGTTAATGGGGGGAGGGCTTCTGATTGCGCATTACTAGTTGCGCTATGTAACGATAACGATGATTTCATTGCAACCAAATCAAATCAATTGACAAAGAAGGTGTAACATGATTGACATGTTAAACAAGAAACTAATTAGGCTATCATTGAACAATGTTAGGTTCGAGGGAAGGCCCTAATTTCTATCCTTCCTGTGACAGGGCCACCCATAACAGCATCTGCAATAGGATATCTTTACTGAGCGCTGTGATAATTATATAATGAAATGAGTAGATATTAAACTATATAGTAATGAAAGTTATGAATCTACGGATACAATACACCAGGGTCTGAAAAGAAACAGAAGGATCGGACGTTGGGGATTTTCAAGGAATCTGTGGAATTTCGCACCGCAAACAGTTACACTATATGGACTGCTTAGTATCATTTAGTACCAGGGTGGATTGTAAGGCTTATTTAACTACCTTTTTCGGATGTATACAAGGTACATAATGTTCTAGGTAGGGGCCTGTGGTAACAATACTATTTTAACCTTCAGTCTTTGTCTCGAATTTAAGATTATATACGTGTGTATTAGAGTGTTCTCTCTTTATTTCTTTGACGGTCCTTATATTGCGTTGTTTCTTCGTTTCTTCATTGTTTCTTCGTTGTTTCTTTCTTGTATTGGTTCTTTGCTGTTCAGCGAGCGAATTTGAAAAGTACCATGGTCCACTCTGACTCTTTTAATACCCACCCTTAGACTGTTCTGTTCAGCCGTACTAGGGTTGGGAGTGCTCCTGAGTGGTAACCTTGAAGGGCGCTAAATAAGTCTTTATAATGAATGAATGATTCAATCAATCAATCAATCAATAGCCTAATTCAATCGAGGAGCAGATGTCATAAAGACGAGCATTCGCTGGACAATTTCCCGGTTATCAATAATAATCGTGTACATGAGTTTTGCCTATATACGTGTCCTGTACAGCCCCCAAGAAATGAAGTTCTTATCGACCTTAGGGCAGTGAGAATTTATTGAGAATTTAGTCAGTAACAAGCATAAATACCCAGTAAGTCGAACACTGCAATACAGACTTAGAGAGTTCCAGATAAGCAGCTGTGGATGAACGCAGGCCAAATACAAGACGTGTAAAAGGTACAACATAGGCCTACTTTCCAGCAGATGCTGTTCGAAGACGGTAGCGGCCTTCTTAACAGAGCTGCAATTTTATTGCATCATAAAGAAAACAGCGCAGAACTCAATTTGCCTATAGATAGAAGAGTTGCTTCGACTGCGTCCTTTGACCTACCCTCCTTGACCTTTCATCTAACTTCCTTCCGTCAGCACTAAATAATAATAATAATTTTCTTGTTATTTCAAGCTGAGATAACGCAGCGTGATTACAGACACAGTACGAACGTGGGTCCTCGTGTGTGGAACAACCTCCCATCTGACCTGCGCTCTCTCCCGCGCGACCTGTCTGGCTCTTTCTATAAACTTCTCAAGACTTTCCTGTTTGACCGGGCCTGGGTCTGGAGCGCCTCTGAATAGTTAAATTGAAGAGGCGCTATATAAATTGCATTGATTGATTGATTGATTGAACGAATGATGTCAAGTTATTACAGGAGTACAGACACTAACAGTAGTAGTAGCTTCAGTTTAACGACGCCGAGTGATAACACAGATTATCAGCGTTGCCTTCCTCCTTTATCCGGGCTTGGGGCTGGCACCATAACAGTAGCGGAATTCATCAACGCAGTCTTGAAACAGCGTGGCGAGCGTATTTACCAATCTAAGAACGAGGTTTTCCACTCGCGTTCCAAGAGGAAGATTTGACTCCTGAGAAAGTCCGACGAAAACCGGAATACCTTTAACCCTATTTCCGGTCCTACAATGCCCCTACGACCTTAAGGGTGATGCGAAGACGTGCGGTCAACCTCTGATCCCGACATGCCTTTACAAGCGGTGGTCTGTCTCTCCCGGCTTTGAAGCAAGATTCGTCGCTGAGAAGGGTGGCCCTGAGAACCTGCCAGAGCGATAAATCCATCGGAGTTCTAAGCTGTCTTCTCTTACAAGACGTGTTTGCTTGAGCTGAAAGCTGGACGTCAAAACACGCGGTGACGATGAGCGGTGGAGAACAGGTGAGAAGACCGTTCGAAGCACGTTTGGCATCTCCCTCCCTGGCTATTATCTCTCTCTCTCTCTTTATCTCTCCCTCTCGTTTTCCCGATCGGGGATGTTCTTGCACGAGTGATAGTATGGCTTCTTATATCGGTGGTGAGAAAAGAAGGGGAGGAGGTGGAGAAGAAGATGGAGAAGGAGGAGAAAGAGAAGGAGATGGAAGAGAAGATGGAGGGAAAAGAGGAGAAGGCGGAGAAGGAGGAGCTAGATGAGAATAGGAAGCCATAGGAGAAGGTAGGAAGACGAATGGAATAAGAGGAAGGGAAGACGGAGAGGGCTGGTCAAACTGGGTAGCCTGGCTATTTGGCTCATAAATTAATTGGGGTGACTAATTATTTGGGTTGACTGATTAGCTGGACTCACGGATTAATTATTAGGCTTATATTGAGTTTACTTGTAAATTTGGTTGACTGTTTGGCGGGTTGACTGGGGTATTGAGTTGATTAATTAATTGGGTTGACTGGTTAACTGCGTAAGCTGTTTAAACTGAGTCAAGTCAACTGAGTTAACTAATTGTCTCGCCGACTGACTAACTGACTTACTGAATGAATTAGCGAATGAATGCATCAATGAATGGGTGAATGAATGAATGCATAATGGGTGTAGGCCATATGGATGAATGTATGGCTTTATCTTCTGACCAACTGATAGGCAAGCTGGTTAAACAGTTCCCAACACTGTGTTCAGCAGATATGTTGTCCCGTTATATTACCCGTACAATGGCAAGACCTGTTTCAGCCATAACCCAAGAACAAGGATCTAATCTTCTTTGGAACTTTTTCCGTCCGAACTGTTCCTTCCAATGCCTCAATTATAAATTATGCCAATCTCAAAAGCTCCTACTCCTACATGTATACAGATTGGCAAGTCCTTTTATCTCGTATTCTCTTTACACGAGCTCGTATCTCGTATTTCTCCCAGCACGCCCGCAAACACTCCAGGTGTACACCCAAGTGGCCGAGTTACACTCGCCTCGTGTTCCTGATTAGTTTCGTGCGCTCTCGGAACTCAGAGTAGACTTGTTCTAGGAGCTGGGAAGGCTCAGCGCCATCGTGTGATGGTTGGATGCACTAGGCATTGGCGCCTTAGTTACTAGTTGCGTGAAAATCAGCGTGCATTTATCAAAGTGGGTCACTGCAAGAGAAGACTAATTGAAACAATTAATTTAACAATAATAAAGCGTTAGTTATAGGCAATGAAATTGAATACGGTACAACTACAGTTAAGCATAAAAGGATTTTAATGAAATGAGTCAGTTGGCAGAAGATCAGTTGCCAAGACAGACAGATAGACAGACACACAGACAGACACACAGAGAAGAAGACAGAGACAGACAGACAGACAATAAACATTATTATCAAAAATAAAATTTGAATTGTGGTGACATTTGTGTTTGAGTATGACAAAGCTGTACACTTATTTCCACACTGTAAGCGTAATCGTAATCTCCAAACCTCTACAGCGCCACTTGAAAGCCGAGCGCAGAGCACCAGCTTATTCACGAGCGCTGAAGCAACCATTCCTCCAACTATAGACCACTTGAGCGCAATGGTAGCACCTAGTTTCACACTCCTCCACTTTGAATGCAAGACATAGTATATAAGTCATTACCCTGTCAGTTGTCTCTCTCCTGTATGACCATACGCCCTCAGGCTCTCAATTGCCCCTCTATTGCTCCATACCGGAAGTCTAATGGTCTACTCAGGCCGACACCTGGCGGCTAAAAATAAACAAACACAAGTTTGTGAGCTATATTAAGAGCTGAATGAACTTAGGATTACTGCAATCTCGAATCAAGAGCAGCTCTTGGCAGACGGAACAACACAACTCTTTATTGCTGCTACTTGTCAATCTTGTGGGAAATGTGGGAACTTGACCAAGATTATTTTTTTCAGATTCTCTGGTCGATGTTTAGTTTACTCAGTAACTATTTATCGATTTGTGATTTACTTAAGATTTATCATAGTCTGCACATATTATTTCGCAAATAAATGCAATACCTGACATTTGATGGCGAAGGGTCAGAATAAATGACCTTCCTTAAGTGTCCTCGGTTATTTCTCAAACTTGTCCATTGCTACCCTTAGTGTTAGTCCAAGTGATGTTATAATCATCGTTTATGTTGTTTATTCAGAGTAGTCCTGGTCTTCATTTATTTATTTTTATTTCGAATCTTGTTTGGTGTGGGATTCGATCAACTGGCTTTCTCTCTGCATTGCCTATCAATTTTTTTATGAAGCACCCGTGAATAAACTGGTTCCACGACCTAGCTTTTGTGAGCGCTGTAGAAATGTTGAGCGTTACGCTTACAATACACGTCCAAACCATCGGAATCTTTGTTGAACCAATACAGTTGTTTGGATATCTGAGTATATGCTGCATGATTTATGTCATCATCTCTCATTTTCTACTCTGTTCATTTACCTTATACAACTCATCTTCGCCTTAAGAAATATTTCTCGTCTTCCTATCGCCGGATCCACCATTCGGACCCGTAAATAGGAGTAAAAAATAATCATAGAAAAAATGTTCATAAACTAGATGCTCTGACCTAATAACTCTGTCCTGACATAGCAATATACAGTCATATACATATTTATCAATTGTTCTGACCCAATTAACATGACCTGATGTATTAATTTTTAATCATACACATGTTTACAAATGAGATGCTCTGACCTCATTACCCTGACCTGATATTCATTGGTTAATCGGGCTTGTATAGCGAATGATACGTGGACATAAACCGTTGATGATATCTGAGTGCGTGAGAAGAGAGTCCGCCAGAGGAAGACAGACCAAGTGTCGACTGATGCGACGGTTGATGATGCTGGTATGTCTCGGACAGATAGATGCCAGGACCGCCGATAGAGATGTCCAGCCCTGCAGGATGGAATTTTGGGATGGGTCCATTTTTTATTTCTTAGGAAAGATGCTGTACGGGTAGATGAGATGTGGTGAGTACCTGATAACAGGTGTTAAATGGTAGAGTGGTATGCACGATATATAAGTGGTGGCTCTGCATGGACATTTCCTACAGAGGGGCCACGAAGGGACCGGGGAACATGAGAAAAGACCCTGGCCTGTTGGATGTCTTGCATCGTTCAAAATGAAAGTGGACTAAAATTTGGAGAAGCCACAACTCAGTTTGTGAGCACTGTCATCCTTCTGCCTCCTTTAGAGCTGCCATTGATGTATGTAGGTTTGTATACTAGATGCGTTGATGGATGGATGAATGTAAGGGAACTTTGGAAAGAAGCGCAGAATATTGGAAGCACGTTGTACAATTTGTTACTTCAAGTAGTTGTCAGTTTGAAATAAAAATAAACACAAGTATAATTATGTTACGTCTTGTCTTAATGGGTCGGAATGATCGCAGCCTACATGACATCAGTATTTACTGCTTTTACTAGAGATTATCTCTTAGATGGCACGAGCCTTGTCTATGTACATTCTAGGTCATGTGCCTAGCATGTTTTGAGTCCCAATATAATTATATGGAAGATAATATTATGCTTTGAAGGCAATATGCCCGAAGTCCGCTCTTCGACTGCTGTCAGAGACGAAAGAAATCTCCCGCTGTGAAGTATATAATAAGACGCATCGTAGAAGTTTTCATCGCTTTGAAATTATCTAATTTGCTGCAGTACAAACGAATTTATTAATATCGCATGTTTTTATGTACCCAACGGCCGTGCTAAATCTCAGCCTGGATAATCGAATCGCTTATAATTCACTTGACCATTTCACTAAAAGCATCAACCGATTATCATGCCGTAATGCGTTTAACTTCACGAATGGCTTATTGTTCTTTTGGCGTCTCTGGCACCAACCACAAATTGAACTCCGAGAATATTATCTACTGTATCACAATCAGTTTGGGACGCCGGCCAATTAGTGACGATGTGTACTAATAAAGTAATCTCCATTTTCCTCGTTTATTTGTGATTATTTCATTGTTACCCTTTGTTTTAGTTTAAGAGGTTTCAAGTTATCAGCTGTGCTGTTTATTGTTTAGCCATCCAACATTCCAGCGCAGTCTTTCGCTGTCTTTGTTTCTTTTTCATCTCAATTCAGAGAGGGCCAGTCACAAGCAATTGGCACAATTGCATCAGTTTAGACCGTAATCGTAATCTCCAAACTTCTCAAACGCCACTTGAAAGCCAAGCGCAGGGCACCAGCCTATTCACCAGCGTTCGACCCGTTCAGCAAATTCATACCGCGGAACACAGTCGTCTCGATTATCAATCTTCGAAAGAATACGTCCGAAACTTATGCCATCCTGTCCTATAATCTGCCCGGTTTTTTCGTCTGCACCTACAAACCTTTGCCCGTCTTGTCTGGGTCTATTTTTATACGGAATAGTCGATGTAGGAGTAGCTAGGCTCTCTTCCCACTTAGAGCTGCGTGGGAGTATATTCTGTTCTATCTTTCGGTGAGAGACGTTCTTCCGTCCTGGAGTCAATGAATTGCAGAAGTGCTCGGAATGCTCGGGTATTTCTTCTGCCTTAGGAATGAGACAAGCGTTAGGAACACAATCTCCATTCACGAAATGTGGCCCAAAGGATTGCAGTAGATGAGCCTGACTTAGCGGATACAACTCTCTGCACACTCTTTCTGGAACACTCTTGAAACCGGTTTTCGGTAATTCCACTGAAAGCGAAATCTGTCTGTCTGGCTGGTTACGAGTCTTTCTGCCTGTGTATATGTCTGCCTGTCTGTATGCATGTTTGTCTGTCTGTGAGTCAGTCGTCCAGTGTGTATCTATGTCTGTATGCCTGCCTGTCCGTTTATGTCTGTATGTATGTCTGTCTGTCTGTATGCCTGTAGGTCCGTTTATGCCTGTCTGTCTGTGTATCTACCTGTCTGTCTGTCTGTGAGTCTGTCCGTCCGTCCGTTCGTCCTTCTGTGTGTCTCTCTCTCTCTATGGATCTGTCCGTTGGTGTGCATACGTGTACTGTCTATATAAACCCCCATTCCTACACCCGTTTGCAATGAATGCAGTCAAATAAACCCTTTCCGAATGGGCGTCGCCCCTACCGCTGATAAATCGTCTTCTGCCTGTGTTCGGGTATCCCCTCGTGGGACGGATAGGATTGGAACCCGTGGAGTTGATCTGATACCAAAGCCACCGCTTCCGCTCTGGCAAAACCACCAGCGCCAGATGAGGACGAGATTTGGCAGGTGGTCGTTCAAACCGAGCGGGATTGCTGTAGAATTATCAGAGCTTCGTTCGAAGGCTGCTGTGCTGGTCTGAGAAGAGGATTCGGAGGAGGTGTGTGTGTGTGCAGGAGGGGTTTATGAAAGGAACTACAGCCTGTTATCATTTTCGTCGTCGTCGTTATCATTATTTTATCATTATTATTATCGTCATCGTCATCGGCATCATCATTTTACTATTGAATATTCTTATCAACATCATCATTGCTGCTGCCACTTTCATAATTATCATTATTTGATTACTATAATAATCATCATCATCGTCGTCGTCGTCATCATAGTCATTATCATCTTTATTGTTGATCATCATCATCGTCGTCGTCGTCTTCCTCATCATCATTGTATCAATATTATTATTATCATCATCATCATCATGATTATCATTACTATCATTGTCAATTTTCATCATTATGATTCATTATCAGCATTAGTATCATCATCTTTGTCGGCGCCTTTGAAGCTGCCAATTAGAGTGCGTGAGCTGTGTTTAATGGTGTTTTCTTAACCTGATGCTAATCAGTTGATCCTCTCGATCAAAGGGAAAACGATATCCAAGCATTGTAAGGCATGTCTGCTCGTCTCATGTCTATTCATGTTTGTATGTAGACGGGTTATGTATGCGTTTTTGTACGTATGTGTGTATGTATCTATAGATGTTTTATGCATGTATGTGTGCATTTGTATTATTAAAATGTATGTACATGCATAGAGGCTCATAATATATATGTGCATATATTAATATGTATTTATTTAAATTAATTATTTTGTATAAGTATGTGTGGATTAATATATGTATATGTATTTATTTAAATTAATTATTTTGTATAAGTATGTGTGGATTAATATATGTATATGTATTTATTTAAATTAATTATTTTGTATAAGTATGTTTGGATTAATATATGTATATGTATTTATTTAAATTAATTATTTTGTATAAGTATGTGTGGATTAATATATATGTATATGTATTTATTTTAATTAATTATTTTGTATAAGTATGTGTGGATTAATATATATGTATATGTATTTATTTTAATTAATTATTTTTGTATAAGTATGTGTGGATTAATATATGTATATGTATTTATATTATATATATGTATATGAATTATGTGTGTATGACTGTATGTATGTATGGATATATATTTTATAAGTATTTACTTGTACGTTTATATTTATTTATCTATGAATCTACGGTATATATATATATATTTATATATAATATATATATATATATTTATATATATATGCGTTATTAATATATGTATAGATATATGTGTATTTATTTCTTTACTTATATATGCGTTTGCATGCGCGCGTAGGTTGTATCACCCAAATCGAATCCGACATCTAAGGGTATAATTGAATTGGTGTTGAGGGCTGATATAATTAACCCCAGCACTGCGATCTCTCCTACCTACTCTTCCAACAGGTTGGCATTAATTCTGCGGGGTAATAACTAGCGTGTGGCGTGCGAGGGAGCGCCTTGGGGTGTCGCATAGAGGGGAGGGAAATGGGTAATTGTATCCAAATGCGGGGATGGTGTTAATCAGAGAGGGTAGTTGCCCATTTCTCAAACTGCCGTTTGCAGGTTCATTCGAAAGGTGTTATAAGCACCTGTGCACTAAAGCAGTGGTTCCCAACCTATTTAGTCTCAAGGACCACTTATAAATTTTGCATCTAATTCGCGGACCACCACTGAAATTGTGCCACTGGCGCAATAAATGGCTATTATTACTATTATTTCTATAGTATAAAATGTAATGCTGATATTATAATAGACATGTAACTATACTATAGGAACTATGCAGCTATACGGTTACTATTGTACCACAAATTCGATAACAATCAGTATTTTACTCATTTGACATTACTATTAATAAATGTCTAAACGTTGAAGCGAAACAAGAGAGATGCAACATAAATATCGGATTACTTCGCTTGTAATTTGTGTGATATATATAGATATATAATATATATATATATATACATATATATATATATGCTGGTTGTGTTTGTTCGTTTGTGTTTGTGTGTTATATTGTTTGTTTGTGTGGGTGCACATTACCTGTATAAATTATCCTGCGCAAGACTCTAGCAGATAATTTCGTCACTAATTTCCTAGAGAACGCCTCTGAGTAGAAATCTTGAAGTGGTGCTATACAAATGCTTGATTACAAAAATCTATGCACACGAATATTATATATATGTATATATATATACATTCAAATATATATATTTGGCTGTGTATGATGTTCTTGACTGTATTTTTGCTCAAAGGTCACCAATTGAAGAGTGTTTATTTCTTTATACTGACTGTGCATGCCTGAGCCGTGTGTCAGAAGTCATAAGGTCGGCCGGGTCATGGAGTTTAAGTCAATGATTGACTCGTTGGTCGAATCTTTTCTGGAGAGACGATGCGAAGATGCTGAAAGCAAAACATTGGCCTGATGCGATGTTATCACAGTAGATTCCTCTCCTGATGTCTGCTATCAACAGCCATTCGAGTGGTCATGCAACACGTGTCTCTTAGACACTAGACACGCACTGCTGCTGCTTTTTGCCGCACGCATTTGTAAAAAATTGAAAAATGCAGTGTTCGAGTAAGTTAATGTCAATCATATGTTTCAATCATTACTGTCACATGAGACACTGAAAATTGTATTTTATTGCATTGCATTCACATATTTCTATAGCGCCTTTCTCAGTACAACCTAATCAGCGCGAAAAGTCTTAAGAATACGGATCGAAAGAGAATCATCGTCTACAGTTAAATCCAAAGAGCGAAATTGTGATTGTGTCAAGTGTCTTGGAGCATATGAGATCTGGATTACCAATGGTAAATAGAGCTTCAAGAGATGTTGGAATTTTGCAAAAGTCCTAGTAATGAGAATTGGGAAACGTGTAAGTAGACGAATCACGAGAGAAAAAACGTTATGGAGCGATGCTTCGAATGCGGCCCTGCTCGCGCCTTTCAATGAGTTGATTCTTCACACTGCTATTAGTTTCAAATGTTGTCGCGCTATTCAAAGTTTCCGTGCTAGCCCAATAATCACATCTATGAAGTAGGCCAAGGGGAAATTCCCCCCGAACAATTGCCCCACAGGCTTCAGACGGGTTGAAAAGCCTAGAACGTACCATCCCAGAGGAGAACTCCGTCACTGTTTGCACTCTGAGAGTGCCAGTCCCAAGCCTGGACGAAGGAGAAGGGCGACGCTAATGATCTGTGCTATCACACAGTGTTGCTAAACTGAATCTACTCCAAGAGGAGAGTATACCCGAGAGTCGATTATCGAAAGAACCATCTTGGTCAGAATTCAAGACGATACCCTTCAACCTAAAGCCAGAACTGTTGAGGCTCCCTCCACAAGCTATACTCCCGTCAGCAGGACGCGATCATCCGCCAGCGAACGCGCCATCAGACGCCGCCTTAGAAGCCCCATTCAGCGGCTGCTTGCCCATCACTCCGCTGGATTTGACGTACGCTGTACAGATCCTTTCCAACAGAAACGGAAACCGCCGAGAGCGCAATAAAGTTGGGGCCGAAATGATTTATTGCGGTCGGATCTTAACGTAGGCATAATTGGAAAGAGTTGTGTGTCTTTATTGCGGAGGAGCGTGTCAAGAACAGATGGGTTTTTAGCTCAACCGGGTTTCAACGCGGCTGTGGTAAACGGCTCTGCTGTGGTGAGTCTGGTGGGACTGGGCTGCAGAGTAATGGATAACACATTGGGGAGCAAAGCTGAGGAACCGAGTTCGATTCCCATAGTCTTCGTAAGGTTTGACAGTCCTTTTTCTCTAGGCGGCGGTGTGGGTCACATTAGATGTATATCGTAATGGGTGCCTCAGATGGCTGCTGTAACGACTTTTCATTGTTGGTTCATACTATGCCTTTGATCATACTGCGATTTGTCAGTTTAAAGTTAGACGAAATTTTTATTATTATCATCATTGTTTTAATGGTGGCAATAATAGTGATAGTAATTGAATTGCTACTACTACTACTATTACTACTACTACTACTACTCCTACTCCTCCTACTACTACTACTCCACCTACTACTACTACTCCACCTACTACTACTACTCCACCTACTACTACTACTCCACCTACTACTACTACTCCACCTACTACTACTACTCCGCCTACTACTACTACTACTACTCCTACTACTACTCCTCCGCCTACTACTACTACTCACCTACTACTACTACTCCACCTATTACTACTACTACTCCACCTACTGCTACTACTCCACCTACTACTACTACTACTACTACTACTCACCTACTACTACTACTCACCTACTACTACTACTCCACCTATTACTACTACTCCACCTACTGCTACTACTCCACCTACTACTACTACTACTACTACTACTCCGCCTACTACTACTACTACTCCACCTACTGCTACTACTCCACCTACTACTACTACTCCTCCTACTACTACTACTCCTTGTCCTACTACTACTCCTCCTCCTCCTACTACTACTACTACTACTACTACTACTACTAATAATAATAATAATAATAATAATAATTACAAAATCATCTGTGAAGACTAGCCATTCCAGGACAAATCCCCTAATTCTTTTAATCCCTATACTTATTGTGTTATATTTAAGCATTTATAGAGCGCATCTAGTAGGGTAGATCGTTCCAATTATATACCCCTAGAAAAGATTATAATAATAGTAATAAAAAATGTTAATAATGATAATAATAGCAATTAGATTAAGTTATACAAATGACAACACCGCCAATATATATTCCCTGTTCAGTACTTTAAAAATTCTGCTTTTAATTAGCGGACAAAGATAACGTTGTTCTTCTATAAGCGTTCGACAGCTTTATGTTCTCTTCATCTTTCTTTATCGCCTCTGTTTATACTGGGTTTCCGCTTTTGTGTGGCATGTCAAGTATAGCCAATCTGTAATGTTATTGCCCGCCTGGTCGGACTTCCCCATCCATCCAGCCAGCCAGGCCTTCCTTTCCCAATTCCCAAATCCTTGAGACCGCCTTCCTGGAGGCAAAATGATAATCTTTATCGCACACCGATAACTGCCATCCGTTGATATAAAAATACAGACGTCTGCGCAATTCATCACCGTTCTTTTTCCGACAAGCGCCGTCGAAGCTTGAAATCTCTCATGGTACTTATTACTCCACTAATTGACGACCAGGTTACCTGTGCAGTTAGTTGAGCAGAAATTTTTTCCGATTCATCAAGATTTACTGTGAATTTTTCACGTCGCTGGCTGGAACAAACTACCAAACAAACGAAGTTCGAATCCTGTTTTTCACCCTGCGCATCGGTCCTAAAATCTAATTTTCCACGCGAGGTGTCGACTTATGAAGTTATCATCAAAACCCTTAGACGCTTTTATGATTATCCGTGTTAATGGAGTGGTTAGTGGGCACATCTGAGGAGTTCCCACTTTCCAAAGATGCTCAGAGTCCCCGCTCCCCCAGCGTACGTATTCGTGGAGATAGCAACAGGTGTGGCGATAACGTTAACGGATCTCTTATCGGAAGACATTAGCGAAGCGTAGTACGTGATGTGCGCAAGGGAGTTTGATTGCTTCGGTACTAGAGCTGGGCGTCTTGTTGTACAATTGAAAGAAATGCCTGGAAGCAGTGGAGTCCCTGACGATGAGGGGAAAAGTGGAGAACTTACCCATAAGGACTAGACCGTTGTTGTCATCGCAGTGTTATCAAAGCGTAGAAAAATGTGCTATGTAAATGTAGGAACACAGTTGAGTTCGACTATCTGTTCTCTGTAACTGTGTGCATTGATGTTCGTTAATCTATGTTAAGACAATCTGAAATGGGGTTTTTTCATGGTCACTATAGGAGCCTCAACTAGCGTTATTACAGTATGCGTCACAACACAAAGAAGTTTAACAGTTTCTTAATGCTATGTTTCAACGCTTTTGAGAGGATTTAGTTAATTTGCAAGATGCTGTGATGTTCAGTAATAAGGTTGATGTTAGATCCTCTGGGTTCTTCTATCTTTGACCCCAGCAGTCACATTTTTGCACATGTAATACTGATTGGCTACAACAAAATCATTGATTGATTGATGGATTGATTGACTGACTGAATTGTCTCATTTTTCTTGCATTCTCTTGTATTTTTTATTTATATTGCGCATCAAGTAAGATGAATTCGGATGTCACGCAAACAAACATGTGTATAACTAAAAACAGCTTTATAAGATTTCGAAACTACCTCTCCTCTTTAGACAGACATTTTACGTCGCATACCATGATCCATTAACGCCAGAAAGTGTCGGATTTCAGGCTACAACAAATGTGCTTATGGCCACCCTAATACCTGCTGCTATCGGGCTTGATTTCCAATGGTGAGCGAACCACAAATTCTCTTATCAAATCTTATCGAGTTACTAAGTGCACGCGTCCACACGCGCATCTGCTCTGTGCGAGACCGAGGAATCTCACGACATTGGTGGACGATAACCAGTGTTTCGCTCTTCGTTGGGAAGGGGTCCGTAGAGTAATCGAGAACACACTACTATCTGAGCTGAGGGACCGAGTTCGAGACCCGTATTTCCCGTAAGGCTTGACTAGTCCTTCTTTCGTCCTAGTAATATATAACGCACAGCCGAGGAACAGTGTTAGATACACGCATCCCCCAGTAAGGTTAACTAGTCCTTTCTTCGCTAGGCGGTTGAGTAATTGGATTTATAGCACAGTAGTGTGCAGAGCTGTGGAACCGAGTTAGATACCAGTATCCCCAAAAGGCTGCATACTCCTTCTTTCGCTAGGCGTTGGCGTTGGTTAAATTAGATGTACAACGCAATGGGCGTCTTACATGGGTGCCGCCAGTTAAAATCGACTCCTGTAAACACTTGTATTCAATCGTCCATACTGCACTTGTAATCATACTGCTGTATGTCATCAAACGAAACTTATTATTATTACTATTATTATTCCTAAGAGGTGACGATGACGACGACGACGATGATGATGATATTGATGATGATGACGACTTATGATAACTGCTGCTCTGTTGCGCCATTGGAACGCCTATGACCTTTGACTTATAAGCTGCGGAAACCATCTCATTGCGCATTCTCTGAGGAATAACGGATGATGAACAGGTGCAAAGGAATGCATCATCATCCTCCCCACCATCAGCATCTGACGGCATCTCAAAACTGGCGCAGCATCTCTCTCTCCTAATAGCATCTTATATCAGCTTACACATCACCAGCTTCTGAATCTGAGTCGGCGCAATTGAGATGACATATGCCTCCCACGTGACGTTGACTTATTTCTCGGGAGAGCGATGGGGTGAGGGCTATATGGCAAAAACATGAAGCGCTGCGCTGTTGTGTTCCGTGTGCGTCCGGAGTACGCACCGGGCGTACGTCAGGCGTGTTCCTGGCGACCTAGATACGCCGAGTGGATCGGATTAGCATCGGCGCGTACCCGGAGCAGATGTGGAACGCGCCGCATGCACGCTTTCATGCTGTGAACATGTCTGGTGAAATTAGACACAGGTATGATTTTATTGTCAGGGATAATTCAGACAATTGATGTTTTTAGTGTTATGATGTCATAGCTATAGGAGTCATTGGATTGGGTCGGATTTATTCATCTGTTTTTGCCCTCTAGCCAACTCAGCAGTAATGAGTAGGCCTGCACTAACAGTGCACACTGTCAGTGGGAAGCTGAGGCGGCGAGGAAGAGCACTGGCCATACGATCCAATATGCCGAAGCTGGACAAATGAAATCGCTAACACGTCATGTGGCAGTTTCGGGGCTCAATGGACAACTCTTGTTCTTCTACATAATCATATTCGTTTACTAATTAATTTAT
>OY365813.1:23616874-23709374 GCA_959347315.1 Bimastos eiseni | reverse complement strand
AAGCGTCTACTCCGTGTGGTCGTCGATGTCTCGAAATGGACCTGATACGGCTTAAGTTGGTAAAGTTCCCATATCCCCAATTGAGTATTTCCAGATGGCTACGCTGTGCGCAACACAGGATCCTTGGAAAAGGCGTGGTTCGTGTAGGGATATCACCCGATATTGATGCAAGGAGAACGGTTTATCAATAATGGTAGTAGTAGTATTTTCAATTTAACGACATTGTGACTACGATGAATCATTGGCGTCGCCCTCCTCCTTTCTCAGGGCCTGGGACTCGCAGTGACATCGTTTTCCATTGTATGCTTACATTCTTTCATGTTTTTTGTAAAGTCGGCCTAAGGGTTTCTAATGATAGTATATAGGTTTGTGTCTCATTCGATTTTTATTCGCCTATCGCAACCTCATATAGCAACGTTTTATACCATTTTAAATGTGTCAAAGGACAGCGCTCCAATCATAATAAAAATAATTATAATAATAATATTATTATTAATATTATTATTATTACTATTATTATTATTATTATTATTATTATTATTAATGATAATAATAATATTAATAATAGGGTCTAATAACAACGACTCTCGCTCACCATACAGCTACTGTAACGAAATAGCATTCAAAGGCTCTTTCGCCATGTGTTAGACCGACGACATTCCTGACTACATTTTCTTGTTTTTGATATTCTAGTCCATGAGAATACATGCTCCCTGAGGGATCATGTAGGCCTAAGTCTCGGGGGAAAAGGATAATAGGCTATTATCATTAATTATATTAATAGCAACAATGATAATAAATATTATCGTTTTCCTTTCAGCACCTGTTGAGATTCTTGAGCCTCCCTCGAAGTCCGATCGTGTTCTCGTCGGATCTAGCTTCGAGATAAAGTGCAAGGCGAGCAACACTTCGCATCTGATCTGGTTATTCAATGGTAGTCAGCGGCTGACTGATCGAAGGGATTCCGTTCAGATAAGGAGCTCGACTGACCAATTGGCGCAGGTGAAGACGAGCATCCTAAGGCTGGAGAATGTGACGTTGAGAAACAGTGGAAGATACAGCTGCAGAAACGAATGGGATGCGAGTGACAGCGACACGGTTACGATCACCGTCTATGATGGAGATTCAGGTAGGCGTGTGTGTGGGTTTGATTGTGTGCGTGTGTATGCTTGCTTGTTTGTGTGTGTTTGTTTAATTGTATGTGTGTCTGAGAGCGTTATTTATGGGCGTAGCGGAAGTAGTGGCAGTAGTAGTAGTGGTGGAAGTAGTAGTAGGGGTGGAGTAGTGGGAAGTAGGTGGAGTAGTAGTAGTAGTAGTAGGGGAAGTAGTGGGGGAAGTAGTGGGGGAAGTATGGGAAGTAGTAGTAGTAGTATTATCATTATCAATATTACTATATCAACACACATTATTTAAAGTGAAGGATTGTCGATAATGGAACATATTATTATCATATTTATTATTATCATCATTATTATCACTCTATTCAAAATTATTATTATTATTATTATTATTATTATTATTATTATTATTATTATTTTTAATATTATTGTGACAATTAATAATGGCAGTGGTAATGATGCTGATGGTCTTGATGGTAGTTGTTGTAGTAGTTATGGTAGCATTAGTAGCAGAAGAAATTGATCAGGCCTAGTCATTGTCCATTGCTAGTACTCGAAATAGCGGTGGTTGTAGTATTAGTGTTAGTATTATTGTTATTGAAACACAATTGCTTCTTCATAAATTTATTTAATTATTCTTTTGTTGAGCTCATCTGCATATTTACCTTTTATTGCAATTTTTTATTCTCCATTGTTGCTTTTATTGCCTCTGCAAGTGATCAAAACTTATTTGTTGTATTCTGAAAAGGTTTCGTCACAGAAAACGGAACTCCTCCAATGGTTGCAACGTTCGTGATATTGAGAATTGGTTCCGTCACGAACTTACAATGCAGCTTCCTAGCTGGCGGTGACTATCGCCAGGAATGGACAAAGGAAGGACGACGCCTTCAGACTGGGGATAAGTACATCATCCAACTGGATGCAACGCCAAGCAGCCTCAGTATCAGGTTCACAGGTTGATATTTTTGTTTATTACTTATGGCTTAGATGCGCAAGAATTACAAAATCATACACACAAATAGTATTGTGTTTGCCTTGAAGAGCAGTGTCGACCTGTCACACCACCACTGTCGGTCAAAGGTCTCTCCGATCTGCTATTTGGAAGAACTTGACTTCGCCCGCCTTCGCCCGCACTTCCATGATACAAAAACGGGTCATTGCAGTTGTTGGTCCAGCCACTTAAAATGGGTAATCCCAAGAGCTTCGCCTTCTGCCCAAAATCTACTCATTACTGAAAAGCACTCTCTTTAGCCTATGAGTAGATATCTTGAAGGGGCGCTATATTAGGTTTGATTTGTTAATTGACTGATTGATTGACATTATTATTATTATTATTATTATTATTAGACTATTATTATTATTATTATTATTATTAATTTTAACATTTGTTCAACTGCTACTGTTACTACAACAACTACAACTACTACTACTAGCACTATTTTTGTCGCTATTTTTATTATCATTAGGGTTTTGAAGTTCTAAGTCACAATTAACTTATTGCGCTTTGATGTGTATTCATTGTAGAGAGAAGCGATGCTGGTCTGTACAAATGTACGTTTAGGTACATGTCCGACAACAGAGTCGCAGGAGTCGTCGTTTTCAACGCTACGAGTAAGGAACGTCTTCGTAAGGTCGCTAGAGCCTAGAGGGAGAGGAAGGGCAATACAGCCACGATTAAAGGATAAATTATAAGCTAAGACATGCATGCATTCATACATTCGTATGTATCAATATATACAAACCATATTTGAAAATTTCTATAGTGCCTCTTCTAGCAAAATTACTCCGAGGTGCTTCCAACCCAGCCACGGCTATGAAGAAATGACTGTTTACAAAAGGTAGGTAGGTCATTTTAATAGGGAAGACGGGGGGGGGGCAACCGAGAACCCATTGCAAGAGGATTGCAAAATCATACATACACATAAAATTTTATCAATATGTATATATATACATATGTCTCAATATATATATATATATCAATACATATAAAATATACAGTACATGCATTCTCTTTGGCAGTGGTTGTCCTGGGAGCACCTCTGAGTAGATTTCTCGAAGAGGGGCCATATCAAGTGTGATTGATTGATTGATTGGTTCGTTGACATGCGTACATATAAATATATATATGTATGTAACCAATACATATGTAAACCAACGATATATCTATTCGTCACGTCATCCATTATCCATCCAATCAACCACAATTTCTAGGAGTTTACTATAAATGATTTTTATATGACCATTCCAGCAATTCCCTGTCCAGTCATTGACCCTCCTGCTAATGGTCATCTTGTCCAGTGTCCAGTGCTTCCTGTCTTCGGCGAGTCCTGCATCTTTGGCTGTAACCATGGCTACACCCTCAGCAACAACACTCTCGCCGTCTGCGAGAGGCAAGAGGGAGGAGAGACGTACTGGTCAAGGCCCATTCCAGAGTGCACAGGTATGCAGTAGAATAACTGGCGCGATGCCACAGGTATACGCGGTGGATAACTTATGTAGGTACAGTGGTGGGGTAATTATTGAATCACCCTGTCATCGAAGCCAGAAGAAGTACACGGCTGGTAATTAGCAACCAATTGACAAGGCTAAGAATACACCTTTACTCGAGAGGTGATTGAAATCACAACTAAGTAGCTATCGTTTGAAACAATCGTATGAACATCATTGACTTTTGAAAGTCATTAACTGCACAATTTCTTCGGCCGTCTCTGAATGACGGCGCTATACAAATTGCCGTCTTACTTTTGCTACCACTGCTGGTACATCGGCAACTGCTGTTATATAATATTTAGAGCTATTGGTGATGATAATTATTTGTAATAATACTTTGAATTATTACTTTAACTATTGGCAGTACTAGGATTATTTTCATCATTACCATTTACAACATCATCACTATTATTATCATTGATAAATATTACCTATCAATTATCACATTGTCATTATTAACCTTCATTCGGTTATTATTGGCATTATTGTTTTTGTTAGGCCCATTATTTTAATTATTGTTACCATTACTATTGTATGTATGTATGTATGTATGTATGTATGTATGTATGTCAATTTATACAGCGCCTTATAATAACCTCACGAAGGGGCTAGAACCTCACTATTACTATTACTCTTACTATTACTAGGCCTATAATTGCTATGCTATCCGTTCTTCCGTTGCAGCGTTGTCTTCAAACAAGACTGAGACAGAAGATATACCGACGACGTTAAGCAACGTTCTGCTAAGAATCGGAAGCAACCTTACTCTTCAATGTCACGGTTCTCTCGTTCTTTGGACAAAGCAGAGACAGGTCATCGAAAACGGAACGAAATACACCGTCGATAACAACTCTCTCACTATCAGAGACATGGGTAACAATCGACGAATTAATCAATCGATAAATAAATCAATTGACTAATTAGTCGATCAATTGTGGTAAATTGGTAATTCAAATCGTTTCTTACCAATTTATCCGCAGCTAGGAATAGCAATAGGAATGGCCCAATAGCAAAATATTTCACCATGGTATAATGTATCCTTGGTAATGAATTTGTTAGTGCAAAATTTACCCACATCAAGATATGTATCCATTATAGCAGATTATACCGTAATAGCAAATTTATCAAGTAAAAAAATTTTCAGTTGTAAAAATTAACCACCCATACAGCAAGAAATATATCCATAGTTAAAAGTCTATCTGTTGTGACTTGTTTTACAGTACAACCAGTTTATCCGTATACCAATAAATGTTTCATAATCATAGTAATAAATTTATCCGTAGTAAATTACTCATCAGTAGTAAAATATTTACCCATTTATTTTCGCAAGCAATTAATTCATAGTGAAATTCAGCTATGGTATCAAATTTATCCGCAGTATCATCATCATGTCTATACATAGTAACAGAGCATTTCACTGCAAACTTTGGATACGCGGTCATTGCGTTAAGTGTTGATAATTAAATTTTTGACTGTAGAAAGAAGCGATGCTGGCATGTACGACTGCAGTCTTTACAGAGGCCAGATGCTCATTGGAAAGAACGTGTTCAACGTTACCTGTGAGTGTTAATCCAATCCAATCTGTTCTAATGACTTCTATGATTCATTTCTCAAAGTACAGCAAATCCAGAGCAGGAAATTGTTGCTTATAGTGGAGTCGATAACCAAAAATGACTCGGACCTCTGTCAAACTCGGCCACTGTTCGCGCTCCGACAGTGGCATTTACTCTTAGGGCATGAATAAAGGAGGAGGGTGCAGCTTCCTTCGTTAAACTGCAACTACCATCACTTCGTCCTCTCATTGTTTAACTTATTCTCATTGCTAACGCGCGATGTCCGTTTTCAAGTCTGAAGGCATCTCCGGGACTGATAAGTTGAGAGGGCATGCCATGATGCCAGCAACTAATTCCTGACATTTGTTCTTCTATCGTAGCATTGGCGTGTCCTAGACCTCCAATC
Source organism: Bimastos eiseni (assembly GCA_959347315.1). Taxonomy (NCBI): domain Eukaryota; kingdom Metazoa; phylum Annelida; class Clitellata; order Crassiclitellata; family Lumbricidae; genus Bimastos; species Bimastos eiseni. Next base: position 23,703,807 of record OY365813.1, on the reverse strand, counting down.
CTACCTCACGGCGCCGTCGAAGCGTGCAGCGACCAGCCAGTCTTCGGTGAACACTGTGTCCATCGTTGCGACACGGGATTTACTCTCCACGGGAGTCGAGTGAGATCCTGCGAACTGGCGGGTGACGAGAGCGTGCCTTACTGGACGGGTGATCGAGCAGAGTGTCTTGGTAGGAACAGTAGCAGAGACACTTCCTGTAATTCATTGTTCTTTCATATGGAACTATGTAAGTCGATCCTATTAGAGACTGTCTTTAGCTGTGAACTGAAAATTTACTACTTCCAGTCTTCATGTGGCTCTGAATACTGCTTGTCCGGCTTCAATGTGTACTTCTGAAATTCTGGTAAGGAGGGAATTGTCAATTTAGTATTCTTCTTTAAGACACCTGAGAAATTTTCTATTTCTCATCGTAAGTGTTTATCATTAGTAGGTCTAATAATCCTTAGAATCATCAGTAAGTACTAACGTTTTATTTGGCGTGGCCAGCGCATTTTTTAATAAGCAAGTATTTTATTTATTTTACCAGTTATAGTCGCATATCCTAGCTCTAGTGTATTATTCGTTTGAACTGAGCTGTCAAGGAGAGTATGACAATTTGGGTATCTGAAAGGCGCTCTTGATCTTTTCATTTTGGTGACATTGGTTTGATATAATTATTGCGAGAGGTAGAACAATGTGAGTAATTCTGAGAGAGACAGCGTGAGAGAGAGAGACCGAGATAGAGAGATAGAGATAGAGAGAGACAGACAGACAGACATACAAACAGACGCACAGACAGAGACAGAGGTAAAGACAGAGACAAAGACAGACAGAGAAAGGCAACAGAAAGACACGACAGAAATCACGACAGACGGTATGTGTGAGTAAGAAAAATATTTGGCAAGACTGAGGAGAAATAGGAAAAGAAAGATAGGTTGACAGACACACTGAGAGTGAGGCAGAAAGAATAACTCTAGAGAGACAGAGACATACATAAAAGACAGACAGACAGAAACAGTGACAGAAAAGAAAGAGCTGCCATGATACATATATAGTACACATGTCTGAAACACGATGTTATTTTTCAGGGTCGGCCGAGCTTTGGGTGAGTTCTGGAACCTCAGGTGCTGCGAAAGGGAGCAACATTCCGACAAAACTATGCATCTTGTATTGTGTTGGCGTCTGGGTTGTAATGACGCTCGTTACCTTTGGCCAACTAATATTACCTCAATCTTTTCGTTTTGGTGACACTGGGTAGATCTATTAGAAGAGTTAGAGCGACATAACAATGGGAGTTATTACGGTTGAAAGAAAGAAAGGCAGACAGACAGCGAAACGGAGTGAGACAGAGAGAGAGAGAGACGGAGTGATTGAAATTGACAATTGATAGATATTTTTTTGGGTTGAGGTTCCTGCAGAAATAGATAGATAAATAGAGATAGATAGATATAGAGACAGAGGAACACAGACAGAGGTACAGGGAGAGAAACAGAAAGACATAGGCAGACACAGTCAACGATACAGATAGAGGCAGGGAGAGAAGCAGACGCACACAGACGTAGAAAGTCAGAGAATGTATGTGTGTGTGTGTGAGAGAGAGAGAGAGAGAGAGAGAGAGAGAGAGAGAGAGAGAGAGAGAGAGAGAGAGAGAGAGAGAGAGAGAAGAGTGTGTGTGAGAGAGAGAGAGAGAAAGAGAGAGAGAGAGAGAGAGACGCCCATAAAATGAAAGACAGAATGAACAGTTCTGAGATTGCCGTCTTCAACCGTCTACCCACTCAATACTCGTCCTTCTATTCGTCCATGTATGATTATAATCTCCTGCTACCACTTGAGGTTGTTAACTGTACGATGCCTTATTCTCATTGATTTTCGATGTGATTGAACAGCGAGGGACCTTCTGAAAAACTGTGATCGATATTCGCCACCGTCTTTAATATTGTCATTCTTGCGCTTTTCAAAGATAGAGAGTAAATGAAATTTTCTAGCATCCACAGTTTCATAGTATTATTGCTTTATTTTTCCTATATTATTATTGCTATTTAATATTATTTTAAATTTGAATTATATTCATTATTATTATTTTTTACTTCATTCCCATCAACAGATTTGCATTTAATTCTTGTTCTAAAAATACAGTACAGTTGCAAACAAATCCAAAAGAGTCATCGACCTTAACTTCCTATCCTTTCAAGTTCAGCATATCTCATGAATCAATATTTCTATTTAACATAATCTGGCCAATTTAAATTCCTTATACGCAATAACTAATCTGAGCGCTAATTAAATCGTCCAGTGTATTTTTCCACTCGAGCAACTCCATCAATTATGGAAGAAAGAGCGAGGAATTTGACAAGTGAGCTGAGATATTCTGTCCACCGTCACTTGAAATTACATTCTTGACGCCAATATCAAGGTATACAAAAACTAGAAAAAGGCGTATATGAAACGTATTTGAAAATTGAAACTGGTCAGTATGTGAGCTTTTACTTATCGCCCTTTCTTTCACGACAATCCAAACAGTCATCGTCGAACAAATGTCGCTTAAGTGGAGCAGAAAACTTTCCTTGAATCCTATAAGTAGACATAAACTTCCACCTCGCTACGTGACGGCACATTCTTATATTTTTGACTATCGCTGCGTCTAGTTGGAGGGGTTGTCGAATGAAAGTAGATTCCGGTCGCCACAGAGACCAAATAGTGATCAGAGATTGAAGGAAGGGTTTCTTACTTGGCAACAACCAGACAACCCGGTCTCGATCAAAGACGAGGCCATGGTATAATCTTTCTATAACTCCAATTGATGAAAGGCATAGTCTGGATAATTAAGACGACTGGTGCAGCATCCTTTGGTCGTATTCCTCTACCATTGTTCGGATGTGATCGAGTTTCTTCTTAAGGCGAAAGAGAGCATCTCTTTGGGACATGTACTCTCGATCACCTTTCAGCTTGAGATAACTTGCGTAGAATTCCTCTTTCACAGTCTGAAGACGAGAAAATAAGGGTTTAAAAACACTGATGACTAGAAATTCATCTTTCATGATGATATTGATGATAATGATTATTATAATTATATTATTATTATATTATAATAATAATTATTATTATTATTATATTAGAATTATATTATTATTATATTATTATTATATTATTATTATATTATTATTATATTATTATTATTATATTATTATTATATTATTATTATATTATTATTATATTATTATTATATTATGATAATATTATTATTATATTATTATTATATTATTATTATATTATTATTATATTATTATTATTATAATATTATTATTACTATTATTATTATTAACTGCAGGAAGTTGGCACGGAGTCACTGAGATATATATCAGTGAACTAGAGAGAGATCTCATCAACAACAGGTGACCAACGTGAGACCAGTCATCTCCATCAGCGTATATCCGTCGTCCTTCAATTTGGAAACTCCATGTCTGTTTTTATGCACCTCAGATTGGAACAATCAGGAGACTCGAGACTGAATGATTGTATTCATAATATCCAAATTTTTAAAGCGCCCCTTGATAGCCAAGCGCAGGGCACCAGCTTATTCACGAGCGCTGAGAATTGAAAAGCAGTCAGGCCCACAACCGAAAACGCACGATACTGAAAGATAGAAACAAAGCAAATTGGATATGGTGCAGCGCTCGTGAATAAGCGGGTGCTTTGCACTTGGCTTTCGAGTGGCGCTTTAGAAGCTTGTAGATTACGATCAAGAATTTGCCACAATATACTAGCCTCGATTTCCGAGGGAATGGCAGCTCTCAGTTTCTGCGCCAACATCGTGAAGGTCTTGACGCTCTTCTTTGTGTGTCCGTAAAGGCAGTTGAACTCCTGCGATCCAACTTCGAATTCTGCCTCATACGTTTTCCTCACCTCGTTATCCGTGACTGGACCGTACAATCTGCAAACCATACAATAATATCAGTGACAAGCAGTCAACTTCGAGACAGATAAGCGATGCGGTACGGTACTGGTAGTTTATCAATTGATTCTTATTCTATCTGTCTATCTTTTGCAGAGAGTGCCTCTGCGTAGATATCTCGAGAGGCCTTAGATCTATGCGTTAGTTAGATTCGGACAAAACACCCTTGTTTGTACCTCGTTAAATTCTCCAGTTCCTCGTTGGGGATGTAGTCGTCCAGAGGATAGACGACCGGTTTATCGGCCACCATTGGATCAACAGAAGTTGAAGCTGCCAAAACTACAGGCAGATTGTCAGGTTTAGGGACAGGTTGGAGAGAAACATTCGAAACAGGGTTAGACTTTTGCGAATGTGCAATGCGTTGCCTCTTCGCAGGCAAAACGTATTCACAGGAAGCTGAACGTTTCTACGAAAACCATTACAGCAATGAATCAAAGCTGCAGACTGCAGTCATGCATAAATATATAAATAAGCCATATATAGTATACATAAACATATAGGCCACATATGGCCGCGGTTTATATTTAGGGACAGTTTATATATAGGCCTAATTAATATATATATATCATCAATATATAGCCGTATGTCATCATCATCATCATTTTCAATTCATCTTCACCGTAAATGCTCATGGATCTGCCAATAAGGTGTCCCCACTGCCTGTCCATAAGTAGCCTATTTCGTCATGGCTACTAGTAGTTTTTAAAGGTACAGCTGTAGTTGTAGATTTTTGAATGGGACACGTCGTAGAGAATGCATTGCGTTGCTAAGACGGGACCCTTTAACGAAAGTGAAACGGTAGCCTACCAGTGCATGACTGGAACCAGAAGAACCTTGATCGATGGCGCCACCACTGGAACTTGGTGAAATCGATCCTTCCTGTATCTCCTTCAGCTTCCTGGAAAACCAGCGAAGGAAGCGCTTGAGTAACACTGCTAGTGTGTGGTGTGTGTGTGTGTGTGTTAAGTTTATTTAACGACTGAATTGGGTGATGTAAGCCACATTACATGCTCTTAGGTCTGCCCATAAGCTGTCCGCACTGTCAATCAATAAGTAGCCAATATGGTCATCGCTACTAGTATATTCAAAGGTACAGCTGTACAACTAAAGCACATATCTTATGTTTTTTTTCTGTTGATTTATAAGCACATGGGAATCAGCTTCGTATAGGAGCGCTACGTCGCGTCTGAGGCGTTGTCCGTAGATGATAAATATTAGGGCCTATCTGTTACCTAATTATCTAAGCTCCGTATTGGGTATTGATATTATGCTTGATTTCACTCGGAGGATACTTGCTTAATTTGTATATCTTGTTTACTGGAAGAAAATAAATCGAATTGAATCGAAAATCAAAGTAAAATCTCCAAAATTTATTCAGTAACTTTCTGTTAAGAGCAGCTCATTAATTCCGCCACTTTAGGGTTCCCACTGTTTCTATATGCTCTAGTTTAAACTGTGTCTATATCAACATTATTCATTTGAAATATTCTTGATTGCAATGTAGATGGCACCTCTAAAGAGGGGGTCCATTTGACCTGAAGGGCCTGCTATAGGCCAAATTTCCATGCTTGTCATTATGTTTTACTTTAATGTTCATGCTGGAAACAGCAAACTGATCGATTCATTGATTTGTTGATTATGAGCATTTACTAGCGACCCTTCGAGAATATCTACGCCGTTGCTTACCTTCTAACCGCATCGCGCCGTTCCTCGTCGTAGAAAGGCCAGCTCTCGTTCACCTCTTTGTAACAAATCTCCTTCATGGAATAAAGATTCCCGCGAGGATTGAAGGTCGCCACTTTGGCGAGAACTTTTGTCCAACATTGGGTGTATCTCTTGCTAGATCCGTCTCTCGAAAAGTAAACGTTAACTTGATAGAAGCCTTGCAACGCCGAATCCATTAGATAGTACAAATTACAGTTCTCTTGTTAACGCGCAGAAGACCTCCTGGAGAGACTACTGCACCACGCTGAGCGACAAGACCAAGCTCGGAAAAGTCTGGGGAACGATGAGAAAGATGTCCGGTGCGAGATCACGACCGGCCATACCAACTCTGAAGAAGGACGGACGCTCCTACACAACAAACCAGGAGAAGGCGAATCATCTTGAGAGGTGCTTCTCAGATGTCAGCAGCAACAGGAACCATACCGTGGAGTTCCAAGAGCGCGGTGAAGATTGAACTGGAACCTGGTTCAGTCGCACCTGCCAAACTGCATATTGGATTTCTAAGTTTCAAAATGTATGATTACATACCAGCACCTACACGCTGTTTCTGCTGTCTGTCTTTCGGCCACGTAGCCAAATTTTGTAGGAAGAACCAACGATGCGGGATCTGCGCCGGCGACCACAAGCACACCGAGTGTTCGAAGCGCGAGCAGCCGAAGTGTGCAGCCTGCGGCGGCCCCCATCCTGCGATGACTAACAGCTGTCCGAAATACACGCTGGCCAAGGCCGCTACCACCATCAGCGTCCAGGAAGGGAGGCTGTACAGCGATGCCCTTCGGACTGCTCGCTCACGGAAGAACACCACGGAGGCTTCCGCGACAAAGATGACTACGAAGACGACGGGAACAACGGCCGGTGCGGTCAACACGACGACGGCGACAGCCGGTGCTCCGAGCACCGGGGGGAGTGCTAAGGCGGAGTCGGAAGGCTCGCGTCCCTCAGGTATCCCAGTCCGTAAACGGTCTCAGGTGAACCCACCGACCGCGCCAACTCCTGTCGTTCCCGACGGACAACAGGAGGAGGTGGCGACGACCGACACCGGTAGGGTACAGAGGGATGTGCTTGACGCTCTGAACCGTGCCTGCACCCTGTTCGTCGGAGCCATGGAGACTAACGGTGGCGCTATCTCTGTCTCTAGGCTGATCGAGATCCTAGCTACCACCATCCAGGCCGTCTTCAGGATTCCGATTGAGCAGGTGTGCGGCGCGATGACGACCGCCTACGCGCTCTCCTCCGGTGTCACGAGCGCCGCGTCAGCCACTGCAACCGACAGCCACCATCACGGACCTCCAAATACTCCAGTGGAACGCATGTAGCCTCAGACCCCGCGTAGGGGAGCTGAGGCACCACATCTCCGAGATGCGGACACCGCCGACGATCATCTGCATACAGGAAACTTGGCTGAGGACTAACATCAAGTTCGAGCTACCCGGCTACACCTGTGTGAGGCATGACCGAACCACTGGAGAGGCTGGAGGAGGAGTTGCAACGTTCGTGAAGACCGGCATCGCCTTCTCAACGACCAGCACCACCGACGTCCCGGAGTCGATCACCATCACCCTCGACGGACTACCAGGTAAGATCAAAATTGTTAACGTCTACCACCGACCACGCCAAACTGGAAACCCTCTGCCACCGGACATCTACTCTCGATTCTTCCAAGACAGGTCAGCAGTCATTCTGGGAGACTTCAACGCGCACAGCACGCTATTTGGGTGCAGAACCACCGATGCACGAGGACGCCGACTAGAGGACGACATGGAGGACAACGCCTTCGTCGCCCTCAACACCGGCGCCCCGACCACCGCCAGCCACGCCACCGGAGCTGCCGGCCACCTCGACCTTGCTATGGCCTCGACGCCCTTGGCACGGAAGTGCACTTGGACGGTCCTAGACGACTCCATGGGAAGCGACCACTCGCCCATCCTCATCAACATCGAGGAAGCAGTCCCTGTCGAGAAAGCCTTCATCCCTAGGTGGCTACACCGAAAGGCTGACTGGACGGCTTTCAAAGACGACTGCAGGGCAGAACTCACCGTCGCACACATCACCGACGATATCGAAGCGAGCCACACCAACTTCCTAGGCTCGCTGCTGGAGATCGCCACGCGGCACATTCCACGATCGACTCCTCCCAAGGAGAAGGTCAAGAGTGTGCCGTACTGGACCGACGAGTGCACACGCCACGTCGAGGAGCGCACAGAGGCCCGCAAGAAGATGCAGAAGACCAGGCACCCGGCGGATGCTGAAGAATACCGACGCATCAAAGGAATCACCCAAAGAGTCATCAAGAACGCGCAGAAGACCTCCTGGAGAGACTACTGCACCACGCTGAGCGACAAGACCAAGCTCGGAAAAGTCTGGGGAACGATGAGAAAGATGTCCGGTGCGAGATCACGACCGGCCATACCAACTCTGAAGAAGGACGGACGCTCCTACACAACAAACCAGGAGAAGGCGAATCATCTTGGGAGGTGCTTCTCAGATGTCAGCAGCAACAGGAACCATACCGAGGCGCAAATCCGCCTTTGAGGACGAGCACTCGAAGGAGCTCCATGGGGGACAGCTGCCGGCAGACGACCAGCCCTTCAACGAGCCTCTCACCATCCAGGCTCTGAGAATCGCCCTCCTGCGCTGTAGAAAGGACACGAGTCCAGGAGAGGACACCATCACCTACGAGATCCTGGCCCAGCTTCCGCATCCAAGTCTGCTAGCCTTGCTGGAGCTGTACAACGCGGTCTGGCAACATGGACGACTTCCGGCCTGCTGGAAGAACTCCATCGTTGTCCCTATCCAGAAGCCACAAAAGCCAGCCTACGACGGAAACTCTTACCGCCCCATCGCACTGACATCCGTCTTGTGCAAACTGATGGAGCGGTTAGTGACCGACAGGCTGACCTGGCACATGGAAACAAATCACCGCTTCAACAAGCACCAGTCGGGCTTCCGCAGACTGCGAAGCTGCCAGGATCACATCGTCCGCCTTCAAGACGACATCCAACGCGCCATTCATTCAAAGCACAGCCTCACTGGCGTCTTCGTAGATTTAGAGAAGGCCTTCGACCTAATGTGGACAGATGGGCTGCTGTCGAAGCTACAGCAGCACAATATCTCCGGTCAAATGTTCAACTGGATCCGGGACTTTCTGACCGACCGACACATCCGTGTCCGCGTCGGCTCAGAGCTGTCCGATCTCTTCCTCATGGAGAACGGATCCCCACAGGGCAGTGTCATCAGCCCTGTGCTCTTCATCATCATGTTGAACGACATACCGGAGCCACAGGACGACGTAAGGCTTTCTCTCTACGCGGACGACAGCGCCATCTGGAGAGCTGGCCCAAACCCGGAAGTGAACCGGCGTCATCTCCAAAACTATCTGGACCAACTGAAAAAGTACTTTGACGGATGGGGCTTCAAGGTGTCGTCAACAAAAACGGTTGCCGTAGAATTTCACCGCTGCGGCACACCTGCAGCCCACCGACCGCTGAAGCTCGGGACCACTCCGTTGACCTACAACAATAACGTCAAGTTCCTGGGGGTGATCTTCGATCGACATCTCACCTGGTGCGACCACATCAGCTACATCGCTGATCGCTGCAAGACGCGCCTCAACCTGATGCGCGCTATTGCGGGCTCGCACTGGGGAGCATCGAAAGACACCCTCCTGATGATATACCGTGCTCTCATCCGCTCCGTCATCGACTACGGCTGCGTCGCCTACGACAGCGCCTCCAGAAACCAGAAAAAGGTGCTTAGTACAATCCAGTACAAGGCACTGAGTATCGCTTCTGGAGCGCTCCGAGGAACGAGTCTGGCTGCACTGCAGGTAGAATGCAGAGAAGTGCCACTCGACCTACGACGCAAACGGTTGATGATGGAGCTCATCACGAAGGTCAACGCGATCCCGAACCACCCGACGCAATCCATCACCAGCGGTCGGAAGCTGAAAAACACCAATGACGACACCGACCCCATCCGCATCAAAACAAGACACATCGACCAAGAGATCGAACCACCAAAAATCAAACCGCTCGCCTGCACCACAACACCACCGTGGCTGCTGCGACCATCCGTGACAGACACCACTCTGACACAGAAGATCGGCGACCTGAACGACCCTCTGAAAAAGAGGGATCTGGTCAAAGATCACATCCGCTCCTACGACGCGCGAATGGCTGTCTACACGGATGGAGCCAAGAACGCAGCAGGTAGGGTGTCGTGCTCATTCTACGTGCCCTCTAGCGGCCACCACGAAAGCTGCCGAATGAGCGACGGCTCATCGGTCCTGGCAGCCGAACTGGAGGCCATAAAGAGGGCTGTGGAATGGGCCGCCAGCGCAGATGCACACCATCTCGTCATCTTCTCCGACTCCCTCGCCGCGATCCAGAGCGTTGAGCGACAGCAGTCCGCTGCCAGACCACAGCAGCTCACGGAACTGCTCCACGTGCTGGACGCATACGCTCAACGCACCCAGTCGACCCCAACCCTGGTCTGGATCCCCGGACATACCGGCATCGAGGGAAACGAGACCGCTGACACCCTCTGCAAGCGAGCGTTACACAATGACATCATCGCCATTCCGACGACGCTCGAGCTCCAGGAAGCTCGAGCGAAGTACAAAGACCACTTCCTCGGGAAGTGGCAAGCGGAATGGACCACCTCCAACACTGGCTCGCACTACCGAGCCCTGGAGCCAAACGTCAGGATGGCCAAACAGTATAACGATCCCAACCGGAGTAAGGAAGTCATCATGACCAGACTCCGGTTGGGCCACTGCATACTAAACCCACAGATGAAGCTGTGGGGCCGCCACCCGACCGGGAACTGCGACGAGTGCGGTGACGTCCAGGAAACCGTGCGCCACTTCCTGCTGGAGTGCCCGGCCCAGCTGGGCCTCCAGGACGAACTCATCCGGATGTGCGCACGGAAAAACTGGCCGTACGAACTGAGCACCGCGCTCGGTGAAACCAGCTGCTTGGACACCATCTACAAGTGGCTGGCAGTTTCTGGTCGGAAGATCTAGGACTACTGTATATAGACAATGAACACTACCATACAATATCATATTACTTATAAAACATTATTGCATATGAAACATTAAAACTAGAAGAGAGACACACATAAAGACACTTATCGACAATGTAAATATGTACTCTGTATAACTGTTCGTGTTTGACGCATATCATCATCGTTATGGATGCGTCGTTAAATAAACTTATATCAATCAAAATCTCCTTTGGCATATCATCCTCGTTAATATAACTACCCGGAAATGGCGCAGAAACAACTCGACATTCACCCTAGAAAAGCAAAAAAGGGACTTCTGGTAAGTATTTAAGAAAATACTGATAAATTATCAGTACTGTTGCTACTACTACAACAACTAGTACTACTACTACTGCTTCTATGGAGCCAATTTCGCATGGGACAGATATCCATCGATGGTCGTTTTCTCTATGGAATCCTCATTGCATACTCATCATCACTTGGCTGCACTAGAATCAACACATATCGTTAGATGGAATTATGGAATCGAGGTACTATTAAAGTCGAGACCGATTTCAAGCTATTCGTACCGGTCAGTGACCTTTTTCGTTATAATGATAATAATAATAATAATAATAATAATAGTAATAATAATAATAATAATAATCTTAGTTTAATTTCAAACTGACGCAGTATGTTTGACACCTGAAATGAACGAATTGACTTAGTTTTCTGTGCGTGCGTGCTTCCCATGTGGTGATTAAATGTACAATAATTATATTTTATATTCATTAATTCATTTTGACAGTTATATAGCGCCTCTCAAGAAATCCACACGGAGGGGCTTCCAAGCCCAACCACGGCGATACAAATCAATATCTAGAAACTTGGTGAAATAAAGGCGCTTTGGCAACAGTCGCATCTCTAGAGGTGTAATTCCACATGAAAGGGCAAACAACTGAGAAGGCGCAATATAATTTGTCTTATGTTACATGGCAAGGAGTCTTGAACTGTGCTTTTGAAACTGATTGATGGCTGTTTCTTTCTTCTGCAGAGAACGAATTGTTCACTTACTTGCCGTTCGACCTTATAGGAAGCTGGAACTTCAGACGGAACTAGATAGAGGTAGGTAAAAGGTATGGTCTTACTGGAAGGGAAATAGGTAGGCCCATACGTAAGTTATAGTCTTTATGGAAGAAAGATTGGTATGCAATAGGTATGGTCTCTCTTGAAGGGAAAGAAGTAGGTAGGCCCTAATAGCCTAGGCATGGGCTCTCTGGAAGTTGTGCGTAAGGTATGGTCTTTCTGGAAGGGAGAAGTATGCAATGGGCATGGCCTTTCTGAAAGAGAATGTGGTATTATCTTTTCATTGATGGTGTTTCTGGAAGTGAAAAGTAGGCAATAGCTGTGGTCTTTCTGTGAGAGATATAGATGAGCAAAAGCATGGCCGAGAAGGCCGAGGTATACATATGGGGGATACGTATATAACAAGAGAACTGTAATTTGTACTATCTAATGGATTCGGCGTTGCAAGGCTTCTATCAAGTTAACGTTTACTTTTCGATAGACGGATCTAGCAAGAGATACACCCAATGTTGGACAAAAGTTCTCGCCAAAGTGGCGACCTTCAATCCTCGCGGGAATCTTTATTCCATGAAGGAGATTTGTTACAAAGAGGTGAACGAGAGCTGGCCTTTCTACGACGAGGAACGGCGCGATGCGGTTAGAAGGTAAGCAACGGCGTAGATATTCTCGAAGGGTCGCTAGTAAATGCTCATAATCAACAAATCAATGAATCGATCAGTTTGCTGTTTCCAGCATGAACATTAAAGTAAAACATAATGACAAGCATGGAAATTTGGCCTATAGCAGGCCCTTCAGGTCAAATGGACCCCCTCTTTAGAGGTGCCATCTACATTGCAATCAAGAATATTTCAAATGAATAATGTTGATATAGACACAGTTTAAACTAGAGCATATAGAAACAGTGGGAACCCTAAAGTGGCGGAATTAATGAGCTGCTCTTAACAGAAAGTTACTGAATAAATTTTGGAGATTTTACTTTGATTTTCGATTCAATTCGATTTATTTTCTTCCAGTAAACAAGATATACAAATTAAGCAAGTATCCTCCGAGTTAAATCAAGCATAATATCAATACCCAATACGGAGCTTAGATAATTAGGTAACAGATAGGCCCTAATATTTATCATCTACGGACAACGCCTCAGACGCGACGTAGCGCTCCTATACGAAGCTGATTCCCATGTGCTTATAAATCAACAGAAAAAAAACATAAGATATGTGCTTTAGTTGTACAGCTGTACCTTTGAATATACTAGTAGCGATGACCATATCGGCTACTTATTGATTGACAGTGCGGACAGCTTATGGGCAGACCTAAGAGCATGTAATGTGGCTTATATCACCCAATTCAGTCGTTAAATAAACTTAACACACACACACACACACACACATACACACACACACACACTAGCAGTGTTACTCAAGCGCTTCCTTCGCTGGTTTTCCAGGAAGCTGAAGGAGATACAGGAAGGATCGATTTCACCAAGTTCCAGTGGTGGCGCCATCGATCAAGGTTCTTCTGGTTCCAGTCATGCACTGGTAGGCTACCGTTTCACTTTCGTTAAAGGGTCCCGTCTTAGCAACGCAATGCATTCTCTACGACGTGTCCCATTCAAAAATCTACAACTACAGCTGTACCTTTAAAAACTACTAGTAGCCATGACGAAATAGGCTACTTATGGACAGGCAGTGGGGACACCTTATTGGCAGATCCATGAGCATTTACGGTGAAGATGAATTGAAAATGATGATGATGATGACATACGGCTATATATTGATGATATATATATATATTAATTAGGCCTATATATAGACTGTCCCTAAATATAAACCGCGGCCATATGTGGCCTATATGTTTATGTATACTATATATGGCTTATTTATATATTTATGTATAACTGCAGTCTGCAGCTTTGGTTCATTGCTGTGAGAATTTAACGAGGTACGAACAAGGGTGTTTTGTCCGAATCTAACTAACGCATAGATCTAAGGCCCCTCAAGATATCTACGCAAAGCTAGCAGATAGAATAAAAATCAATTGATAAACTATACCAGTACCGTACCGCATCGCTTATCTGTCTCGAAGTTGACTGCTTGTCACTGAGATTATTGTATCGTTTTCAGTTTGTACGGTCCAGTCACGGATTACGAGCAGAGGAAAAAGTACAAGGCAGAATTCGAAGTTGGATCGCGGGAGTTCAACTGCATGTACGGACACACAAAGAAGAGCGTCAAGACCCTCACGAAGTTGGAGCAGAAACTGAGAGCTGCCATTCCCTCGGAAATCGCAGATTCGCAGTGGTCGAGGTGCACTGCATGGGAGATCACTGCCCATGGTGCCGCTGCTGTGCCAGTCCAAAACCTCGAAGGAGGTGGGGTGACATTGACTGCTATGAGAATCCATTCAGCAATGTTACAATAATACATAATCATTAAACAGTACTGACTGTAGGTAATTGACTTCCCAATAAGTTCGTATAGGACAGAGTCGAGAACCCATGCTAATAATTATCTACGAAAGACAACTATTATTTGCCAAAGTGTAAAGCTAGAAACATTCGTGCCTGTGTTTGACTTCATCGCACCTGAGGCACACAAACGTAATTTCAGTTGTGTGATAATAAAGGTCATTAGTGTCCACCTCCTCCTCCGTTGCCCAGGCGTGGAACTGACACAGTCAAGAGTGCGAGTAGCGGCATATTTAGTAAAAGAAATAGTTTATTCTTTCATGCTAAACACCGTTCTCCACAAGTAATTGTTATATCCTGATTTTAGTTCATGGAGTGGTGACCCTACTATCGCCACACGCCGAGAAAACTGTCCAAAGACTCGGTGTCGAGATTGCGTCACCTTAATGTTGGAACCCTTCTGTAGGTTGACGCTATGCAAATAGCGGTTGGGTTTATCTGGTAATGGCCAAGTCCAGGAGGCATTGTTATCTCCTCTGCGCTTTTCGCACCATCTAATGACACTCCAAATGAAAATTTATCGCGGTAAACTTCTCAATTCTAATCAGATCACTTATTCGACCTATTGTCTTTCCGTCTTATTGTTCGAACGTACGTTTGTCTTTCAAGCTATGCCAGACGATTAGCTGACGAAAAGGACAGGTGCTAAAATATTCAGTAAACAAAGCCTTACCTTAGCAGCTCCTGAATAGGCCATATTGCCGATGTGACAATCATAATTATTCGCGTGATTGAAAGGGTTTTGTTTACCTAACACTGTTAATGCGCGTGATATACCAAGGTGTCACAGTAATAGCAGCTAGCAGGTAATAATGTCTAATAACGCTTCCCCTTAATAATTATTCTTAGAGTTTACCTTTCATAATGATGCATATTTGCTTAATCTAGGGACCTCAGTCCTACAAACAAATACTGACCAATCTCATGTTGAGGTCTATGAAGAGGGTCCCTATAAAAGGGAGTGCACCCACTCTCCTTTGGCAGGGCAGACAACACGCATAGGCGTAGTGATACACACGCGTTGTGATACACATGCGTAATACACGCGCAGTAATCCACGTACATGCGGAATCCAGGTGTGGAAGCCAGGTGACTAAGACAAAGAAGACAAAGAAAGATTACACGCGGTGAGTCGTACACGTGTTTAATATACATTTGCGATTAATATTTCTGTTACTTTTTGTTAGATATTAGATTCGTTGTCCCTATCCAGAAGCCACAAAAGCCAGCCTACGACGGAAACTCTTACCGCCCCATCGCACTGACATCCGTCTTGTGCAAACTGATGGAGCGGTTAGTGACCGACAGGCTGACCTGGCACATGGAAACAAATCACCGCTTCAACAAGCACCAGTCGGGCTTCCGCAGACTGCGAAGCTGCCAGGATCACATCGTCCGCCTTCAAGACGACATCCAACGCGCCATTCATTCAAAGCACAGCCTCACTGGCGTCTTCGTAGATTTAGAGAAGGCCTTCGACCTAATGTGGACAGATGGGCTGCTGTCGAAGCTACAGCAGCACAATATCTCCGGTCAAATGTTCAACTGGATCCGGGACTTCCTGACCGACCGACACATCCGTGTCCGCGTCGGCTCAGAGCTGTCCGATCTCTTCCTCATGGAGAACGGATCCCCACAGGGCAGTGTCATCAGCCCTGTGCTCTTCATCATCATGTTGAACGACATACCGGAGCCACAGGACGACGTAAGGCTTTCTCTCTACGCGGACGACAGCGCCATCTGGAGAGCTGGCCCAAACCCGGAAGTGAACCGGCGTCATCTCCAAAACTATCTGGACCAACTGAAAAAGTACTTTGACGGATGGGGCTTCAAGGTGTCGTCAACAAAAACGGTTGCCGTAGAATTTCACCGCTGCGGCACACCTGCAGCCCACCGACCGCTGAAGCTCGGGACCACTCCGTTGACCTACAACAATAACGTCAAGTTCCTGGGGGTGATCTTCGATCGACATCTCACCTGGTGCGACCACATCAGCTACATCGCTGATCGCTGCAAGACGCGCCTCAACCTGATGCGCGCTATTGCGGGCTCGCACTGGGGAGCATCGAAAGACACCCTCCTGATGATATACCGTGCTCTCATCCGCTCCGTCATCGACTACGGCTGCGTCGCCTACGACAGCGCCTCCAGAAACCAGAAAAAGGTGCTTAGTACAATCCAGTACAAGGCACTGAGTATCGCTTCTGGAGCGCTCCGAGGAACGAGTCTGGCTGCACTGCAGGTAGAATGCAGAGAAGTGCCACTCGACCTACGACGCAAACGGTTGATGATGGAGCTCATCACGAAGGTCAACGCGATCCCGAACCACCCGACGCAATCCATCACCAGCGGTCGGAAGCTGAAAAACACCAATGACGACACCGACCCCATCCGCATCAAAACAAGACACATCGACCAAGAGATCGAACCACCAAAAATCAAACCGCTCGCCTGCACCACAACACCACCGTGGCTGCTGCGACCATCCGTGACAGACACCACTCTGACACAGAAGATCGGCGACCTGAACGACCCTCTGAAAAAGAGGGATCTGGTCAAAGATCACATCCGCTCCTACGACGCGCGAATGGCTGTCTACACGGATGGAGCCAAGAACGCAGCAGGTAGGGTGTCGTGCTCATTCTACGTGCCCTCTAGCGGCCACCACGAAAGCTGCCGAATGAGCGACGGCTCATCGGTCCTGGCAGCCGAACTGGAGGCCATAAAGAGGGCTGTGGAATGGGCCGCCAGCGCAGATGCACACCATCTCGTCATCTTCTCCGACTCCCTCGCCGCGATCCAGAGCGTTGAGCGACAGCAGTCCGCTGCCAGACCACAGCAGCTCACGGAACTGCTCCACGTGCTGGACGCATACGCTCAACGCACCCAGTCGACCCCAACCCTGGTCTGGATCCCCGGACATACCGGCATCGAGGGAAACGAGACCGCTGACACCCTCTGCAAGCGAGCGTTACACAATGACATCATCGCCATTCCGACGACGCTCGAGCTCCAGGAAGCTCGAGCGAAGTACAAAGACCACTTCCTCGGGAAGTGGCAAGCGGAATGGACCACCTCCAACACTGGCTCGCACTACCGAGCCCTGGAGCCAAACGTCAGGATGGCCAAACAGTATAACGATCCCAACCGGAGTAAGGAAGTCATCATGACCAGACTCCGGTTGGGCCACTGCATACTAAACCCACAGATGAAGCTGTGGGGCCGCCACCCGACCGGGAACTGCGACGAGTGCGGTGACGTCCAGGAAACCGTGCGCCACTTCCTGCTGGAGTGCCCGGCCCAGCTGGGCCTCCAGGACGAACTCATCCGGATGTGCGCACGGAAAAACTGGCCGTACGAACTGAGCACCGCGCTCGGTGAAACCAGCTGCTTGGACACCATCTACAAGTGGCTGGCAGTTTCTGGTCGGAAGATCTAGGACTACTGTATATAGACAATGAACACTACCATACAATATCATATTACTTATAAAACATTATTGCATATGAAACATTAAAACTAGAAGAGAGACACACATAAAGACACTTATCGACAATGTAAATATGTACTCTGTATAACTGTTCGTGTTTGACGCATATCATCATCGTTATGGATGCGTCGTTAAATAAACTTATATCAATCAATCTCCTTTGGCAGACAACACGCATAGGCGTAGTGATACACACGCGTTGTGATACACATGCGTAATACACGCGCAGTAATCCACGTACATGCGGAATCCAGGTGTGGAAGCCAGGTGACTAAGACAAAGAAGACAAAGAAAGATTACACGCGGTGAGTCGTACACGTGTTTAATATACATTTGCGATTAATATTTCTGTTACTTTTTGTTAGATATTAGATTCAACTGCTTTGTATATTATATTATATGGTCGTCTCTAAATATTGCGTTCAGAAACTTTAATATTGTATCGATCTAACTGTTGCTAAATATAACTAGTTTTAGTCTAATTTAACGATACTAGTTTAAATTAAAATTGTGTAAGCGCATTGTATTACATTGCATTGTCTACTATGTAATCGTCCCTAATCTTGCGTCTAGATATTTTAAATACTAAATACCCTATCGATATAACTGTCGCTTAAATATAACTAGTCTTAGCATAACATAACTGTACTAACCTAGATTAAAACTGCGCACGCGCCTCTCGCTGGACATGAGTTCTAGCGAGAGACCCCTCGCCTCCGGGTCTGAGCCTCGAGCTCGACCCGATGCTGGCACGCCAATGGACCTGACGGTGCTGACCCCGTCTAAAAAACGGGCGAGCCGCAGTGACGAGTCCGACGGTAGCGGAAGCAAATATTTTATTTGCACAACTGAGTCAGAAAATGACTCTGACGATGATGGTAGAGGGGCCGTGTTTAAGACCGTCACCAGCAAGGCAGATAAAGCTGCCAAACGCGAAAAACGACGAAAAATTCGCAAAACCGAGGTAAATCTGGACTCTTACCGTAAGGACAGTAAGATTACGGTCCAGAAGCCGATGACGAAATCGGCAAAAGCCCCAGCGAGGCGGAAGCTGCCAAGCGTTCCGAAGAGCGCCGAACCTGCCGCACTGGTGACGGCAGCGGAGAAGGCCCCTCCCGCCCATGTGACAATAAACCGGTCTGCTGAGAACCGGTTGTTCATTGAGTTTATTGGCGTTTGTTTAGCTAAAATTAACGCTCCATTGGTCAGGGCGGAGCTGAACAGACAGTTTGGCCCCCTGACAGCGGATGTGCCGGCCCCGTCTGCAACGTGTGTGCGTGTTCACTTGGGCGGACCTGAGAGCAGAGCACACAGGGCTCAACTGCTCACTACCACAGACCTCTGTGGGTACCAGGTCAAAGTGTCCGAGCCACGTGAAGTTGTGAGACACAGAGGCAGATACGTCCAAAAAGTAATTAAGGGCGTATCTATCACCTTAAGTGATGCCGATATTTTTAGCAGCCTGGAGAGTCTGGAAAACCTCCGTGTAGCCAAGGTAGAACGGATCCTTAAGATCCAGAATAAGGTAAAAACCCCGACCACGGCGGTGAAGATTGAACTGGAACCTGGTTCAGTCGCACCTGCCAAACTGCATATTGGATTTCTAAGTTTCAAAATGTATGATTACATACCAGCACCTACACGCTGTTTCTGCTGTCTGTCTTTCGGCCACGTAGCCAAATTTTGTAGGAAGAACCAACGATGCGGGATCTGCGCCGGCGACCACAAGCACACCGAGTGTTCGAAGCGCGAGCAGCCGAAGTGTGCAGCCTGCGGCGGCCCCCATCCTGCGATGACTAACAGCTGTCCGAAATACACGCTGGCCAAGGCCGCTACCACCATCAGCGTCCAGGAAGGGAGGCTGTACAGCGATGCCCTTCGGACTGCTCGCTCACGGAAGAACACCACGGAGGCTTCCGCGACAAAGATGACTACGAAGACGACGGGAACAACGGCCGGTGCGGTCAACACGACGACGGCGACAGCCGGTGCTCCGAGCACCGGGGGGAGTGCTAAGGCGGAGTCGGAAGGCTCGCGTCCCTCAGGTATCCCAGTCCGTAAACGGTCTCAGGTGAACCCACCGACCGCGCCAACTCCTGTCGTTCCCGACGGACAACAGGAGGAGGTGGCGACGACCGACACCGGTAGGGTACAGAGGGATGTGCTTGACGCTCTGAACCGTGCCTGCACCCTGTTCGTCGGAGCCATGGAGACTAACGGTGGCGCTATCTCTGTCTCTAGGCTGATCGAGATCCTAGCTACCACCATCCAGGCCGTCTTCAGGATTCCGATTGAGCAGGTGTGCGGCGCGATGACGACCGCCTACGCGCTCTCCTCCGGTGTCACGAGCGCCGCGTCAGCCACTGCAACCGACAGCCACCATCACGGACCTCCAAATACTCCAGTGGAACGCATGTAGCCTCAGACCCCGCGTAGGGGAGCTGAGGCACCGCATCTCCGAGATGCGGACACCGCCGACGATCATCTGCATACAGGAAACTTGGCTGAGGACTAACATCAAGTTCGAGCTACCCGGCTACACCTGTGTGAGGCATGACCGAACCACTGGAGAGGCTGGAGGAGGAGTTGCAACGTTCGTGAAGACCGGCATCGCCTTCTCAACGACCAGCACCACCGACGTCCCGGAGTCGATCACCATCACCCTCGACGGACTACCAGGTAAGATCAAAATTGTTAACGTCTACCACCGACCACGCCAAACTGGAAACCCTCTGCCACCGGACATCTACTCTCGATTCTTCCAAGACAGGTCAGCAGTCATTCTGGGAGACTTCAACGCGCACAGCACGCTATTTGGGTGCAGAACCACCGATGCACGAGGACGCCGACTAGAGGACGACATGGAGGACAACGCCTTCGTCGCCCTCAACACCGGCGCCCCGACCACCGCCAGCCACGCCACCGGAGCTGCCGGCCACCTCGACCTTGCTATGGCCTCGACGCCCTTGGCACGGAAGTGCACTTGGACGGTCCTAGACGACTCCATGGGAAGCGACCACTCGCCCATCCTCATCAACATCGAGGAAGCAGTCCCTGTCGAGAAAGCCTTCATCCCTAGGTGGCTACACCGAAAGGCTGACTGGACGGCTTTCAAAGACGACTGCAGGGCAGAACTCACCGTCGCACACATCACCGACGATATCGAAGCGAGCCACACCAACTTCCTAGGCTCGCTGCTGGAGATCGCCACGCGGCACATTCCACGATCGACTCCTCCCAAGGAGAAGGTCAAGAGTGTGCCGTACTGGACCGACGAGTGCACACGCCACGTCGAGGAACGCACAGAGGCCCGCAAGAAGATGCAGAAGACCAGGCACCCGGCGGATGCTGAAGAATACCGACGCATCAAAGGAATCACCCAATCCCCCATATGTATACCTCGGCCTTCTCGGCCATGCTATTGCTCATCTATATCTCTCACAGAAAGACCACAGCTATTGCCTACTTTTCACTTCCAGAAACACCATCAATGAAAAGATAATACCACATTCTCTTTCACAAAGGCCATGCCCATTGCATACTTCTCTCCCTTCCAGAAAGATCATACCTTACGCACAACTTCCAGAGAGCCCATGCCTAGGCTATTAGGGCCTACCTACTTCTTTCCCTTCAAGAGAGACCATACCTATTGCATACCAATCTTTCTTCCATAAAGACTATAACTTACGTATGGGCCTACCTATTTCCCTTCCAGTAAGACCATACCTTTTACCTACCTCTATCTAGTTCCGTCTGAAGTTCCAGCTTCCTATAAGGTCGAACGGCAAGTAAGTGAACAATTCGTTCTCTGCAGAAGAAAGAAACAGCCATCAATCAGTTTCAAAAGCACAGTTCAAGACTCCTTGCCATGTAACATAAGACAAATTATATTGCGCCTTCTCAGTTGTTTGCCCTTTCATGTGGAATTACACCTCTAGAGATGCGACTGTTGCCAAAGCGCCTTTATTTCACCAAGTTTCTAGATATTGATTTGTATCGCCGTGGTTGGGCTTGGAAGCCCCTCCGTGTGGATTTCTTGAGAGGCGCTATATAACTGTCAAAATGAATTAATGAATATAAAATATAATTATTGTACATTTAATCACCACATGGGAAGCACGCACGCACAGAAAACTAAGTCAATTCGTTCATTTCAGGTGTCAAACATACTGCGTCAGTTTGAAATTAAACTAAGATTATTATTATTATTATTATTATTATTATTACTATTATTATTATTATTATTATTATTATTATTATCATTATAACGAAAAAGGTCACTGACCGGTACGAATAGCTTGAAATCGGTCTCGACTTCACTTTCTTAGAATTGACTGGTTTCGCTGGTTCGGCCGACGGTTCTGAAGCGTTGATCACCTGTTGGATGATACAGCACAATGACCGATATAGCTAGACGATATCTCTCTTATCATTACTCTTTAATAGTCCCTCGATTCCATAATTCCATCTAACGATATGTGTTGATTCTAGTGCAGCCAAGTGATGATGAGTATGCAATGAGGATTCCATAGAGAAAACGACCATCGATGGATATCTGTCCCATGCGAAATTGGCTCCATAGAAGCAGTAGTAGTAGTACTAGTTGTTGTAGTAGTAGCAACAGTACTGATAATTTATCAGTATTTTCTTAAATACTTACCAGAAGTCCCTTTTTTGCTTTTCTAGGGTGAATGTCGAGTTGTTTCTGCGCCATTTCCGGGTAGTTATATTAACGAGGATGATATGCCAAAGGAGAGTGGGTGCACTCCCTTTTATAGGGACCCTCTTCATAGACCTCAACATGAGATTGGTCAGTATTTGTTTGTAGGACTGATGTCCCTAGATTAAGCAAATATGCAGCATTATGAAAGGTAAACTCTAACAATAATTATTAAGGGGAAGCGTTATTAGACATTATTACCTGCTAGCTGCTACTACTGTGACACCTTGGTATATCACGCGCATTAACAGTGTTAGGTAAACAAAACCCTTTCAATCTCGCGAATAATTATGATTGTCACATCAGCAATATGGCTGCTAAGGTAAGGCTTTGTTTACTGAATATTTTAGCACCTGTCCTTTTCGTCAGCTAATCGTCTGGCATAGCTTGAAAAACAAACGTACGTTCGAACAATAAGACAGAAAGACAATAGGTCGAATAAGTGATCTGATTAGAATTGAGAAGTTTACCGCGATAAATTTTCATTTGGAGGGTCATTAGATGGTGCGAAAAGCGCAGAGGAGATAACAATGCCTCCTGGACTTGGCCATTACCAGATAAACCCAACCGCTATTTGCATAGCGTCAACCTACAGAAGGGTTCCAACATTAAGGTGACGCAATCTCGACACCGAGTCTTTGGACAGTTTTCTCGGCATGTGGCGATAGTAGGGTCACCACTCCATGAACTAAAATCAGGATATAACAATTACTTGTGGAGAACGGTGTTTAGCATGAAAGAATAAACTATTTCTTTTACTAAATATGCCGCTACTCGCACTCTTGACTGTGTCAGTTCCACGCCTGGGCAACGGAGGAGGAGGTGGACACTAATGACCTTTATTATCACACAACTGAAATTACGTTTGTGTGCCTCAGGTGCGATGAAGTCAAACACAGGCACGAATGTTTCTAGCTTTACACTTTGGCAAATAATAGTTGTCTTTCGTAGATAATTATTAGCATGGGTTCTCGACTCTGTCCTATACGAACTTATTGGGAAGTCAATTACCTACAGTCAGTACTGTTTAATGATTATGTATTATTGTAACATTGCTGAATGGATTCTCATAGCAGTCAATGTCACCCCACCTCCTTCGAGGTTTTGGACTGGCACAGCAGCGGCACCATGGGCAGTGATCTCCCATGCAGTGCACCTCGACCACTGCGAATCTGCGATTTCCGAGGGAATGGCAGCTCTCAGTTTCTGCGACAACTTCGTGAGGGTCTTGACGCTCTTCTTTGTGTGTCCGTACATGCAGTTGAACTCCCGCGATCCAACTTCGAATTCTGCCTTGTACTTTTTCCTCTGCTCGTAATCCGTGACTGGACCGTACAAACTGAAAACGATACAATAATCTCAGTGACAAGCAGTCAACTTCGAGACAGATAAGCGATGCGGTACGGTACTGGTATAGTTTATCAATTGATTTTTATTCTATCTGCTAGCTTTGCGTAGATATCTTGAGGGGCCTTAGATCTATGCGTTAGTTAGATTCGGACAAAACACCCTTGTTCGTACCTCGTTAAATTCTCACAGCAATGAACCAAAGCTGCAGACTGCAGTTATACATAAATATATAAATAAGCCATATATAGTATACATAAACATATAGGCCACATATGGCCGCGGTTTATATTTAGGGACAGTCTATATATAGGCCTAATTAATATATATATATATCATCAATATATAGCCGTATGTCATCATCATCATCATTTTCAATTCATCTTCACCGTAAATGCTCATGGATCTGCCAATAAGGTGTCCCCACTGCCTGTCCATAAGTAGCCTATTTCGTCATGGCTACTAGTAGTTTTTAAAGGTACAGCTGTAGTTGTAGATTTTTGAATGGGACACGTCGTAGAGAATGCATTGCGTTGCTAAGACGGGACCCTTTAACGAAAGTGAAACGGTAGCCTACCAGTGCATGACTGGAACCAGAAGAACCTTGATCGATGGCGCCACCACTGGAACTTGGTGAAATCGATCCTTCCTGTATCTCCTTCAGCTTCCTGGAAAACCAGCGAAGGAAGCGCTTGAGTAACACTGCTAGTGTGTGTGTGTGTGTGTGTGTGTGTGTGTGTATGTGTGTGTGTGTGTGTGTGTGTTAAGTTTATTTAACGACTGAATTGGGTGATATAAGCCACATTACATGCTCTTAGGTCTGCCCATAAGCTGTCCGCACTGTCAATCAATAAGTAGCCGATATGGTCATCGCTACTAGTATATTCAAAGGTACAGCTGTACAACTAAAGCACATATCTTATGTTTTTTTTCTGTTGATTTATAAGCACATGGGAATCAGCTTCGTATAGGAGCGCTACGTCGCGTCTGAGGCGTTGTCCGTAGATGATAAATATTAGGGCCTATCTGTTACCTAATTATCTAAGCTCCGTATTGGGTATTGATATTATGCTTGATTTAACTCGGAGGATACTTGCCTAATTTGTATATCTTGTTTACTGGAAGAAAATAAATCGAATTGAATCGAAAATCAAAGTAAAATCTCCAAAATTTATTCAGTAACTTTCTGTTAAGAGCAGCTCATTAATTCCGCCACTTTAGGGTTCCCACTGTTTCTATATGCTCTAGTTTAAACTGTGTCTATATCAACATTATTCATTTGAAATATTCTTGATTGCAATGTAGATGGCACCTCTAAAGAGGGGGTCCATTTGACCTGAAGGGCCTGCTATAGGCCAAATTTCCATGCTTGTCATTATGTTTTACTTTAATGTTCATGCTGGAAACAGCAAACTGATCGATTCATTGATTTGTTGATTATGAGCATTTACTAGCGACCCTTCGAGAATATCTACGCCGTTGCTTACCTTCTAACCGCATCGCGCCGTTCCTCGTCGTAGAAAGGCCAGCTCTCGTTCACCTCTTTGTAACAAATCTCCTTCATGGAATAAAGATTCCCGCGAGGATTGAAGGTCGCCACTTTGGCGAGAACTTTTGTCCAACATTGGGTGTATCTCTTGCTAGATCCGTCTATCGAAAAGTAAACGTTAACTTGATAGAAGCCTTGCAACGCCGAATCCATTAGATAGTACAAATTACAGTTCTCTTGTTATATACGTATCCCCCATATGTATACCTCGGCCTTCTCGGCCATGCTATTGCTCATCTATATCTCTCACAGAAAGACCACAGCTATTGCCTACTTTTCACTTCCAGAAACACCATCAATGAAAAGATAATACCACATTCTCTTTCACAAAGGCCATGCCCATTGCATACTTCTCTCCCTTCCAGAAAGACCATACCTTACGCACAACTTCCAGAGAGCCCATGCCTAGGCTATTAGGGCCTACCTACTTCTTTCCCTTCAAGAGAGACCATACCTATTGCATACCAATCTTTCTTCCATAAAGACTATAACTTACGTATGGGCCTACCTATTTCCCTTCCAGTAAGACCATACCTTTTACCTACCTCTATCTAGTTCCGTCTGAAGTTCCAGCTTCCTATAAGGTCGAACGGCAAGTAAGTGAACAATTCGTTCTCTGCAGAAGAAAGAAACAGCCATCAATCAGTTTCAAAAGCACAGTTCAAGACTCCTTGCCATGTAACATAAGACAAATTATATTGCGTCTTCTCAGTTGTTTGCCCTTTCATGTGGAATTACACCTCTAGAGATGCGACTGTTGCCAAAGCGCCTTTATTTCACCAAGTTTCTAGATATTGATTTGTATCGCCGTGGTTGGGCTTGGAAGCCCCTCCGTGTGGATTTCTTGAGAGGCGCTATATAACTGTCAAAATGAATTAATGAATATAAAATATAATTATTGTACATTTAATCACCACATGGGAAGCACGCACGCACAGAAAACTAAGTCAATTCGTTCATTTCAGGTGTCAAACATACTGCGTCAGTTTGAAATTAAACTAAGATTATTATTATTATTATTATTATTATTATTACTATTATTATTATTATTATTATTATTATTATTATTATTATTATTATCATTATAACGAAAAAGGTCACTGACCGGTACGAATAGCTTGAAATCGGTCTCGACTTCACTTTCTTAGAATTGACTGGTTTCGCTGGTTCGGCCGACGGTTCTGAAGCGTTGATCACCTGTTGGATGATACAGCACAATGACCGATATAGCTAGACGATATCTCTCTTATCATTACTCTTTAATAGTCCCTCGATTCCATAATTCCATCTAACGATATGTGTTGATTCTAGTGCAGCCAAGTGATGATGAGTATGCAATGAGGATTCCACAGAGAAAACGACCATCGATGGATCCCTGTCCCATGCGAAATTGGCTCCATAGAAGCAGTAGTAGTAGTACTAGTTGTTGTAGTAGTAGCAACAGTACTGATAATTTATCTCCCATGCAGTGCACCTCGACCACTGCGAATCTGCGATTTCCGAGGGAATGGCAGCTCTCAGTTTCTGCGCCAACTTCGTGAGGGTCTTGACGCTCTTCTTTGTGTGTCCGTACATGCAGTTGAACTCCCGCGATCCAACTTCGAATTCTGCCTTGTACTTTTTCCTCTGCTAGTAATCCGTGACTGGACCGTACAAACTGAAAACGATACAATAATCTCAGTGACAAGCAGTCAACTTCGAGACAGATAAGCGATGCGGTACGGTACTGGTATAGTTTATCAATTGATTTTTATTCTATCTGCTAGCTTTGGCAGAGAGTGCCTCTGCGTAGATATCTTGAGGGGCCTTAGATCTATGCGTTAGTTAGATTCGGACAAAACACCCTTGTTCGTACCTCGTTAAATTCTCACAGCAATGAACCAAAGCTGCAGACTGCAGTTATACATAAATATATAAATAAGCCATATATAGTATACATAAACATATAGGCCACATATGGCCGCGGTTTATATTTAGGGACAGTTTATATATAGGCCTAATTAATATATATATATATCATCAATATATAGCCGTATGTCATCATCATCATCATTTTCAATTCATCTTCACCGTAAATGCTCATGGATCTGCCAATAAGGTGTCCCCACTGCCTGTCCATAAGTAGCCTATTTCGTCATGGCTACTAGTAGTTTTTAAAGGTACAGCTGTAGTTGTAGATTTTTGAATGGGACACGTCGTAGAGAATGCATTGCGTTGCTAAGACGGGAACCTTTAACGAAAGTGAAACGGTAGCCTACCAGTGCATGACTGGAACCAGAAGAACCTTGATCGATGGCGCCACCACTGGAACTTGGTGAAATCGATCCTTCCTGTATCGATCAACCTGCGACTACCTTCTCTGGACAAACACTCCGACACGACATAACATAGCGCTCGTGACTAAGCTTGTGCCCTTCGCTTAGCATCACGATCTTTGTACGATTTCCTCAAGCCGACAAGAAGGAAAATCTTAGCAAAACTTCCTTAGCAAAACTAAGAAAGAGAACACGTGAATTTTATATGTTTTTTGATAATTTTTGGATCATTGTAACAAAGAAATAATAATAAATTATATTAAGTTAGATAAGTTCGCATTCCCACGAATACAGCACCAATCGAGACGCATTCAAAGTCTCGCTAAAACAAGAATTCAATTACGGCATAAGTTGTGTAACTGGTAATGATAAATATCCTGGAAACCAGTATATCGCATTTTTGCAACAATCTTATCGCAGAGCAAAGCGTCTACTCCGTGTGGTCGTCGATGTCTCGAAATGGACCTGATACGGCTTATGTTGGTAAAGTTCCCATATCCCCAATTGAGTATTTCCAGATGGCTACGCTGTGCGCAACACAGGATCCTTGGAAAAGGCGTGGTTCGTGTAGGGATATCACCCGATATTGATGCAAGGAGAACGGTTTATCAATAATGGTAGTAGTAGTATTTTCAATTTAACGACATTGTGACTACGATGAATCATTGGCGTCGCCCTCCTCCTTTCTCAGGGCCTGGGACTCGCAGTGACATCGTTTTCCATTGTATGCTTACATTCTTTCATGTTTTTTGTAAAGTCGGCCTAAGGGTTTCTAATGATAGTATATAGGTTTGTGTCTCATTCGATTTTTATTCGCCTATCGCAACCTCATATAGCAACGTTTTATACCATTTTAAATGTGTCAAAGGACAGCGCCCCAATCATAACAATATTTATAATAATAATAATATTATTATTTTTTTCATTATTATTAATGATAATAATCATATAAATAATATTACTAGTCATCAAAAATAACAAATAAAATAATAATAATAATAATATTAATAATAGGGTCTAATAACAACGCCTCTCGCTCACCATACAGCTACTGTAACGAAATAGCATTCAAAGGGTCTTTCGCCAGGTGTTAGACCGACGACATTCCTGACTACATTTTCTTGTTTTTGATATTCTGCTTATTCAATGGTAGTCAGCGGCTGACTGACCGAAGGGATTCCGTTCAGATAAGGAAGGAGCTCGACTGACCAATTGGCGCAGGTGAAGACGAGCATCCTAAGGCTGGAGAATGTGACGTTGAGAGACAGTGGAAGATACAGCTGCAGAAACGAATGGGATGCGAGTGACAGCGACACGGTTACGATCACCGTCTATGATGGAGATTCAGGTAGGCGTGTGTGTGGGTTTGATTGTGTGCGTGTGTATGCTTGCTTGTTTGTGTGTGTTTGTTTAATTGTATGTGTGTCTGAGAGCGTGTATTTATGGTCGTAGCGGAAGTAGTGGCAGTAGTAGTAGTGGTGGAAGTAGTAGTAGGGGTGGAGTAGTGGGAAGTAGGTGGAGTAGAAGTAGTAGTAGTAGGGGAAGTAGTGGGGGAAGTAGTGGGGGAAGTATGGGAAGTAGTAGTAGTAGTATTATCATTATCAATATTACTATATCAACACACATTATTTAAAGTGAAGGATTGTCGATAATGGAACATATTATTATCATATTTATTATTATCATCATTATTATCACTCTATTCAAAATTATTATTATTATTATTATTATTATTATTATTATTATTATACATATATGTTTCACATTATGCTGTTATCGCCCATGATGAGCTAATGGAGTGTTGGCAATGTTCCGAAGAGGCAGACTGCGTTCCCACGCTGAAGAACAACTGAGATACGTTGGAACAGAAATGACGTCTCCATTGGATCGTGGGTTGCAGCACTCGTTCGACTACCCAATTCTGAGATGAACTCCAGTCCTTCACAGCTCCAAGCGCCGCCGGATTCCAAGGAGAGGGCTACGAAGTCGTGGGTGTTGGTTATGGTGGAATACTTGGCCCTCTTCGTCTTAGCTGCGCGTTCGGCTGCTTCGCCAGCTCTGATAGATGTGTCGACAAGATGTGACTTGGCGTAGGTGTCGGGCACTGTCACATCCCATGCCAGACATCGACCACGTGTCCAAGGAATGAGCGTGACGCCGTCCGGTCGCTTTCCATCTTCTCTTAGCAAGCCGAGAAGTTCCTTTTGCGCTGGAATCTTCGCCCTGCCAAGAGCTCTCCAGATGACATCGTTCAACATGCTGTGTCGTTGATGTTTTCCGCTGCCTCTTCTACAAATTAGTCCATGGAGCCCTTTTGCGTCGACGCTCTCTTGACATTGGTGACACAAATGTGGCTCGCAGAGCGTCGTTCCTAGCCTCAACCCGGCTGCCAGTCGTACATCCTCGTTTGAGAGGCGCAGGCCTAGGGCAGTCACAGGGGGCGCTAGCATCCAGTCTCCAGAATGAGGTGCTCGTGAGGCCAGCAGGCGAGCACGGTCGCATGGATTGTTATTGGAATCCAGCAGACCTTTCCATGCCTTGTCTGTGAATCGGAGGTCCCATTCTTTCTGGCGATAACTTGCTGCTCCTATTGTGACAATTAATAATGGCAGTGGTAATGATGCTGATGGTCTTGATGGTAGTTGTTGTAGTATTTGTGGTAGCATTAGTAGCAGAAGAAATTGATCAGGCCTAGTCATTGTCCATTGCTAGTACTCGAAATAGCGGTGGTTGTAGTATTAGTGTTAGTATTATTGTTATTGAAGCACAATTGCTTCTTCATAAATTTATTTAATTATTCAGAAAAAGAAAGCAGAAATAAATTAGTAGTCCAAACGTAAATAAAATCCGAATTCACAACTCTCAGAAACTGCCAGCAACAAACAAATATCTCGTGGACTCCGGCAGAATATCAAATTAAATGGCGACTACTTTGTTCTTGGTAAACTGCAGAGATGATGCCACTACGACGTCACAAATCGCGGGAACAAACTCGAAACGTAGCAGACGATAACTAAGCTACGTCATCCTTCGATTGGAAACATTGATGAATTGCAGAATAGGCAATACTATTGATCGTTCTCAAAGTTATAATATATAACTATAATCGCCTTAACCTCGTCCTGTGTTTTGTCAGGGTTCAATACGCTCAAAATAACACAATCACAAACTTAAGAATATAGTTTCTCTTCAAGAAATCTGTTCAGAGGCGCTCCCAGTCCTCTCGGCCATAGAAGACAAGATTTCATGGAGTAGAATAGATAAATATCTTATCATAGAAGCAACTCCGATCCCAAGAGATAAAAATATCTGGGAATACAAAAAACACTCTGGGACAGCTGGTTCATCAAGATTCAGCAGAGAATGGCAAAACAATGGCAAATATTATATTTCATATATATATATATATATATAAATATATTTCAAAAATTCTAAATTATGCAGCAAAATGAATCAATCTAACGTATCACCAAATTCAAAGTCCTCATAAAACAGTGCAAGTTGAACAGTTGACTATAATTCGCATGGATATCGTTGTCAAAACAAACATTTGTCAGTGCACAGTCACAATGACAGGCGCGTACTTATTCGCATGGTCTGAGTCCGAAACTCGCGACATATCGGACAAGACGGAAATCGCATATCTACTCTCTTTTTGCAACACGTGGAACGGTAGATTATCACATCGTATACGACGTTTAGCATTTTATCTGTTCCATTGTAATTAATTATTTATTATGGCTCCACTATAATAATGTCTTTAATAGTTCCTACACGGCAACCATCTGAAATGGTAGGTTCAAATCCGTTACAGTATTTGTGAGGATGGATATTCAGAATAGTGGGTAGTGGTGAGAGAAAGATCTTCATACATCCAACTACTGCCAGGAGACAAGTTCAACGAGACAAACAGAAATCCGACAAAAACGAAAGGACCAAATCGAAACACACAATCGACAAAATCTGCTCAAATACAGCACAGAGTGCATTCAAATTTCCTAAGCACACGACTGCACGCAAGAACGAACTCATATATATATATATATATAGCGTAAACAGTACATATATTTACATACACAAACAAATATACCATATATATCAGCATTTCCAAATCCTCTTTTGACCATCTTGTTCTTACATTTTTGGGTGTAACCGCCGTCCACAACTAAAAAAAATTGTGTTGTAGGCACAAACGCTTGAGAATGCAGACAATTATAGATTAGGCCTTGACTAGATTAATAATAAGACAAATATCGATGACTATGACATTTTAACTCTCTTTCATATAAAGACACACATGGATGTAAGGCAAAAAGCTATAATGAATTTTAAATTGTTGAAGCTTAATTTTTAATTTTTACACTGAAAGTATTCCGCGGAACCCTTGTCTTCACCTTACGGAACCCGAGGGTTCCGCGGAACACGGTTTGGGAAACACTGATATATACAAAAAAATAATATAGCATGTAGTGCAAAAAGGCATTAACTGGCTTTGCTTGGCGATGCGCCTAACACGTCATATTTATACAGCCCCACTTCAATCGACCGCAGCATTAACAAATGGCCGTGTGATGCAACTTGCACAGACAAAACAACAAAATTGTCGTGAACAATTAGAATGTGCATAATTGTAGTACCGGCAGGCTACTGTCATGATAAACAACTCCGATATCGCACGGGTGTAATGCAGAAAAGCAAAATATTCATGATGAATAGGACTACTATTGAGCACATAATTTACTATTCACGAACAGAGGAAACAAGCCAAACGTACTAGTACACAGGAAGCATGAAAACGGCAAATCAAATCGGAATACTATGTTGTAAAATGTTAATCGGCTCTATTCATCGATTCCTTAAACAGATTTAGCATTCATGATGTTTATAAATATTAATAATCACACAAAAACTACTTTTAGATAGACCGATCGATTTTTCAACCCAAACGGACAGAACGCCTTAAAATGCAACGAATTTGAGAAAAAGAGAAAAAAAATTGCACAAACTGGTAATGCAAGAAACCGTATCTGCGTCGCCAAGAATTTTGGCGGCGCACGACAAAACGTGTCCCACGAAAACGCATCAACATCCTCAAACGATCAACAAAGCGGAGCAGGGCAAAAACACAAGATCATTTTCCTAGGTGAAGATCACGTCAAGATGATGGATCGAGGACGCGATCATCATAGTCCTCTATCATCAGTCTGATGTGATTGAGTTTCTTCTTGAGTCGATCGAGCGCCGAGCGCTGAGACATGTACTCGCGGTCGTTCTTCAGTTTGAGGTAACTGATGTAGATTTCGTCCTGGACGGCCTGAAGATACGAAAAAGAAGGAACAGACACGCATAAAAACAACTGGAGAGTAACAGCTGAAAAAAATTGGGGGTAAAAACCGCCTTTGCTAAAAAATCATCTCTTGCTGGATATGGATATGTATATGTAAAATGAAGTCAAATAATAATAAAATAATAATAGTGGCAACAATTCCACAAATGTAGCATTAACCCATGACTGCCTAGTAGTGATAATTCATTAAAACCAATACTAATACCATGTGAAAATAATAATAATAATAATAATAATAATAATAATAATAATAATAATAATAATAATAATAATGATAAAAATAATAATAATAATAATAATAATAATAATGATAATAATAATTTTAATAAAAAACAAGAATCCTGGGACAAGGCCCGATTTCTCGAAGTTTACTCCTACACATATATTTGTTTCTTTCCAAGTCATCGTTTTATCATCGATAGCCACAACAATATTTTAAAAAAATAGGATGAATCGCATTGCATCATAGCACAGCTGAAGCAGCAGAGAGTAGTGCTATACACAAATTCAAAAATCAACGACATAAATGCATATCTTAGGATTGATTTTGAGCTATGACAATCCGCAGTTAACGCACCTCGATTTCTGACGGGCTTGCTGCTTTGAGCTTCCTCTCCAACTTCGCAAAAACTTTGATGTACGCGTTGATCAGACTATACATCCAGCTGTGCTCCCGTGATCCAGCTTCGAACTCTGCCCTGTATTCTTCTCGCTGCGCCTTATTAGTGATCGGACCGTAGCGCCTGTAAAGAACATTCGGATACATATGGCGACATTAACTCAGCGACAAGCATTAGATTTCATGACTAGTATAATATACATCTTCATCATCAGCTCATGACACAAGCAATTTGGTGGAGATTGAACAGGGGAGAGAACGAGGAGCTCAGCCCTAAGGAAAAGGGGAAGACTATTCCAACTGGAGTGGCCTACATAAGCAAAGCTCCTTGTTTGGGCCGTAGCAATGCGTATACGGGGACCAGTAATAATCCACGGGCAGAGAGGTGGCAAAATTGGTAAACAGAGATGTGACAACGGATCCTCGATTAAGCAGCACCAAAGCTTCTTGGTTGTGGCCCCCTCCATTTGAAATGGGCTTCCGCTAGTGCTGCGCATACTCCCTAGGAACAATCTGCCAGCCTTCTACCGTATCCTAAACTCTTTTTTGTTTGGCAGCAGCCTTGCTGAGAGCGCCTCTGAGTAGGTTTCTCTATATAAATGTTCAAAATGAATGAATGAACAGTGGGAAAATTCTGTGGGAACAAGCATAGCTCAGACAGTTGACAGACAGCTTCAACTTTCCTGAACAGAGCAAATCTATCACAGTCGACAGAAAAAAATCCCTTAATGACAGAATTCTCTAAAAAAATGTGACAAACAATATAAAAAATGATAGAAATGAAACAATACTTCAAAAATGAAAAAGCCATGGAAAAACACACAAAACAATGATTAATAACAAATGGAAAACATTCAAAATATAATCACATAGGATACACAAGGAAAGGTTAGAAACCTGTACAAATACTTTGAAAGAAATTGAATATTATTATTATTAAACGGACGATTTCTAAAGCGCCGCAACACAGCCGTGCTGCTACAAGGGCGCTTTACAATGGCACGATCAGCAATAACAACCGGTGTACCAGTACTATATTTTCCAAAAGTCCCTACCGAGCTAAATTTTCCAATTCCTCGTTGCTGACAAAGTCGTCGAGTGGATAATCAACAGCTGGCAACAGAAGAACATTTTAAAATGATTACAAATTGAATCTTTATCTTAAGATCACTTCAAACTAATTTTATAGATAAAAATCCACCACAAGACCATTCTCAAGTAAATGAAAACAGTTTCAAAATATTGGGAATAGGGGTTCGAGTAGTTAAGTTCGCAGATTTAATGAAGACAGACGATGAAAGAAATCTTCAATTGAGATTAGAATTGATTCAACTTAAAAGTAGGGCTGTACCGAATATTTGCTTTGTATTCATTTCGGAGCCGAATAGTGGGCCAAAGAGCACATACATATCCCTTTCTATGTACATATCTATCTCTCAATATGTATGTCCGTCCGTCCGTCCGTCTGTCTATCTCGCTCTCTTTCTCCCTCTCCAACTTGCTTTTTCTCTGTCTGTCTCCCTCTCTGTCTCTCCCTCTACCTCCTTCCCCGTTGCTATTTCTGTCTGTCTCTCTCTGTCTCTGTCTCTCAGTCTGTCTGTCTCTCTTTCTCTCTCTCTCTCTCTGTCTCTGTCTCTCTCTGTCTCTCCGTATATATAACTTTGAGCGTGTAATCGCCGAAAAGATTCTCTAAATTTATGCCACTCCGTCAAAAAATATTTCTTTGAACACACTTCACGTATATTGCAAGTTTTATATATTTCATTTAAGATTTGCATTTAATTCTTGTTCTAAAAATACAGTACAGTTGCAAACAAATCCAAAAGAGTCATCGACCTTAATCTTTCTATAGCTCCAATTGATGAAAGGCATAGTCTGGATAATTAAGACGACTGGTGCAGCATCCTTTGGTCGTATTCCTCTACCATTGTTCGGATGTGATCGAGTTTCTTCTTAAGGCGAAAGAGAGCATCTCTTTGGGACATGTACTCTCGATCACCTTTCAGCTTGAGATAACTTGCGTAGAATTCCTCTTTCACAGTCTGAAGACGAGAAAATAAGGGTTTAAAAACACTGATGACTAGAAATTCATCTTTCATGATGATAATGATAATGATGATAATGATTATTATTATTATATTATTATTATATTATTATTATATTATTATTATATTATTATTATATTATTTTTATATTATTATTATATTATTATTATATTATTATTATATTATTATTATATTATTATTATATTATTATTATATTATTATTATATTTTTATTATATTATTATTATTTTTATATTATTATTTTTATTATTATTATTATTATTAACTGCAGGAAGTTGGCACGGAGTCACTGAGATATATATATCAGTGAACTAGAGAGAGATCTCATCAACAACAGGTGACCAACGTGAGACCAGTCCTCTCCTTCAGCGTATATCCGTCGCCCTTCAATTTGGAAACTCCATGTCTGTTTTTATGCACCTCAGATTGGAACAATCAGGAGACTCGAGACTGAATGATTGTATTCATAATATCCAAATTTTTAAAGCGCCCCTTGATAGCCAAGCGCAGGGCACCAGCTTATTCACGAGCACTGAGAATTGAAAAGCAGTCAGGCCCAAAACCGAAAACGCACGATACTGAAAGATAGAAACAAAGCAAATTGGATATGGTGCAGCGCTCGTGAATAAGCGGGTGCTTTGCACTTGGCTTTCGAGTGGCGCTTTAGAAGCTTGTAGCTTACGATCAAGAATTTGCCACAATGTACTAGCCTCGATTTCCGAGGGAATGGCAGTTCGCAGTTTCTGCTCCAACTTCTTGAAGGTCTTGACGCTCTTCTTGGCGTGTCCATACATGAAGTTGAACTCCCGCGATCCAACTTCGAATTCTGCCTTGTACTTTTCCCTCACCTCGTTATCCGAGACTGGACCGTACAAACTGAAAACGATACAATAATATCAGTGACAAGCAGTCAACTTCGAGATAGATAAGCGATGCGGTACGGTACTGGTAGTTTATCAATTGATTTTTATTCTATCTGTCTATCTTTGGCAGAGAGTGCCTCTGCGTAGATATCTCGAGAGGCCTTAGATCTATGCGTTAGTTAGATTCGGACAAAACACCCTTGTTCGTACCTCGTTAAATTCTCCAGTTCCTCGTTGATGTAGTCGTCCAGAGGATAGACGACCGGTTTATCGGCCACCATTGGATCAAC
Organism: Bimastos eiseni; assembly: GCA_959347315.1. NCBI lineage: Eukaryota > Metazoa > Annelida > Clitellata > Crassiclitellata > Lumbricidae > Bimastos > Bimastos eiseni. The sequence continues at coordinate 23,667,007 of OY365813.1, read as the reverse complement.
CAAAGCGTTGATCACCTGTTGGATGAGACAGAACAATGACCGATATAGCTAGACGATATCTCTCTTATCATTACTCTTTAATAGTACCTCGATTCCATAATTCCATCTAACGATATGTGTTGATTCTAGTGCAGCCAAGTGATGATGAGTATGCAATGAGGATTCCATAGAGAAAACGACCATCGATGGATATCTGTCCCATGCGAAATTGGCTCCATAGAAGCAGTAGTAGTAGTACTAGTTGTTGTAGTAGTAGCAACAGTACTGATAATTTATCAGTATTTTCTTAAATACTTACCAGAAGTCCCTTTTTTGCTTTTCTAGGGTGAATGTCGAGTTGTTTCTGCGCCATTTCCGGGTAGTTATATTAACGAGGATGATATGCCAAAGGAGAGTGGGTGCACTCCCTTTTATAGGGACCCTCTTCATAGACCTCAACATGAGATTGGTCAGTATTTGTTTGTAGGACTGATGTCCCTAGATTAAGCAAATATGCATCATTATGAAAGGTAAACTCTAACAATAATTATTAAGGGGAAGCGTTATTAGACATTATTATCTGCTAGCTGCTACTACTGTGACACCTTGGTATATCACGCGCATTAACAGTGTTAGGTAAACAAAACCCTTTCAATCACGCGAATAATTATGATTGTCACATCGGCAATATGGCCTATTCAGGAGCTGCTAAGGTAAGGCTTTGTTTACTGAATATTTTAGCACCTGTCCTTTTCGTCAGCTAATCGTCTAGCTTGAAAGACAAACGTACGTTCGAACAATAAGACGGAAAGACAATAGGTCGAATAAGTGATCTGATTAGAATTGAGAAGTTTACCGCGATAAATTTTCATTTGGAGTGTCATTAGATGGTGCGAAAAGCGAAAAGCGCAGAGGAGATAACAATGCCTCCTGGACTTGGCCATTACCAGATAAACCCAACCGCTATTTGCATAGCGTCAACCTACAGAAGGGTTCCAACATTAAGGTGACGCAATCTCGACACCGAGTCTTTGGACAGTTTTCTCGGCATGTGGCGATAGTAGGGTCACCACTCCATAAACTAAAATCAGGATATAACAATTACTTGTGGAGAACGGTGTTTAGCATGAAAGAATAAACTATTTCTTTTACTAAATATGCCGCTACTCGCACTCTTGACTGTGTCAGTTCCACGCCTGGGCAACGGAGGAGGAGGTGGACACTAATGACCTTTATTATCACACAACTGAAATTACGTTTGTGTGCCTCAGGTGCGATGAAGTCAAACACAGGCACGAATGTTTCTAGCTTTACACTTTGGCAAATAATAGTTGTCTTTCGTAGATAATTATTAGCATGGGTTCTCGACTCTGTCCTATACGAACTTATTGGGAAGTCAATTACCTACAGTCAGTACTGTTTAATGATTATGTATTATTGTAACATTGCTGAATGGATTCTCATAGCAGTCAATGTCACCCCACCTCCTTCGAGGTTTTGGACTGGCACAGCAGCGGCACCATGGGCAGTGATCTCCCATGCAGTGCACCTCGACCACTGCGAATCTGCGATTTCCGAGGGAATGGCAGCTCTCAGTTTCTGCGACAACTTCGTGAGGGTCTTGACGCTCTTCTTTGTGTGTCCGTACATGCAGTTGAACTCCCGCGATCCAACTTCGAATTCTGCCTTGTACTTTTTCCTCTGCTCGTAATCCGTGACTGGACCGTACAAACTGAAAACGATACAATAATCTCAGTGACAAGCAGTCAACTTCGAGACAGATAAGCGATGCGGTACGGTACTGGTATAGTTTATCAATTGATTTTTATTCTATCTGCTAGCTTTGCGTAGATATCTTGAGGGGCCTTAGATCTATGCGTTAGTTAGATTCGGACAAAACACCCTTGTTCGTACCTCGTTAAATTCTCACAGCAATGAACCAAAGCTGCAGACTGCAGTTATACATAAATATATAAATAAGCCATATATAGTATACATAAACATATAGGCCACATATGGCCGCGGTTTATATTTAGGGACAGTCTATATATAGGCCTAATTAATATATATATATATCATCAATATATAGCCGTATGTCATCATCATCATCATTTTCAATTCATCTTCACCGTAAATGCTCATGGATCTGCCAATAAGGTGTCCCCACTGCCTGTCCATAAGTAGCCTATTTCGTCATGGCTACTAGTAGTTTTTAAAGGTACAGCTGTAGTTGTAGATTTTTGAATGGGACACGTCGTAGAGAATGCATTGCGTTGCTAAGACGGGACCCTTTAACGAAAGTGAAACGGTAGCCTACCAGTGCATGACTGGAACCAGAAGAACCTTGATCGATGGCGCCACCACTGGAACTTGGTGAAATCGATCCTTCCTGTATCTCCTTCAGCTTCCTGGAAAACCAGCGAAGGAAGCGCTTGAGTAACACTGCTAGTGTGTGTGTGTGTGTGTGTGTGTGTGTGTGTATGTGTGTGTGTGTGTGTGTGTGTTAAGTTTATTTAACGACTGAATTGGGTGATATAAGCCACATTACATGCTCTTAGGTCTGCCCATAAGCTGTCCGCACTGTCAATCAATAAGTAGCCGATATGGTCATCGCTACTAGTATATTCAAAGGTACAGCTGTACAACTAAAGCACATATCTTATGTTTTTTTTCTGTTGATTTATAAGCACATGGGAATCAGCTTCGTATAGGAGCGCTACGTCGCGTCTGAGGCGTTGTCCGTAGATGATAAATATTAGGGCCTATCTGTTACCTAATTATCTAAGCTCCGTATTGGGTATTGATATTATGCTTGATTTAACTCGGAGGATACTTGCTTAATTTGTATATCTTGTTTACTGGAAGAAAATAAATCGAATTGAATCGAAAATCAAAGTAAAATCTCCAAAATTTATTCAGTAACTTTCTGTTAAGAGCAGCTCATTAATTCCGCCACTTTAGGGTTCCCACTGTTTCTATATGCTCTAGTTTAAACTGTGTCTATATCAACATTATTCATTTGAAATATTCTTGATTGCAATGTAGATGGCACCTCTAAAGAGGGGGTCCATTTGACCTGAAGGGCCTGCTATAGGCCAAATTTCCATGCTTGTCATTATGTTTTACTTTAATGTTCATGCTGGAAACAGCAAACTGATCGATTCATTGATTTGTTGATTATGAGCATTTACTAGCGACCCTTCGAGAATATCTACGCCGTTGCTTACCTTCTAACCGCATCGCGCCGTTCCTCGTCGTAGAAAGGCCAGCTCTCGTTCACCTCTTTGTAACAAATCTCCTTCATGGAATAAAGATTCCCGCGAGGATTGAAGGTCGCCACTTTGGCGAGAACTTTTGTCCAACATTGGGTGTATCTCTTGCTAGATCCGTCTATCGAAAAGTAAACGTTAACTTGATAGAAGCCTTGCAACGCCGAATCCATTAGATAGTACAAATTACAGTTCTCTTGTTATATACGTATCCCCCATATGTATACCTCGGCCTTCTCGGCCATGCTATTGCTCATCTATATCTCTCACAGAAAGACCACAGCTATTGCCTACTTTTCACTTCCAGAAACACCATCAATGAAAAGATAATACCACATTCTCTTTCACAAAGGCCATGCCCATTGCATACTTCTCTCCCTTCCAGAAAGACCATACCTTACGCACAACTTCCAGAGAGCCCATGCCTAGGCTATTAGGGCCTACCTACTTCTTTCCCTTCAAGAGAGACCATACCTATTGCATACCAATCTTTCTTCCATAAAGACTATAACTTACGTATGGGCCTACCTATTTCCCTTCCAGTAAGACCATACCTTTTACCTACCTCTATCTAGTTCCGTCTGAAGTTCCAGCTTCCTATAAGGTCGAACGGCAAGTAAGTGAACAATTCGTTCTCTGCAGAAGAAAGAAACAGCCATCAATCAGTTTCAAAAGCACAGTTCAAGACTCCTTGCCATGTAACATAAGACAAATTATATTGCGTCTTCTCAGTTGTTTGCCCTTTCATGTGGAATTACACCTCTAGAGATGCGACTGTTGCCAAAGCGCCTTTATTTCACCAAGTTTCTAGATATTGATTTGTATCGCCGTGGTTGGGCTTGGAAGCCCCTCCGTGTGGATTTCTTGAGAGGCGCTATATAACTGTCAAAATGAATTAATGAATATAAAATATAATTATTGTACATTTAATCACCACATGGGAAGCACGCACGCACAGAAAACTAAGTCAATTCGTTCATTTCAGGTGTCAAACATACTGCGTCAGTTTGAAATTAAACTAAGATTATTATTATTATTATTATTATTATTATTACTATTATTATTATTATTATTATTATTATTATTATTATTATTATCATTATAACGAAAAAGGTCACTGACCGGTACGAATAGCTTGAAATCGGTCTCGACTTCACTTTCTTAGAATTGACTGGTTTCGCTGGTTCGGCCGACGGTTCTGAAGCGTTGATCACCTGTTGGATGATACAGCACAATGACCGATATAGCTAGACGATATCTCTCTTATCATTACTCTTTAATAGTCCCTCGATTCCATAATTCCATCTAACGATATGTGTTGATTCTAGTGCAGCCAAGTGATGATGAGTATGCAATGAGGATTCCACAGAGAAAACGACCATCGATGGATCCCTGTCCCATGCGAAATTGGCTCCATAGAAGCAGTAGTAGTAGTACTAGTTGTTGTAGTAGTAGCAACAGTACTGATAATTTATCTCCCATGCAGTGCACCTCGACCACTGCGAATCTGCGATTTCCGAGGGAATGGCAGCTCTCAGTTTCTGCGCCAACTTCGTGAGGGTCTTGACGCTCTTCTTTGTGTGTCCGTACATGCAGTTGAACTCCCGCGATCCAACTTCGAATTCTGCCTTGTACTTTTTCCTCTGCTAGTAATCCGTGACTGGACCGTACAAACTGAAAACGATACAATAATCTCAGTGACAAGCAGTCAACTTCGAGACAGATAAGCGATGCGGTACGGTACTGGTATAGTTTATCAATTGATTTTTATTCTATCTGCTAGCTTTGGCAGAGAGTGCCTCTGCGTAGATATCTTGAGGGGCCTTAGATCTATGCGTTAGTTAGATTCGGACAAAACACCCTTGTTCGTACCTCGTTAAATTCTCACAGCAATGAACCAAAGCTGCAGACTGCAGTTATACATAAATATATAAATAAGCCATATATAGTATACATAAACATATAGGCCACATATGGCCGCGGTTTATATTTAGGGACAGTTTATATATAGGCCTAATTAATATATATATATATCATCAATATATAGCCGTATGTCATCATCATCATCATTTTCAATTCATCTTCACCGTAAATGCTCATGGATCTGCCAATAAGGTGTCCCCACTGCCTGTCCATAAGTAGCCTATTTCGTCATGGCTACTAGTATTTTTAAAGGTACAGCTGTAGTTGTAGATTTTTGAATGGGACACGTCGTAGAGAATGCATTGCGTTGCTAAGACGGGACCCTTTAACGAAAGTGAAACGGTAGCCTACCAGTGCATGACTGGAACCAGAAGAACCTTGATCGATGGCGCCACCACTGGAACTTGGTGAAATCGATCCTTCCTGTATCGATCAACCTGCGACTACCTTCTCTGGACAAACACTCCGACACGACATAACATAGCGCTCGTGACTAAGCTTGTGCCCTTCGCATAGCATCACGATCTTTGTACGATTTCCTCAAGCTGACAAGAAGGAAAATCTTAGCAAAACTTCCTTAGCAAAACTAAGAAAGAGAACACGTGAATTTTATATGTTTTTTGATAATTTTTGGATCATTGTAACAAAGAAATAATAATAAATTATATTAAGTTAGATAAGTTCGCATTCCCACGAATACAGCACCAATCGAGACGCATTCAAAGTCTCGCTAAAACAAAAATTCAAATACAGCATAAGTTGTGTAACTGGTAATTATAAATATCCTGGAAACCAATATATCGCATTTTTGCAACGATCATTCACAGCACAGAACAGAAACTGTGACGCCTTGGAACTCGCAATTGACAGCACGACACACAGGAGATGTAATCAAACACAGTATAGACCTACTAATTATATGACGACGCTAGGAAAGACCATTACCCGAAAGAGTAAACAAGTAAATTCGGGAATCACAGAACTCATGCACAGCTTCAATCTACTGTTAACAAATCAAGAAGCATTTGACATGAAACAGGGCATGTTGTCTGGGACCCGTTTTCAGCAATATAATAATTAAAAGTTTATTTCAAAACCGATAAACGTTTCAATGCATCCCATCCAGTCGCTGAAACTCTCTGGAGCGGCATCGACGAAACCCTCAGCAACAGAGAGAGAAATAGGAACATAGATCGGAATGAGTACAACTTAGGAGACGATTTCCTCAATGTTTTCATATATTCAAAATTACCTAGGCCATCTAGACTAGTTTAGATAAAATTAAAATGCGGAAAAAAGCATAGACATTGTGTACCCATTCATTGTTCAAAAGCGAAGTGAATTTTGTAAATATGCGAAAAAACCTGGGAGCAAATGCCTCCGGAGTACGGATGCCCATGTTTAACACAATACTGCGAAAGGAATAATCAGAAAAAGAAAGCAGAAATAAATTAGTAGTCCAAACGTAAATAAAATCCGAATTCACAACTCTCAGAAACTGCCAGCAACAAACAAATATCTCGTGGACTCCGGCAGAATATGAAATTAAATGTAGACTACTTTGTTCTTGGTAAACTGCAGAGATGACGCCACTACGACGTCACAAATCGCGGGAAGAAACCAGGGGCGGATCCAGACCATCTAGTAAGGGGGGGCCATTTTTAGGTTTTAGTGGCAACCGCAGGCACGCCCACAAATCGTAAAACTTGTTTACTTTTTTTTATTTGAGTATCATTCTTCTACTGTCTTAATCTATGTAATGTAACTATAAAATGACGTCATATATTGGTTTTTTTTACATTTTTGTTGACATTGCATACTTTCTTTATAAAGGGCTGCAAAAGCGAAGTAAAAATCGCTAAAGAAATTTCTTTCCAAAAAATATAAGGATCCGCCACTGGAATAAACTCGAAACGTAGCAGACGATAACTAAGCTACGTCATCCTTCGATTGGAAACATTGATGAATTGCAGAATAGGCAATACTATTGATCGTTCTCAAAGTTATAATATATAACTATACTCGCCTTAACCTCGTCCTGTATTTTGTCAGGGTTCAATACGCTCAAAATAACACAATCACAAACTTAAGAATAGAGTTTCTCTTCAAGAAATCTGTTCAGAGGCGCTCCCAGTCCATCTCGGCCATAGAAGACAAGATTTCAGTGAGTAGAACAGATAAATATCTTATCCCAGATAAGCAACTCCGATCCCAAGGGGTAAAAATATCTGGGAATACAAAAAACACTCTGGGACAGCTGGTTCATCAAGATTCAGCAGAGAATGGCAAAACAATGGCAAATATTATATTTAATATATATATATATATATATATATATATATATATATATATATATATATATATTTCAAAAATTCTAAATTATGCAGCAAAATGAATCAATCTAACGTATCACCAAATTCAAAGTCCTCATAAAACAGTGCAAGTTGAACAGTTGACTATAATTCGCATGGATATCGTTGTCAAAACAAACATTTGTCGGTGCACAGTCACAATGACAGGCGCGTACTTATTCGCATGGTCTGAGTCCGAAACTCGCGACATATCGGACAAGACGGAAATCGCAGATCTACACTCTTTTTGCAACACGTGGAATGGTAGATTATCACATCGTATACGACGTTTAGCATTTTATCTGTTCCATTGTAATTAATTATTTATTATGGCTCCACTATAATAATGTCTTTAATAGTTCCTACACGGCAACCATCTGAAATGGTAGGTTCAAATCCGTTACAGTATTTGTGAGAATGGATATTCAGAATAGTGGGTAGTGGTGAGAGAAAGATCTTCATACATCCAACTACTGCCAGGAGACAAGTTCAACGAGACAAACAGAAATCCGACAAAAACGAAAGGACCAAATCGAAACACACAATCGACAAAATCTGCTCAAATACAGCACAGAGTGCATTCAAATTTCCTAAGCACCCGACTGCACGCAAGAACGAACTCACATATATATAGCGTAAACAGTACATATATATATATTTACATACACAAACAAATATACCATATATATCAGCATTTCCCAATCCTTTCTTGACCATCTTGTTCTTACATTTTTGGGTGTAACCGCCGTCCACAACTGAAAAAAATTGTGTTGTAGGCACAAACGCTTTGAGAATGCAGACAATTATAAATTAGGCCTTGACTAGATTAATAATAAGACAAATATCGATGACTATGACATTTTAACTCCTTCATATAAAGACATACATGGATGTAAGGCAAAAAGCTATAATGAATTTTAAATTCTTGAAGCTTAATTTTTAATTTTTACACTGAAAGTATTCCGCGGAACCCTTGTCTTCACCTTACGGAACCCGAGGGTTCCGCGGAACACGGTTTGGGAAACACTGATATATATAAAAAAAATAATATAGCATGTAGTGCAAAAAGGCATTAACTGGATTTGCTTGGCGATGCGCCTAACACGTCATATTTATACAGCCCCACTTCAATCGACCGCAGCATTAACTAATGGCCGAGTGATTCAACTTGCACAGACAAAACAACAAAATTGTCGTGAACAATTAGAATGTGCATAATTGTAGCACCGGTACTGTCATGATAAACAACTCCGATATCGCACGGGTGTAATGCAGGAAAGCAATTAATATTCATGATGAATAGGACTACTATTGAGCACATAATTTACTATTCACGAACAGAGGAAACAAGCCAAACGTACTAGTACACAGGAAGCATGAAAACGGCAAATCAAATCGGAATACTATGTTGTAAAATGTTAATCGGCTCTATTCATCGATTCCTTAAACAGATTTAGCATTCATGATGTTCATAAATATTAATAATCACACAAAAACTACTTTTAGATAGACCGATCGATTTTTCAACCCAAACGGACAGAACGCCTTAAAATGCAACGAATTTGAGAAACAGAGAAAAAAAAATGCACAAACTGGTAATGCAAGAAACCGTATCTGCGTCGCCAAGAATTTTGGCAGCGCACGACAAAACGTGTCCCACGAAAACGCATCAACATCCTCAAACGATCAACAAAGCGGAGCAGGGCAAAAACACAAGATCATTTTCCTAGGTGAAGATCACGTCAAGATGATGGATCGAGGACGCGATCATCATAGTCCTCTATCATCAATCTGATGTGATTGAGTTTCTTCTTGAGTCGGTCAAGCGCTGAGCGCTGAGACATGTACTCGCGGTCGTTCTTCAGTTTGAGGTAACTGATGTAGATTTCGTCCTGGACGGCCTGAAGAGACGAAAAAGAAGGAACAGGCACGCATAAAAACCCCTGGAGAGTTACAGCTGAAAAAAATTAGGGGTAAAAACCACCTTTGCTAAAAAATCATCTCTTGCTGGATATGGATATGTAAAATGAAGTCAAATAATAATAAAATAATAATAGTAGCAACAATTCCACAAATGTTAGCATTAACCCAAGACTGCTTAGTAGTGATAATTCATTAAAACCAATACTAATACCATGTGAAAATAATAATAATAATAATAATAATTATAATAAAAAACAAGAATCCTGGGACAAGGCCCGATTTCTCGAAGATAAATATTAATTTTACTCCTACACATATATTTGTTTCTTTCCAAGTCATCGTTTTTACATCGATAGCCACAACAATAATGGAAAAAAATAGGATGAATTGCATTGCACCATAGCACAGCTAAGGCAGCAGAGAATAGTGCTACACAAATTCAAAAATCAACGACATAAATGCATATCTTAAGATTGATTTTGAGCTATGACAATCCGCCGTTAACGCACCTCGATTTCTGACGGGCTTGCTGCTTTGAGCTTCCTCTCCAACTTCGCAAAAACTTTGATGTACGCGTTGATCAGACTATACATCCAGCTGTGCTCCCGTGATCCAGCTTCGAACTCTGCCCTGTATTCTTCTCGCTGCGCCTTATTAGTGATCGGACCATAGCGCCTGTAAAGAACATTCGGATACATATGGCGACATTAACTCAGCGACAAGCATTAGATTTCATGACTAGTATAATATACATCTTCATCATCAGCTCATGACACAAGCAATTTGGTGGAGATTGAACAGGGGAGAGAACGAGGAGCTCAGCCCTAAGGAAAAGGGGAAGACTATTCCAACTGGAGTGGCCTACATAAGCAAAGCTCCTTGTTTGGGCCGTAGCAATGCGTATACGGGGACCAGTAATAATCCACGGGCAGAGAGGTGGCAAAATTGGTAAACAGAGATGTGACAACGGATCCTCGATTAAGCAGCACCAAAGCTTCTTGGTTGTGGCCCCCTCCATTTGAAATGGGCTTCCGCTAGTGCTGCGCATACTCCCTAGGAACAATCTGCCAGCCTTCTACCGTATCCTAAACTCTTTTTTGTTTGGCAGCAGCCTTGCTGAGAGCGCCTCTGAGTAGGTTTCTCTATATAAATGTTCAAAATGAATGAATGAACAGTGGGAAAATTCTGTGGGAACAAGCATAGCTCAGACAGTTGACAGACAGCTTCAACTTTCCTGAACAGAGCAAATCTATCACAGTCGACAGAAAAAAATCCCTTAATGACAGAATTCTCTAAAAAAATGTGACAAACAATATAAAAAATGATAGAAATGAAACAATACTTCAAAAATGAAAAAGCCATGGAAAAACACACAAAACAATGATTAATAACAAATGGAAAACATTCAAAATATAATCACATAGGATACACAAGGAAAGGTTAGAAACCTGTACAAATACTTTGAAAGAAATTGAATATTATTATTATTAAACGGACGATTTCTAAAGCGCCGCAACACAGCCGTGCTGCTACAAGGGCGCTTTACAATGGCACGATCAGCAATAACAACCGGTGTACCAGTACTATATTTTCCAAAAGTCCCTACCGAGCTAAATTTTCCAATTCCTCGTTGCTGACAAAGTCGTCGAGTGGATAATCAACAGCTGGCAACAGAAGAACATTTTAAAATGATTACAAATTGAATCTTTATCTTAAGATCACTTCAAACTAATTTTATAGATAAAAATCCACCACAAGACCATTCTCAAGTAAATGAAAACAGTTTCAAAATATTGAGAATAGGGGTTCGAGTAGTTAAGTTCGCAGATTTAATGAAGACAGACGATGAAAGAAATCTTCAATCGAGATTAGAATTGATTCAACTTAAAAGTAGGGCTGTACCGAATATTTGCTTTGTATTCATTTCGGAGCTGAATAGTGGGCCAAAGAGCTATTCGGTATTCGGCCGAATAGTAGCAGTTGGACCGAATACGAATAGTGGTCACGAGACATCTGTTTCATCCAAAGCGGATACTGCTATATCTAGAGGACTGAAGTAACTTTGTACTGTCTAGACCACAGCATTGCAGTATCAGCCTTATCATTTCTAAGTTCAGGGAAATTAGTTACATTCCTAGTTAACACAGACTGGCAAAAAATGTAAAAAATTACATGTGTATAATGTTTACTTTTAGTTTATGTATTAAATTTACTGATCTGAAACTTACAAATATGTCGGTAGACGTATTTTACACACTATTCTTATTCGGCCGAATAGTTGATCCAATTATTCGTATTCGGCCGAATAGTAAAATTACCCTATTTGGTACAGACCTACTTAAAAGTGCTTCAATGTAATACAACGCAATGTAATCGAACACCTACATAGTGCTGCATAAAATCAACAGCACTGTCAATAGGCATCAGTGCTTGTGCCAAGAAACAGGAAAGTCTTAAGGCACTTCCAGAACTGGTAAGGTGAGAGGGATAGGGATTATCGAAAACAGTTCCAAGCTTCGGGGGCAACATAGGCAAAGCTCTTCGACTGGGCCGTAGCAGCGCACGAGCGGAACAACCAATAGAATACAGTACAGACTCCATAGGAAGACACTTCTCTTTATGTAAGATCAAACTAAAGCGCTCACCTATGCTCGTAACCACTGGAGCGTGGGAATCAGTCACGACCTGAGGAACAGGTGGGGCGACCATGGGAGGTGGACTAGGAGAGACGTTGGTCTTGGGATCTGCCACGCGATGAGACGACACAGTGATGGTGTTCTCCATTGTGGGCTTCTGCGAATGAGCAATACGTTGCTTCTTGGCAGGCACGAGATAATCTTCGGAAGACGAACGCTTCTATGAAAAAAATATCACAGCAACATGAACTAACCAGAGAATATATCAAGATAGATCGACCCAGCAATGTTCATCCTACATCAGCAATGCACCAGGCTATCTATCAAATAGAGCACTTTTAGTAGACTGCATTCCATTCAACTCACGCTGTGAATGAGAAACTGCAACAATTATTATTATCATTATGTATTTATTAAGCTATCTATTGACATTGCGTTGTGCGAGAATTATCTTGTCGTATCTCCACTTTCTTTTGAAAATGCGTTCAGAGTTGATATGTAGCGGTCAATATGTTTTCTTTCTTCAGAATTTTGCTCAACGTCTATGCATATAACTAAAGACATCGCTCGAAACCATATACCCGTGCAACAAGGCAAACACCAGCTACCATGATTGCCCCACATCACCTAGTGCCGTCATTTCTTGGAAATCTAGCGACCGCCATGACCGATCCTCTCCATTTTTTTCTTTCCAAAGCTGCGTCCCTTAATTCCTCGAGATTCATTTCAGTTTTTTCATGTATCGAATCTATCAATTTTTTTTTTGGGCACCCACATCAGTCCGACATAATATGCATATTGATAAACACAAAATAATGAATATTCATAGTATTCTGCTGAATATTAATATCACAATATGAATACTATGATATGATATGATAAACACAAAATCAAGAATATTCATAGTATTCAGCTGAATATTCATATACAGTACATAGACACTGGTAGATGCTGCTTTCAAAACGTATGAATAAAAATCGTGTGCACCTCACCTGTATTTGACCGGTGCTCGATGATGATCCTCTGCTGCTATGGCTGCTGCTGCTCGAACTGGAACATGGTGATATCGACCTCATACGCAGCTCATCCAGCTTCCTGCAATACAGAACAGCAGAACACTGTGAATATTTATATACATACAGCATGAATATTCATATAAATACAGCATGAATATTCATACACAAACAGCATGAATATTCATCATATCGCATCCTTAGATTTATATAGTGCCTCTCACAGAATAACTACTCAGAAGCGCAAATACAATATGAATAAATATGAATAAAAAAATAAATTATAACTAGGGCTGTTAATGATTAATTTAATTTTAATAGTTAACTTTTGAAAAATTAACGAATAATTAATAGTTTATTTCGATTAAATCAAAAAAATGTCACATTTTTCAAACTCTCAGTTACTGAATTTAGTCACATACAGAAAATAACACAGGCAGATTTCTTGCTCATACTGAAGTTTTAGACCCATGGTATGCAAACGATTTGTCGCAATGAATGCAATAAACGTTATCAGCATATTCGATATTGCCGTTAGCCAATAAATTGAATCCAAAATGTTCATGTAATCGACCTGAAATGTGTTTATATTTAATATCTTTATTACTATCTGCAGCCATATTGCAATGTAGACGGTTTATATTGTTTTTTTTCAGACTTCTGGTATATGTTAGTGATGGGCGGTATAAAATCGAAACGATTAATCGTTAAAAATAATTTTAATCGTTAAAATAAATTAACGACTAATCGATTAATTAATCGTTAGTTTCCACAGCTCTAATTATAACGTCACCAAAGTAAACATCTCTAGGAAACCTTCACATATAAATAAGCAATAACATAAGCAATAACATAAGCAATGACATAAGCAATGACATAAGCAATAACATCTGATTTAAATTGATTCAACTTGAAGACTTGTATCGAGGCAACACTAAAAGAATACACTTCTGTTTCTGTAAAACAGAGTTCATTCAATTAAAAATTATCATTATCATCATCACTGCCACCAATTTGATGGCTGAGTACGAATAAATAATCTCCATTGTACACTGTCATTTGTCTATTTCTCTTTTTAATGTTATGTCTGCATTCTTATTATCCATCCAGAGTAGTCTTCGTCTGCTTTCATTATTTAATCCATTGAAGGAATATCTTTAAAATAATCATAATTATCACACAATGAAAAGTGTAATAAATATCATTACTACAGTTACACATACTTCTTGATCACTTGGCGTGTCTCTTCGTCATAGAATGGCCAGTCCTCTTTCACTTCGTCGTATGAGATCGGTTTCAGTGAATAGGAATTCTCACGTGGATTGAAAATCGCCACACTGCCAAGAACAGTGGTCCAAGAATGCTTGTCTTTGTCGCTAGGGCCATCTGAAGAAAATAATTAGTTGAATGGAGCAATTAATAATAATAATAACCATAACCAATCATATACTACTACTAATAAAAACAATAATAATGAAGCAATTAATAATAGTACTGATACCAATACTAACACTATGAGTAATAATAACAAGAATACAACTAATTATAGTAATATTATTATCATTTATTATTACTATTAATCAGCCCTTTTATTGCACCAGAGTCTAATTCCCGAGTGCATCAATTAATGGTGCATCAAATCCATACCGTAATCAGGTCAATTCCAAGAGGTAAGTCATACAAGACAGAGAGAGAGGCAGCCTATGGATGGTATGCCAACTGAAAAAGGAAGGCTTTAAGTCGAGATCAAAACAAAGAAAGAGACTGAGCATAGCGGACAGACACAGGGAGGAAGTTTCAGAACCCGGGTCCAGCCACCGAGAAAGCCCGAAAACCAAGAACAGTCCAAGTCTGCAGAATAGCCAAAGAAAGGGAGTATTACAAACATTAATAATGAGAATAGCAATGAAAATAATAGTAATGATAAAATAATTGACAAAATAGTAGAATAAGAATGTCGTTCAGCTGTGTGAGTTGTGACCATAATCGAGGACTCTGTCTAGTGAATGACAAAATAAGGAAAAGGTGAAAAAGGAGGTGGAATAATAAATAAGAATTCAGTAATAAGTGGAGGAGGATGTGAAAAAGGCCGGAGAAGGTGGAAGAGATTGAAAGGGAAGAGATTGAAAGGGAATGGAAGACATTCAAAGATTGTTTCAAACCATGGGCAACCATTTAGAAATAGCAAGAATACTAAATAAAATATAGTAACACTAGTAAAAACAATAATAAAAATACTCAGCGATTCACTCACTAATTGCGATTATAAAATAGCGCTCCATTGACGCAACTGCTCTGAAGCAATCCAGACTCGCTTGAAAAGCATCAAATTTAATGATAAGCATCAAATAAAGTGATAGCATCAAATTTAATGCACATACGTTGATCGATAACGAGCTTCAGTTCCATTTTCTTGTACGGTCGAATGGCGAGCAAATGGACAATACGCTCCCTACGAAAGAATTTTTTAGAACAATAAATCAATAAGAAAACAATAATTTAATCTTTTGACCAGCAGACTTGAACGCAATGACTAAAATGTATTCAAAATAATCAACTGTATTAACTTTAACAATGGAATAAGGATAATGGGGACAGAATAATGGGGAATTAATTATGGGAAATTAATAATTGGGAATGAATAATCGTATGTATGTATGCCATGTGTTCACAATGTCAAATGATAAACCAAGTTATGAATAAATGGCTATGCAAGTGCACCAAGTAGGCCAGCGACTATTACATCATATTATTTTAAAATGCAGCAATTTAGCCAGCTTGGGCAAGCCATTTAAAATCAGCCTGCATGTTGGACACCGATGTTCTACACAATATGCAACAGAATATATGGTGCTGGAAATAATTATTGCATTGTCCTGTCAAAAGCTAAAAAAATCGGTTAAATACATTAAGTCATACCCTTCTAAAAGCATCACTCAAATTATTTTGCAAACAAGCATAAAATCATTCATTTACATATATTCAGGAATGTCTGTTAGTCAATTCAAGAAAGAAAATAAGCAAAAATTCATCGTTTCTACACAATATGAACTAATATTTCGTTGTACCATCCCCAGCTTTGATCACAGGGTCATGCAAAAACTATTTACACCAAGTGCTGTATCCTTTGGTTATCATTTATACCCAACTCATTTTGCAAGATTTACCAGGTTAACAATTTGTTGCAATACTGAAATTATTACTCACCGATACGTATAATTAATGATGGAAGAGAAATCAAAGTTTGCTGGCAACAACTCTTTGGGTTCAACGGGACTGGTAACCGGTTTGAAACTGCGAGCTCCTCCAGCAGGGAGAGGTCGCGGGCACGTGGAACTGCGCCTCGAAGCAGCTTCCGCCGGGTCGACCAGAGGCCTTGGACGCCCAGAGAAACTCGAGATCGACCTGTTGCTTGGTTGAGGAAGTTGGAGCTGTGGAAGCGACTTCGGTCGATTCTGGTTCTTGTTGAAACGACTGAAACCAGTATCGAGGACTTTTGTGCTGTCGACAGGAAAAGAAACAATTGGAACTTTGGTAAAAGGAATAAAACAATCAGGAGTAAACTTATTCGCTAGTGTTCTGTAGAAATTGTGATCAACTTAAAATACTCTAAATAATTCTCAATGAATTAGAAATATCCTTCAGAAGATTTAATGCACTGGTCCTGGTTGTTCTCTACCCGATCGTTTATTGGTCCCATTGTGTTCTAAAACACTTGTCAAGACCTGATGCATTGCCCTGGCCTTTGCCTGACATTGCTCTGGCCCCAGGCTTTGCAAGACTTCACCAAGGTCCCGGCCTTTACATGAATTCATCTTGGTCCTGGCCCCCGAAACACCTTCACCCAGCCACGGCCTTTGCAAGATTTCACTTAGGACCCAAGCCAATGCAAAACCTTAGCCAGCCCTCAAATCATCGCATTCATTCATCCTAGCAAGATTTCACCTTGGCATCCTTAATAATTCAGATCGACCATACTCCTCACACACCAAGTGTTATAAATAAAATCAAAATGTTTCCTACCAGTTTTTCTTGCTCTCCTGTTCAACCAACGTCATCTTTTCCTTAGTGGCTTTGTAGGCATCTTCATTTCCCTGGATGTTCAGTCTCTTGCTTATCATGCCAGTCACAAAAATCGTATCCTTGCTGAAAAATACAAGTCAGAACATTGAAAAGCTACTTTCTGTCTTTCCCTCTACGCGTTTAGAGCTGCCAGTCTCTCATTTTATTTCTCCCAGCTCTATCCTCAGTTCCCTGGACATTCACTTGTAATGTAATCAAGCATTTGAATTTATTTATATATTTAGATATACTTATCTAATCCCAAAAAGTTCAACGATCGTATCCCCAAGGGAAAAGATCCAGCGAAAACTAACACCAAAACACTGGATGAATATACAGCAAAACTACAAAACTATTCTTAGATGAATAAAGGTTATTATGACAGATGCAGTCACATAAGGTACATGTATTTCACTAGATTTAAATGTTAAATAAGCAATTAAGTATATTCTTTATTATACCATTTGTATTCTGCACTTTGGTGAACAAACATCTAAATTAACTAGTGTACAACAGTTAACTTAAAAAAATTTCCACATGATATTGATTGCAAGTACTCCTCCACTACTCGCACTATGGCAGTGCCAGTCCAAAGCCTGGATAAAGGTAGCGGGCGATGCTAAAGATCATTGCTATAACGCACAGTGTCGTTAAACTGGGAGCTGTTGTGAGGTCGCTAATTAGTCGCAATGTATCTTGTCAATGCACTTTAGGTGTTACTACCCCTAAGTATTACATTACATTACATTACATGGACCAAGAGCCTATCGACCACCGAGAAAAGACTCACTTTTGGAGCAGGCATTCATCGAATTCCTGGTTAAACCGATTCAAACGGAATTTAAACTGTCGATTTCCCGACGAACTTGGAATTGAAATCTCCTACAATAACCAGACAACCAGAAATACAACGGACAGAAGACAAAAAAGTCAACAATGATGCAGACAATTAGCAGGAACAAATTAACAGGGAGAGAGAAAGACCTAGAAATGGTCATATGAGTCAAGCAGCAATTTTTATTATTCATCATTTATTTATTAATTAAATTTGTAGCGCGCACAAGGTCACACCGAAATGTGAATCTGAGACGCAGACAGTCAGTCGCAAAGAGGAGATGCACATAGATTGACCCAGAGCATTTGATGGGTACGAGGTATCTGGTTAAAATCTGATTTTGGAGTGCCATCTATTAACGCCTTGTGTATTTGACACCGGTTGGTGCAATTGAAATTAGTAATTACAATTACTTATTAAACTCAATACATTACACTCATCAACATTAATCTGTACGTTGTAACATCAGTTACATGATCCACCGTTTTCTTATTTAATAACACTTATGAAATGGAGAAATTGTTGGAACAATCCATCTGGAAATCAGTACTAAGACATTGGGAAACTCTACCAGCAGGACTCGCAGCTTTGCGTTAAAAAGAGGCAATGCCCTCGAACGTGCTACAAATGACTTTACAAAATGTCTCCCGATGTTGAAATTCACTTATGTGGCCACACTGCCACATTTGGTTTTTCAGTACTTCAATTTTAATTCACCGCAAATAATTAATTTTAATAACATCATAAGAACGTCTCAAAAAAGTAACACTATATAGGTTATGGTTGGGGTTAGGGTACGGCTTAGATTTGGAGTATGGCTGGGGTTAGGGTTGAGGCTGAGTTAGGGTTGAGATTAGAGTCAGGGTTGGGGGTTAGGGTTGGGTCAGGGCTGTGGTAAGGGTTAGGGTTATGGATATGGGTATGGGTTAAGGTTGGGGTTAGGTTGATGTTAGGGTTCAATTCTAGCCAACACTGTAATTGTAGTCTTGACGTGTGACACTATTATAGTTGCCACAGTAGGCCCACTGTACTCTGCCAGCACATAAACTGGTTAGCGTTGAACTACATTTACATGCAAGTTGGTTTTAAGGCGTTGTGGTGAATTGAAATTGAACTACCGGTTTTTTCTTTATAGTAATGTGGCCACATCTAATATAATACTAACTCATGTAATACTAACTAAACAAATTAAAAAGTAAAAATAACTATTGTTGAAACAAAAGAATTAATTACCCCATCATCGCCATTGAATGTTATCTTACAGTCTTCAGTACAATGTTTCTACAAACAAGAAAAGTCCTATTGAAATGTCGATGTTAAAATAACTCAATAAACTCTGCTCAAAAACTGTCCAGTATCGGTGAGTACAAAAAAATTGTGATTTTGGCTCTGATTCGGTTCCAAGTGTGAAGACTGAACTTGAAATGTAAGAGTAGGTCAACAAAAGTTAACTCACGAAAGCCATAAGGGCGAGGTAAAAATAATTGTTTAATATAATAATCAACTTATTCCGAAACATTGGGGTTTTTGGGCACGCGGGCGGGTACAATCTGCTGCGTATAAAACCGGAGGACAACAGTTGTTAGAATCCACCATTTTAAATCGTGTGCAAAAGATGAAATTATTGCAATTTAAATTACTCATAAAACAATCATGTGCGTGACATGTCCATTTTCGGAAATACGGACCACAGAAATATGTGGACCGCCTATTTTTAAATGGATGTGGAAGAGAGGAAATTGCATGGAGGTCACAGACGGCACGTTTCCCTTTCTGTCAAACCAGCGATGAGGGAAATTAAAGAACAGAGAACGATGAATCATAATTTCTTATAAAATATGTTAGATTTAGACATTTGTACGATTTTACGAAAAATTGAAGCCGATGGTTTGTATAACAACCAACAGCTGTCACACATCCGACTAGTTTGTTCTGGATTTTCGACAGCCAAAATCGACCGAGGTACTTGCCTTCAGTTTCTGAAAATTCATGCACGAATTGAGGAAGGAATCAGTGAGCTTGACGCCCAAGAAGGTCTTGTTCTGAGTGGCGTATTGAATTTTAAACTTTTCCAAAACTTTGTCCATTTTACAGTTCTGATTCTGATCTCGTCGCACACCCGTCTGTTAATAAGCGAACACGACAGACAGACATACAGATTGACCCAAATGCAACGCCGTCTCATTGGCTGCTATTTCAGGTTGAACCGGAATGAAATGACCTATGATAGCAATACTCTAATCTGATTCGTGGCTATATTAACCGAAAACTGGAGCGGGATAACCCAACAAGTGGGCAACTGACGTTAGTTTTCTCTGATTTGACGCTATTTAAAGTTCAACGGTCGCAGACGAACGTGTGAAGCATGGCCCACATATCTCATTGGCTAACCTACGTCATCAATTTGCGCCATCTAAGAATTTCCATTTAAGGCCCTTCCCGACCGTTCTCGCAGAACAGTAGAACACCCGATAAAATACGAAGACACAGAATGATGGATTCTTATAAAAAAATATAGGTATTAATTGTTTTAAAATGCCTCCAGTTTGCGTAATTTATTTTATATTTGAGACAGCAGCCTTGTGAAGACACATTTTATACCATAGAATGTATCAAGACCAGAACTTCCAAGTTCTGTCACTTATGTGTAGGGTAACTTAGTTTAAAATCTTGTCACCATGGCGAAAGTGATGGACTTCTTGAGACTTCTTGATACCTCTAATCAGAGTTCAACAATACATTTTTACCGTATTCGTATATCAAAGCGACTACTTTGTAACCAGCGTTTATGCATTATAATGAGAGCGTTTTTGAAAGAAAACATCACTTTCCGCTAAAATGATGTCGTCAGCAAAAAGTAGGCCCTATAACTATTATTGTGTATGCCTAACCTACGTGCCTACGTAGCGCATCGTTATTAGCATTATTTAAAATTAAATTGTCAAGTTTAGTGATATAACGTCACTTTAAAAGCTACGGAGAATCGTAGTATCCAAACTTCTAAAGCGTCACTCGAAAAGCAAGAGCAAGACATGGCTTATTCACGACCAGTGTCCAATGTTTATGCGGATGCTGGCAAGGCGAGGGATCGTATGATTCAAATGATAGTTTCTTCTCTTTTGACGATATTACACCCGTTTTGAGTGGAAAACCTGGTGGGAGCTAGATACAGGAACCAGATGAAGTGATTATAGGCCTACGAGTAATAGTCCATGCTATGTATAATATTAATAGTCTATGCTATGTATAATATTAATAGTCTATGCTATGTATAATATTAATAGTCTATGCTATGTATAATATTAATAGTCTATGCTATGAGAGGCGCTCCAGAAGGCAGCCAAGAAAAACTTCGTAGTTTAATAGTTTTTGGGTGAATTCCTTATTGGACATGGTCGTATTTTTAAACATTTTAGTTTTTAACGAGAGTAATGCATTTATTCCTGGAAGTTGAACCCGTAAAAACACCATTAAATACGCCATGATTAGCTTTATGACTATTCAGATAGGCCTAGGCCTAGGATACGATGATAATGACAACTGTCTTTATCATTAACGTTGTCGTCATTGGGACTAATATAAATAATGGTGATAGAAATAACTATATATATGACGGTAGCTGTAAATCTTACCCCGATTTCTACATGTAGACCAAGCTGCTTAGTTAGTCTCGAACGAATGTCCATCTTCTTCCTTGGCATCTCAAAATCTCTCCACGCCAGCCTACCTACACACACATGCATTCATATTCACAAGCGGACAATAGGCTACCAAGGAATCTAGATCCTTGATAGACTTCCAAAGACGTTTTCGTCAACAGACCAGTAACTGCATGCGCCACTGCTCGTAAATCGTAATCTAAGTTTAACCAAAGGAGGAGGAGGAAGCTTGCAATATGGGGGTCCGAAATGGCATTTCCGAATTTCTAGCGTAATTTTTTACTAAATAAACTCATAGTTTTTGATCATGAATCCATGTTGCGTAGGCCTATAGTAGGCCTATGTATGGTCACGTATCGTATAATATTATCATGTATTAGTATTATAGCGCCTCTAATGAATGACCGTTACTTATAGGCCTATAAGCTCATCTAATATCCTATTGCAAATTTTTTAACAGGAGTGAACTTTCCTGTAACGAATACCGATGATACTTTCTAACGACTATTATCTAGAGACGCGTTCAGCACGGAAATCCCGTGGAATAGAATCGCTGATGAGCGCCGATGGAGAGAAATCAGTCATAAGTAAAGCCTTGATATAGGCTAGGCTTAAAGGCCTACTCATTATTCTATAGCGAACAGCGGAACAGGGCCGTGCCGAGGTATAATTTCGCCCTGTGCCTAGCATCAATCTGGCGCCCCGCATTTTGAAGACAGCGCATTTTATGGAATAATAAGTTATTCCATCCTGAAATTTGCGCCCTTTCCACATTTGCGCCATGGGCTACGGCCCCGTTGGCCCCTTCCTCGGTACGACCCTGATAGCGAACCTCCTGCATGACCTCCTCCACTAAGTAGGCCTACAGTCCTTCATGCACGGGGACCTTATCGAATGATCTCATCCGATCCTTTCCGCGAAAATTGTGCAGTTGACTAGGCCTACAGTAGGCTATCGTTTACGCCCCGTTTCGTATAATATCCTCGACCAAAATGACACTCTCCTTAACGGCTACTCTGCCTCCACTGGCCTTCTGGAAACCGGACTCTGACAGAGTCCCACGGACTATCCTTTGGACAACCCTCCGATTTGATGCAGCGCTCGTGAATAAGCCGATTCCCTGCCATTGGCTTTCAAGTGGCACTTTAGAAGTTTGAAGATCACGATCAGGTAGAGAGAAGCTCAAGCTAGATCAGCAATTAAGCTCCTGCTTAAAGCTGCAAACCTCTGTTTTAAAGAGCAGTTTTAAAATGCAAACCGCCGTTTGACCTACCTGTCACGGACTGTTTAGTCTTATCATTGCGATTTTCATGTCTGAGCTGCATACAAGCGTTTCTTTTCCACATATCCATTGCCAGCCTAGAGCTGGTGACTACGGTCGTCTTCGACAATCAACGGGTTTTCTCATGACGTAGTTTCCGGTGATGTAGGCCTGGTATGACATAATTGAAAACTTGTAATAGCCTAGAGCAGTATGATCGCATTTGCGCCTGGCGATATAGTAATTGTAATCGTATACTTATATAATAGCGTAGGCCTTGCATGTATATGACTCAAAACATAGCCTACAATGTAGCTAAGCGGAAACTGCGGGAGTCTTGAGACTCAGGCGCCGAAGGAGGCAGCAGAGGGGATAGAGAGCAGCTCCTCCCGAAGAGCAAGGGGAGGCTGTTCCAGCTGGTGGGACGCACATACGGGAAGGGATCCGAAAATGAATAGGCCCATATGCCATATTTATTCCCAGATCATTAGGGCTTATATACAAATGTGTGCCAGTTTAAAAATTGTTATTCAATTCTAGCAACTTTTACTGTACAAATGTGTGCCAGTTTAAAAATTGTTATTCAATTCTAGCAACTTTTACTGTACAAATGTGTGCCAGTTTAAAAATTGTTATTCAATTCTAGCAACTTTTACTGTACAAATGTGTGCCAGTTTAAAAATTGTTATTCAATTCTAGCAACTTTTACTGTACAAATGTGTGCCAGTTTAAAAATTGTTATTCAATTCTAGCAACTTTTACTGTCCACTGTCGCTCATGTTAACATTACTGCATTTTTTCAGATTGCTTTCTTTCTGGATAGACGAATATCATATATTATTCTTATGGATTTTGTACGAAGGGCAATATATAAAAATGCAATAGGATTATAAAGGCTCTATTAAGAGCTATATAGCCACTAAGGCGTTAGGCCTATTTATACTGGTAACAATCGGATTGTTTTATTACGTAGGCCTAATACGTACAAGACTTACATTAGAAGCTGATCCACAACAAGTTAGAAAGCGGGTATCAAGTTTAGATTGGATTTAGACAGATTCGAAATTTAGAATGCATCCTTGGACGTTTCATATGATGATGCAGCTTTGAAATATCGGATCACGTCAAAATTGGTTCACCGACAAATGGTTCGCGCAGTCCCGCGGACAAGAGGTTCACGACCAAAAAAATTATTATTCGCCCATTGTATTCATTAAAGTGGAAGCTTGATTGTTGATAACAATGCTTCTTTAAATAGAAGTTGGATTGATGACAGAAATTCTTATTAACTAGACGGTAATAGAAGAAAATAATGCTTGCTGAAATAGCAGTTGGATAGATTAAAATGATTCTTGCTGAAATAGAAGTTGGAATAGCAAGCATTATTTCATAAATAGCAATACTATTTCACTTGATACAAATGGGCGAATAACTGTTCAATAAACGAAGATATAATTTTCTCATATAGGCCTAAAACTGTTGGATATAAAATACACCAAACAAGTAACTTTTAACATTATTTAATGTAGCTTATTTCGAGAGCATTGCAAAGTCCTTCGACTCTCTAACATACGTTACAACTACATAATTCTTATAAAACTTCCATATTCATTACCCAAACAAAAAACCTACTGCGACAAGATAATCGTGTGCAAAAAAGCACCTGCGAGTTCACAAGGACGGGGAAAACATGCACGTCCCGTGATAAATAAACCGCACGTTACTTTAGGTTAGGTAAATGGCAGAATACTTGCGCTGTTGGCCCTATACACATCGTTTCCTAAGGCAAGCACGAGCGACTCTCACTGGTTATTAGGCATCATCTTCGACTAAGCTTCAGACCAAGAATCATTGCAAAATATAGGAGCACGCCGCCGTTACTGTCTTGACTAGGCCCAACTATAGCTGTTATGAATCTGTGAACGTCACTCAAACTCCGAGAAATTAGCAAGTAACCGACAAAAGGAGATAGAGGACAGGAATATGGATTACCAAAAATCACCCAAATCACGAAAAAATGATCCGTTCATGGATAAAGAGCGCACAACTGGTAGAAAAGATTGACAGGAATAACCAAATATTCAGTTGATAGAACAACGAAATCTTAAATAGGCCTGTGATTGGCTAAAAATTACAGATCAAATAGTGGTCTAAAATGATCGATCATGACGACAGAACGAAAATGACAGCATAATATGTCTAGTCATGACGGATGATCGACCAAAATGAAGTGAATAACCCAAACTGGAACTGATCAAAATTAAAAGGATCGCAGACATTTTCAAGGTCACACAGAATTATGAAGTTTTCATAAAGTTCTGAAATTACAGAATATTTCACCAGGCATTCGGTATTGTTTCTGCACCATCGTTTGTAAACGGTAAATTGGAACATCTACTCAAAAATGTTATACTGTTTGAGTAGAATTCGGACGAATTGCGGCGTCATGTAAAAAAACGGACGGTAACGTACCTTTAAAACAATTACTCCAGATGATTATAGTTTCAGATCTTAACTTAATTCTCCCGCTAAATTGAACTGTGTGACCACCAACAAAGCCTCGTAACATAGTATTGTTTTTGACAAGGTCACTCACGAAGAAAGCTCAGCCTAAACTGCAAAGAACGGTACCTCTACTGCCAGAGGCGTCAATCACCACCTGAGTGATAGAGGCAAACCCCCGGTCCCAAGGGTAGGGAAGGCAAAATATTCTCCCTAAGACTAAAAATATATCCCCTCTGCGTGAAATTGGAGGTATTTGCCTCTGGACCCCCTATTTGGACGCCTCTGTCTACTGC
The DNA here is from genome assembly GCA_959347315.1 of Bimastos eiseni. Lineage (NCBI taxonomy): Eukaryota > Metazoa > Annelida > Clitellata > Crassiclitellata > Lumbricidae > Bimastos > Bimastos eiseni. The sequence continues at coordinate 23,641,298 of OY365813.1, read as the reverse complement.
AGCAGAGGTGTCAAAGAGATTCGGTCAGAGGGCCACTTCTGTCTCGCCGATGTTTTTATGGCTTATAACACAGCAGGCTACATAATCAGATACTTAAAGTTCGAATTTATCATTGTAACAGCTTGAATTTTGTGACACTCGCGACTGAGATTTACGGTAAAATTAAGATTTTCGATTCATAATATTCAAGGCTTTGTAAAGTGTAACCACATTATAATGGTCACGCTTTTTGACAAAATCGATCTAATATATTTTAGATCAAGTTCGCCAAACAAAATTTCTTGGAGATGGGCTCACCGTGCCACCTAAGATCCCTACCTCTATTGCGGGATAACATTGCCAATGGTCTACCATAAAAAAGGTTTGACACCTCTGCTCCACACTCTATAGCCGCACCCTTAATCCTACAACTAAAGAATCATTTCGGCCACAAATATATATATATATATATATATATAATATATATATATATATTTCTAATACTGCAAATACTTTGTGTCCATTGTTAATTACCTATGTAACGCAACGTCTAAAATTCGCGAAAGTGAAGCAGAAAGCTCGTATAAAGAGTGCAGAAAAAATATAACGCGGAATGGCAGCTTGGGCTTCCTCCCAACATCGACTGCCATGACCTCCGAGTTTTCCTCTAACACTTCGGAACTCGTCGAATACAAAATATTGCTAAGTTTATAACGACCTCGTCAGTCCTCAAGTCTAAGCAAACATCAACATTGAAAGCAAATGTTTGACGAATACCAATATTGCCTCTAAGATCCGCGCGCTCCTAATACGTTAATTTTTCTATGGATCGACAGTGGAAAAAACTTCCGTCTTTAGGCAGTTCTAAATGCTTCGTAAGGGGGCTACAATTTAGGGGCCATTGAATTGTTATCACGCATTGCGGCCCTAGTCAAAAGCTACATTTTGGTTCCCCGCCGACCCATGGATTTAATTATATCTAGCTTATTTATTTTCAAATATTCAGAAGATACATTTTTTAAAAATATAACGAGAAACTCTAGACTAGAGTAGACTGAACTGCTGATTAAATATTTGCGGAAAATTACGATTAAAAGTTAACGGTAAACCCAAAAGGCCGCGATCTCGCTTGACAGATGGGGGGGGGGGACACCCAATGAGAGGGGGAGACAATTTGGGGGACACACGTATAACGTGTCGCACTCCCTGTAAAAAGCGGGGGATTTGTCCCCTGGGATCGCCGCCCCTACCTTAATGGAACATAATTTGTTACACTGTCAATAAATAATTTTATACGTTTATTTTACAAAATCGGCGGTCCTATTACAACACGGTCTCGGGCAGCAAAAGAAGCTTGGTACAAATCAAATGGGCAGGGATAGACAATGTGCAATTCAACATTTCCTTATGAGTTGTCAAGAGCCAGAGGAGCAAGTTCCCCTCCCCAATAAAAGACTGACAGACCAAATAATAATTATTATTAAAGGATGAATAATAGATGGACACTGTATCATATAGAACAGAATGGTTCAACTACAAATAATACAAGATTTTTAATTGTATAATATTTAAAAAATATTTACTTCCCTCTAATTTCTCAATGAGGTACCCCCCATTTGTTGGATGGAATATTTGCTCCAAGGTTTCTATGGTGTAGACGACACTCTTTATTCCAAAATCAGGCGACCTGTCATCAAGTATTCTGCAGTTAAACTATAATTCAAAGGAGAACGACGTGATGTCATGAACACTACCAGGCAATTAAAATAAAAATCCCGTACAGCGACCGAATCTTTTGTAAACGCCGCTTTCATTATGGAAGTTAAACCAAAAATTATTATACTAGGTTTGGCTATAGATGACCTCAGTCATGAGCCCTTCATTTGCTCCTGCAAAACACTAACAGATTTCAAGAGGCGACTTCGCAAAACGCGTTGCACTCCAATGTTCCATCGTGCAAAACATAAAAGTTTTCAGCGATTATGCCCATCAGCTGCAAATCCAAACTACAGCCAGTCCAATACCAACACACACCAAAGTGAGATTCACACAACATTCTGCTAGAATTATCCTTTTTTAGTTTAGTATTACTAGGCATTTATCAAGCGCCAGTATCCAACAACAATGCATCAATCGATGGCACTGAGCAACTGTGAGTGAAGGAGTAAACAATTCAGAGGAGGAGGATCGAACCCATACTCACCGTGTCATAGGCCGACCACTTTAATCTATTAGCTTTGTCCTATAAAATCAATAACTGAAGAGTACAATAGCCTTGAACAGCCACACATTTGAGTTTGCCTCATCTTGGTAGTACCAGAAAAACCGTGAAACCAACAGTTATGAGAGTACTATTAGAGATTAAAGGAGCACTTTTGTCCATAAAAGGCAAAAAACTAATAAAGCTGAAAGAAATACTATTAGTTTGAATTTAACCTTAAAATTTACTTTGTAAAACTGGTCGATTGGGAAAGTTCTGATAAACTACTAGTTGGAAATCTTAAAATGGCTTCAAATCAATTTTTTCATTCTGCCATTCAAGACATAGTTAAAAGTTATTGACCAATTTAAAAAAATAACTTACAAAATATAATTCTATGCACCAAGAAAATCCCTGAAAATAATAACAACAATAATAATAATAATCATGGAAATCTTAAAGAAGAGGCACAACAGCGAGAGTAGTGACGACGACGCCAGACATTTGAACCTGCCAAAGAGGCAGATAACCAGAATATATAGTAATAATAATAATAATAATAATAATAATAATAAGACAAAGACTGTCTATCCATTCCATCAATATGCCATCCGCAATTCTGCACAATTAGCAAGGATCACATGTATTTGGTCAAACATAACAATACTTAAAAAAGCAATAATAATAAGTATCTTCTAGCCTAAGGGATCACATGTGTCTAATAACAATACGTTTTCAAGCGCCATCATGATTCAGAGTTAACCTCGCAACATCAAACTAACATGATCGTTCATTATCCATCACATAATCTATTACATCATCCATTACATTATCTACCATTATTTCTGCCATTGCATGATGACTGGTTACATGATTAGTCAGCAATATGTCAAACACATCAGCAATTACATTTCCCAATCCATGTCATAAGACGACATTGGCCTAGCTCGCTAACCACCCACCCACAGGGCCTCGAACCCCAACCACTTGGCCCACAGTCCAGCATAGGAACGACTAGACCTCAGTTAACATCCACCACCTTAAGCTAAGAACCACAAAGCACAAAAAAACAGATGAAAATTCAAAGCAAAGTTCATGATTCGCTCTGACTCTGAGCAAAACAGAAACAGATCTGGAGATGACTTCACAAAAAACCCGTTGCACCCAAGCGTTCCATCGTGCAAAACACACAACCTTTCAGAGATTACGACCGCCAGATGCTAATCCAAACCACAGCCAATCGGAAAACGACACAAGCCAAAGCGATATGAAAAACACAAACTGAGGATTCTATGTAAAACCAACATCGCAACACACTGCTACGAGTATAAATTGCTTAGCATAGCTTTGTCTAAAACATTTTGGTAAGAAACTTTCTACATTCACAAATTTACAGAAAACGAAAAAAATAAACTTTGCAAGGCTGCATCGGGTTAAAATTGGGTGTATTGGGGAAGAATTGGGATATGTGTTGGGGAAGAATTTGGGTCTGTGTTCAAGCCAGTGACACCGAGGTTGATTCCGCAGATATCCCGCCTTTTGAGGGACGCGCAGAGTTCAACGTAGATTCCGGCGTTCGCGTTAAAAGGCAAAACAGGACGGACAGCAGGAGATGGAGGATTTCGAAGCAGAAGACACCGATAACTGTCATCATCAGAAGACACAGACATCTGTCATCGTCAGACAACACCGACATCTGTCTTCGTCAGACGACACCTATATCTGTCATCGTAAGATGACACCGACTTCTGCCTTACACTTATCAAGCTGCGGTCCACACTGTCGCAGACAATCGACTCGTCAACCATCTCTGTAGCAACATGATCACTGACAGCGGTCAGTTGACACCGACAACCTCGACTTGCCACCGACCGATATTTCAGCCACAACGACTCATCTCTCGCTAACCAACAGATTTGCCATCGACAGTCCAACCTTGCTACCAATGCTGGCAGACTGGCCTGATACCTGCCGACAGGGACGAGACCGACAATAGAGAGACTAGACCAACACAATCGGCTTGTCGTCGGCAATTTTTATCGACTCGCCGAAGTTCGACAAGTGGTAAGTCCTGCGCCCCCATTTGATTCGCCGGACGTTGCAGACAGCCTCAATGTACACAAAGATGTAGAGCAGTTCGCGAATGACCCACGCCAACACGTATCTGGGCAATGAGAACGGCAATGGACCGTGCTGAAGGGCAATAAACAACAGATATATTGCAATGTATTTAAGCATTAGTAGAGCATCTCTAACCGGGTGAACCGTTCAGAAGCGCTGCCAGTGCGCAAGGCACCAAGTTCTGAGAAAAGCAAGTGAAGATGAGAGACTGCTAGATAGAATCTTAGATCGAACAAAATGAAAAAGCACAAAGAGGGACAAATTGAAGCAAAGATATATGCAACAACAGAACCTGGTCAGTCAAGGGATAATTGGAACAGCAGGAGGATGAGGCCCAACAGAGCAGGCACAAGAAGATCATGGGTTTGGGCTCAGTTGATGGGGTAGAAGCCCTTTAGGGCTGGCAAAAGAAGAGGCTGATGGGTATGTTCATTGAGTGAACTTGCACACCGACACCGACTCCCTCCAAGATTATCAAAAGAATGAACGATGAAATGAATGATCGATGGAACAAATGATGGAATGAGTGAATTAATGAATGATGGACTGAATGAATGGATGAATGAGGGTATTAATAAGGAATGAATGAACAATGGAATGAACAAATGAGGCAGTGAACGAATAAATGAATCATGAAATGAATGACCAAATGAACAAGCGAATGAACAACTTAATGAACAAGTGAAAAAACTATTGAACGAGTGAATGAACAAGCAAATAAACGACTGAACGAACGAATAAACGACTGAATGAACGAGAAATGAATGAATGCCTGAACCAGCCAAAGAACGACGAACGAGCAAATGAACAAATGCCTAAACGAGCTATGTACGACTGAACGAGCTAATGTACGACTAAACGAGCAAATGAAAGATGACCTAGTGGCTTACCTGGATTCCTCTGAGCTGGATATAGTCAAGAACCATCCAGACAGTCCAGTGCCCGATGAACCACAGGTAGGGGTCAAGGCCAAGGAGGAAGTAGGCGGACCATGATGCGTAGAGACCCAGAGGAACGCTCTCCCCGAGCAGTTCGAGGAGCCCCGCAGTCAGAGGCATCATGTTCAGACGCAGTCTCAGCCACCTGTGTGGACAAGACAACGAAAGACAACCGTTGCAAAACTGTTGTCAACGTATGTCTGCATGTTTATGTCTGTCTGTGTGTGCAGTCTATGTGTCTATGTTGTTTCTGGCTAGGCATTTATTACGCCCTTGATCACATACACCACGAAAGACAACCGTTGCAAAACTGTTGCCTTAACGAACGAATGGACTCACCTGACCATTCGGTCTTTATAGGCAGCAATGGACGTCGATGCAACATTCTGTTGAGCTGGTACTGCAGCCACTTGGTGGCGAAAACCCCTAGGAAAAACACAGTCGAATTGAAAACCTCTAGGAAAAATGCAATCGAATTGAAAACATTAAGAAAAATACAATCGAATCATTTAACAATTGAATTTGTGGGACCGATTGGTCATTCAGTCATTAATTTCATTTATATAGCGACCCTTCAATAACCTACTCAGGAGCGCTCTCAGCAGTCACGACTAAAGAAAAAAAGACTTAAGGGACCTGTAAAAACTTGATGATTGGGCCACAAGCAACGAGCAGAGCACAAGTGGGAGATCATTCTAGATTGAAGGGCCCACAACCTTGGAAGCGCAGTGCTGCCTAATAGCCAAGCAAGTAGGTGGAACTAGAAGCTCACCCCTCGTCGCAGAGCGAAGCACCCGACGCGCTGCAACGTCAGACACTGGGCTGCAAACAATGACGCAAGTAAAATGGACCACAACCAAGAAAGTAACGCAAAACAAGAGCAGCAATGCAGTATGAAATTCATTGGTACACAAGCAGACAACGCAATACATCGTGCATGTATGCAGAAACAGAGGAGAATTTAGTAACCTTCCAAGCGCTTCCACAACATTTGGGTAGTGTTAAGATTATGCTGCAATAGTGTTCACACTATGACTGCAAAATCTGTCTGCACACCTAGGCAAACACACCTTTCATGCAGGTACTTGGCCAGGAAGAAGTCTTCAGCAAGGAACTTCCCAAAGTATGCCACTCCCTTCACCTCCTCTAGGTGGACCTTCTTGACGAGGTACGACATACCGGTGAAACAGCTGACACCCAGCATGTGAAATGCCAGGTAGTACTTGGCAACGCTTGCTCCAAAGTACACCTAAAATGATAGAACACAGTGAGAATATGATAAAAAAAAGGCAAGTTAAATGAAGCACGAATGGAACAAGAAAGAGATATGCAAAACAGAATAAAATTTGGAACGAAAAAGAGACATGCAAAACAGAATATTTGGTCAGGTTAACAATTTATTAGCTTCTATGAAGCTAGTTTAATTCTGAACTGATGGTGATGATGACGACGACGACGACGAAGACGATGATGACGACGACAGACTAACCTTTTCGACGGCTGCAGCAAGGCCTCGCTGGTCGGTTGTGAAAGGCATCTGGTGCACTAGCGCCACCTTGGGACTGTTCAGTTTGGCGACCATGTCCATCAGGATCTCCGTGCTCGCTGGAAAAACGACACAGGCAGTTGCAGTAGTTGGACGCCATGACCCATCGAACGTGTGCGCGCGTGTTTGTGTCAAGGCCAGTCATGTGAATATTCACAGAATACATGGACACACACCACAAAGGAATATATAAACACACACACAGACATACATAGACACACAAAGACATACAAGGACATAAAGAGACACAGAATGACATAATTAGACACACAAAGACATATACAGACAAACACAAACAAACATAAATACCCAAAGACATACAGAGACACATTTAAACACACAAAGACATACATAGACACACAGACATACACGCATGTTTATGTATTTCAGTGCGTCTACATATGTCTCTGTGTCCATGTATGTCTTTGTGTGTCTGCATGTCTCTGTGTGTCACTGTACGTCTTTGTGCGTCTATCAGAGGCGGCGATCACTGGGGGGGGTGGTCGAGGGGACAAGTTCCCCACCGTTTTACAGAGAGGGGCCAATTTATACGTGTGTCCCCCACATTTCCTATTCCTCTCATTGGGTGTCCCCCGACCTGTCAAGCGAGATCGCCGCCTCTGGTGTCTATATATATGTCTTGGTCTGCCTATATACATGTCTTGTGCGTCTATGTATGTCTCGGTGTGTCTATGTATGTCTCCGTGTGTTTGTGTATGTCAACGTATGTCCGGGTGGGTCTTCAAGTATGTCTCAGATAACCTATAAATCGCTGAGCTAACTTCATCAGCTCCTCTTTCCCACTTAACCCACCGCCCCATCTCATTCCGCATCCACGCATAACTCTATCACATAATTTCCACTTTCATCCCGTTCCATTCCCTAACAACGACCTCGTCCAATCTTTTCCGCCATCCATCAAATCGCCAACGGCTCCACCCTATCGGGCGCCGCTGCCGCAGCAGCCTCCATCCCATCCTCGTCTCAAATTCCTCTAATCTGCCGACATCATTTTCCTGTCCGTCGAACAGTTATTAACCATAAATATAGATGAGCGCCAGACTGGGCTGCAGCGGCCGACTGCAGAGCGCGGCTTCCTGCCCCGCAGCCGTCCAGAAGCAAAGGACGAGTGGTTTAGCTAGCGAAGAGACAGTTCGGAACCTAGGATTCATTCTATATGGTCTTATAAGCCCTGTATATGTCCGAGGCAATGTGTGAAACCAGGCATTTATTAAATGCTTGTCATTAAATTTAGGCAAATTGTAAATCCCATATTTAGGGTTAGGATTAGGCTTACGGTTTGTTTAGGACTAGTGTAGGGTTATACGTGTTACAAATTGCCTTTCACATAATCCCTGGTCTCAGGCATTGCCTTTAAGATATATTTGGTTATATATGGGAAGATGCGACGGCGTGGGAAAGGTCTGGCCACCCTCGAACTTATTACTATGAATTGCTCGAATTGCTTATTATGAACGAACGAACGAAAATATTTTATTGTAACCAAATCAAAACAAAATCATCAAGAGTGTACACATAATATTTTGTTGCTCAGTTGGGTTACAAAGGGAGGCCCGAAAGGATCACCTCCCCCTAACAGGGCCACCCCCTGACGTATTTTGCTATATAAATTGTTGTGAGCACTGACATAATAAACTCAAATGTGCAGCAAACAAAACACTTGTGTAAAGTAACATCAGGAAATATTCAAGTTGCAGTCGTAAATCTAACTACTAATTCTTTTAAGCCTAACTTAAAAATTCAATCTGCGAGGGGTGGATGATAATAAGCTTACTTATATCAGATGAATGGACAATTCAGCAAATAATTTCTCATCTTATTTTTAAACGATTGCAAAGTTGCAGTACTTTGAATATCATACGGGATGTCGTTCCAAATCTTTGGTCCAGTGCATCTTTTTGCAAACTTACTAGTATTAGTGCAAGCATAAATTGGTTGTTGTTTAGAAGCGGTTCTCATACCATAGGAATGGAACATATTGCCAGTTCCCAAGTATTCTGAAAATCTTACCGGCAAAAGTTCATATACGGAACGGTACATAAATATAGCTATTTGGTAAGTACAGATCTGGGGGAGTTTCATTAATTTGTATTCCCAGAAGATTGGATCAGAATGGGATCCCCACGCTGTACCAGCAATGCAACGAAGAGCCCGTTTCTGGAGGAGTGTCAATTTATTAAGTCGGGAATTGTAGGTGGACGCCCAAATTGCATTGCAATAAGAAAAATAAGGATAAATTAATGAGTAATATAATTGTAGTCTAATGGAAGACCGTAACAAATGAGATGTTCTCCTCAGCATCCCAACATTCTTTGCCACTTTAGCTGATACAGTTGCTGTGTTCACCCCATGATAAATTTTGGTCAACCACTACTCCTAGAAATTTGGTCAAACTGACCTGGGTAACTAAATCATCATTTACTGACAACTTACAAGAGGAATCTAGTGGAGTGACCTTTCTCTGAGATAAAGAGAATATAGGCCGTCTTTTCTAAATTGAGCGATAATTTATTAGCCGAGAACCAGTCCATTATTAATTTTAATTGGTCATTAACAATTTCATATCAGATCTCAAACGAAGAGCGGAAATAAAAAACATTAGTATCGTCGGCAAATAATATGAAGAACATTATTGGTGCGACATTAGGCAGGTCATTAATATATAATAAAATAAGTAGTGGGCCTAAATTATGATCATTTTCTGATTGTACATTCTTTGATTGTTCATATTATGATGTTCCCGCAGTGTGTTTGCAAGCGGTTCAATCAAGTCAAGCGGTTCAATCAAGTACATACTTTACTTACTTACTCCTAAACAAAGACTAACAAAGTGAAGTAACTAACAACGCCTGTCTCTCGGGCTAGCTCATGGGCAGGAATATGGTTAAGGACTCAGCTCCACCTAGTCAATTCGGCCATGACGAGTACACCAACCGCGCTCGCATGCCGAGGCAAAAAAAACCGCAGTCACTAACGCTTCACACACGTGCCTATCTCCCAGGAGAGCGGCAAGGGACTACCTGGCTCCTTCGCTTAGTGTAAATAATACCTAAATCAACGTCTTGATGGTTTAACGTGCCTACTATTGGTTCCCTCGCCGTGACCACGGCACGCCAAAAGCAAAACATGGCTAGAGTCTGTTTCGTGCGGAGAAAGAGAGAGAGATTGCCTTGAATGGGTTAAACAAACCGAAGCATTCCACGAAGCATTCCACGAAGCATTCGACGAGGGCTTGTATTCAGGCCACAATGCCACGTCGACATCATCATCCTAATTATATTAATAATCAGAATGTCAATCGCACTCGCTTGGCGATTCGTCCCTATCAGGCATATACGCAAGGCTTTAAACTTGGCAAGACCATGACAATGGAATGCCAAGGCCAGGACAGTGGGGGTAACAGGACAGTGGGGTAACAGGATAGCGGGGCAACAGGACAGTGGGGTAACAGGACAGTGGGGTAACAGGACAGTGGGGTAACAGGACAGTGGGGGCAACATCATAGCGGAGTAACAGTACAGTTGGATAACAGGGCAGTGGGGTAACCAGACAGATGAGTTTCAAGACTGAGCTCAAGTACAAAGACAAGACCAAACACACAGTGGGATACCAAATACAAAGCCCAGACCAAGACAGTTGATTTCAAGACTGAGACCAGGACCATGTGGTACCAAGACAAGACCAAGACCACAGGGCACAGTTTGAGACACAAGATGGTTCAAGACTGAAACTTTTATGCTTTTATTCAACAGATTAACAGAGAATGAATGGTTCAAGTGACCCAAGCACAAGTTTCTTGCCCAAATACCATAAAATTTCATAAATGCAAGTCTCATTCCACTATGCCGAAAATTCATTCTACAGAAGATAATTTTTTCAGTAAGATTGGAGATCGTCTCAAACTTCAAGACAGTTTCCAAAATATCCAAAAATGATCATGAGACCAACACTGAGACCGGGAAAATAGGTTTCCAAGACAATAGGTTCCCAAGACAATAGTTTCCTAAGATCATAGGCTCCAAGGCAATAGGTTCCCAAGACAATAGCTTCCCGCAACAATGGGCTCCCGAAGAGACAATAGGTCCCCAAGGCAATATGTCCCTAAAAACAATATGTTATCGCAACAGTAGTTTCCTGAGCCAATAGGTTTCTAAGATAATATACAGTCAGTTACCATGACAATAGGCTCCAAGACAATAGGTTCCCAGAACAAAAGCTTTCCAAGACAATAGGATCCCGGACAATAGGTTCCCAAGACAATAGGAAACGGTTGTCCTACCCAGAATGCGACTCGTGCTGACCCAGACGACGTCATACTTGGCCGCCTCATAAGCCGGCGTCATATTGTGCACTAGTGGATTGAGGATTCCGTCCTTTCCGCCGATGAACATCCGACAGTCGACGCTCGGATGGCGCTCGTGAAGCTTACGGACGAGCTCGATTGCAGGATCCTGCTCATCAGCGATGCACACGAGAATCTCCAGCTGCAAAGGATCGAAGAAGAGTCATTTATTAGCAAGGATTGAAGGAGCCACCTAATTATTAAGGATCGAAGGAGCCACTGATCATTAAGTATCAAGGAAGAGTCAGCGATCAGTAAGGGTTAAAGAAGTCACCTGATCAGCAAGAATCGAATAAGACTCTGTGATCAGAAAGGATCCATTAAGACACTGATCAACAAGGATCGAAGAAGAGTCAACGATCAGTAAGGATCAAATAAGTCAGCTGGTCAGATAGGATCGAAGAGAAGTCCATGATCAGCAAGGACCAAAGGAGTCAATAATCAGCCAAGGTCAAACATGTCATTGAACAGTAAGGACTGAAGAGTCAGTGATCAGTCACGATCAAATAAGTCACTGATCAGCAAAGATCAAAAAGAAGTCAACAATAAATAAGGATGGAACATTAACCAGCCACCTTCGAGAATTTAAGTGAATTCATTATGAGCATTTATGTTTAGGCTCAAACAGTAGTTACAAATCTGTAATTCTGCTACAAACGACATCCTTTGATGCAGTAGCCGCTCTTTTAATTAATTGCACAATTAATCAATCTCGCATTGTACTGGAGGGCGCCATACCTTGGGATACTCAAGGTTGAAGTGACTCTCCAAGTTGCTTTCCAGGAACGAATCAACTCCCATTAGCGGTTTCAAGATGGTAACACCTGGAAGATCTTCCATCGCATCCGCCGGATTGCTCATTTGGTGCAGCCGCATCCGCCTGGAAAAAACAAAAACTCCTATGACAATAACCGAACAGTTCGGCAAAACAGCCGTTAACCTTGTAACTAAGTAAGTAAATACTTAGGTACTTATATAAAAGGATCTGATCGATCCCTATGTGATCGGCTGCTCTTCGATCTTTACTGGTCAGCGATTTATTCGATCAAGACTGATCACAGACTCTTCGAGCATTACTGTTCAGTGACTTGTTTGATCATGACTGATTGTTCATTTCTTTGATCATTACTAACCACTTACGGTATCAATAAAAAATATATTTGATTTGATTTGAAATACGTACATTCTTTATTTAACTAAGTCTCCATTGTCTACGGTGATTTGCGAAGTCTATTGTTCCCAGTACTGTCAGTCTAAGTTATGTAGTGTCGCCGTTTGTGTAATCTACCTAGCATAGTGGTATTGTCGGCCTTTGTTTCTTTTTCCCAATCTCTTCAAATAATCTTGCACGTAGTATGCTGTGTAAGATCCATATAACATACAGAAAACATTGTCTCATCATATTCAACCAATCCTTCGTTGTATCATATCTGACAATTTGATGTTTAATTGCAATTAGCGCAATTAGGCAAATTGAAAACTAAAACGGTAGAGCAAATGTGCGGGAGGTCGAGAAACGTATGGAGAAAAGTACAACATGTTCTGCAGTGCTCAGTGAGATAAAGAACGACTAATGGGTTGGAGCAGAATATGTATTTCGAAAAGGGATCTGCTGCTGACGGGAGGGAAGGACGCTGGGGAAGACAACAAGACGAAAGAAAAGATTGAACATGCTGAGGGATCTGGACAATGAAAACCCGTATGCAACTAGGAAGAGGAAAGCGAACAACAGACAGAGGGAGCAGGAGAGAAGAGGGAGACAAGAATCACCCATGTCACAGACCTGCTCGTCGGCAGAAGACTGAAGAAGAAAAGTTGTACCTAGTGACGGCCATCGCTAATAATTAGTTCAATTAGGCAAATTGAAAACTTAAACGATAGAGCAATAACCGTCAATCAATAAAAGGTGAGTCAGAACATTTCAGGTTGTCAGCTGCGGGGAAGGTTAAATGCACGAATGTACGGAAAATGGCAATGTACGGGAAGTCGAGAAAAGCACGGAGAAAGAATTTTAAAAATATGATACGGTCTGAAGCAGTGCTGTAAAGGTTAATGGGTCGGAGCAGAATATTTTTGGAGGAAAATTAATCTCTTCAGTTGGGAGGGAGTGGCGTAAGATAATGTTTGAGAGGCGTCAGGACCTACTCAATGTCCCGACACATCAACCATCCTGGCGAGGCGTAAATACCTAGACCCATTGTTACCAGAAGAACGCCCCTAATCAATCGGGTATAGGGTTTTAACGGATTCCCAATGGTTCTCCTAACCCCCCCCCCTCCCCGACTATGATTGAGTTTGAGTAAATGGGGAGGTTATCGAGCACGGACAGCATAATAAACTGGCGCAATTTCTACGATATGTCGAGACCATGCAAGGAATTTGAAGGCACAGGGACATTGAAGCATACAGAGAAGCCAGAGCAACCAGAGAAGTCAAAGCAAAAGATATTTCAAACGCCACAGAGAAGTCGAATCAAACAAACACAAACAGGAAAGTCAAAACGATCAGAGAAGTCAAAAAAATTTTTTTTAACAAACATAGAAGAGAGAAAGAAGTCAAAGGACACAGAGAAGGCAAATAAGATGCACAAAAGTCAAAGCATAATGAAAAGTCAAAACATAATGAAAAGTCGAAGCATAATGCAAAGTCGAAGTATACATGAAAGTAGAAGCAAACTGAGATATCGGAGAATACAGAGAAGTTGAAGAATACAGAGAATAAAAGTAAACAGAGAAGCCAATCGATACAGACAAGTCGGAGTATACAGAGAAATCGAAACACACAGAGAAGTCGAAAAACAGAGATCAATCAAAGCACACAGAGAAGTCAAAGTCGACATGCGCTATATACGCCTTCGATTCGGCCATAAGACGAATTACAATCTGACACAGCCGTCGATTTCTATCGATTTAAAAACATTTTACGATATTTTACGAATCTATGATCCATGCATGCACTGAAAAACCATCAGCAAGCTGTTCAGAAATGGACAAAAAGCTGAATGGTTGAATACGGCAACGTTATTTAAGGATACTGGATGTGACATTTGTGACCAACTTCAACGAAGACTTGATGGTTTCGACAAGTTGAGAGAGAATGCAAATAACCAGTGAAGGGTATCCAAATAATTATAACCTCTGACTTCTTCTACGAGTCCTTGTGGGATAGGTCAAATGGACAGAGAGAGAGACAGAGGAAGACAGTAACAAGTAGGCAGAGAGAGGAAGAGGGAGAGGAGGAGAGTACCAAGAGGGATAGAGACAGACGGACAAACAGAGAGACAGACACACACGTAGAAAGAGGTAGAGATAGAGACAAACAGACATGGACAGAGAGATACACAGACACTGAGTAACATAAGACTCTTCTGTTCGGCCGGAGTTGAGCTGAGAGCGCTTCTGAGTAGGCAAACTTGATTACGCTCTTAAATTTACTGTAATAATAATAACAATAATAATAATAATAATAACAGAGAAAAAGAGAGTAACAAAGAGACACAGGCAGACAGAGTTAGAGACAGAGGGACATATTGATATAGGGAGACAGAGAGACACAGACAGACAGAGTTAGAGACAGAGGGACACATTGATATAGGGAGACAGAGAGACACAGACAGACAGAGTTAGAGACAGAGGGACACATTGATATAGGGAGACAGAGAGACACAGACAGACAGATGCAACACTGGCATAGAGAGATGCACAGACAGAGATATGCATTAAGATGAAAACTAAAGAGTCAGAGAGAGACACAGACAGAAAGATATATGCACAAATAGAGAGACAACCAGACAGAGGAAGAGACACACACTGACATACAGAGACAGACATAGACAGAGTGATACATAGAGACAGAGACAGACAGAGACAAAGAGAGACAGACAGAGAGAGACAAGAGAACAGATTGAACAGATTGACAAAAGACTCATTATTCATTTTGTCAGAGGATACTAAGGATAGATCAAAATGAAACAATGTGGGCGAGGGAACAATAGGCCCACTATTCCCATCCAAACAGACAAACCCTTCTGACTGGCAGACAACTACCAAACATAATCTATCAATTTCTTTGACTACAAGCAAGCATTAGACATGGTACAGCCGGAATCAATCGGGGTGGGAGAGATGACCAGACCAAACTAGACACCCTCATGCCCTCATGTCGTGAGGCACGGTGGCTGATCGGTTAGAGCGGTCGGCCCATAACAATCAGTGTGTGCTGAGTGAGCGGGTTCAACTCTCGTCTGAGGCGTCAGTCACTGTGTAGGAACCTTGAGCAAGTCTTTCGCACACAATAGCTCTGCAGTACAACTGCAATTGCACCGTCGAGGCGTGTGTACACTTCTGAGCAAAAATGTTGGAAGAAGGGCGATATCAAATTTCAGAATAAATAAATAAATAAAAATGTCCCCTAAGCGTCCACTGTTCCCATATACTAAACCTTTCAAGAAGCTAGGATTACTAAACTCAATGACTGAGCGACTGTTCTATACCTTTGTAACATCATTAACCTGTAAGTCTCAGCGATTTGACAGTGATATTCCTTTTTCAATAAATGAAGATACCATACAATAGTCTGATGCCAGCAAATTAAGAGCAACTCATCCGTAACCAAAGAGTACTTTACCTACCTTCTCCCAGATTAAACAAAGACATTGTTTACCCAGCCATAATACCAGGAAGTGAAACTCAATTAACTCCCCATTAAACGAAACAGGCCATAGGTATCCTTTTATTGTTCTTTACAGTCGAGTTGGGTCGGGAACTCTACTGAGCAGTGACCAGAAGGGCGCTATATAAATCATCGTAATGAATTAAATAAATATTGCAGGGATAATATAGCAACAGAAGATATGAGAGACTTTTTATAATCGATCTAAGTATTTAACAGTTGATCTTATGGCCACACTTCAGTAGCTGATGTGCTGACCTTGAAAAAGAGGCAGTTGTTCCTTGGGAGTTCCCAGAGTGTGTTTGGATACCAAACTATCAAGAGATTGAAACTCAAACACAATAAAAGTAAATAAGTAAGAAAAAAATACTGACCCGTAAAAAATCGACAGCATGAAGAACGTAAGAATAAATGCATAGGTCAACCATGGTACTATGGCCAGTACAAAGACAATGTAGTACCAGGTCAATTCGTCCATTGCAAAGTACCACAAATTCTGTAAGAAAACGACAACAACAACTATTTAATGACCTGAGAAATCATTAACTATCATTATCAACATCAATATCATCATTTATTATTATTATCAAATTTTTTATTTATTAAACCCACTTTCTAATTATGTCAGAGCATTAATCGATGGCACAGAGCAATTGTGAGCGAAGGTCTTGCTCAAGGTCCCTACACGGTAGTCGTCTCAGATGAGGAGCATCAAACTAGTGTTCTCCACCCCAACACACATGTTCAATAATTACGAATTCAAGCATGCTGAATAATTCATGAGCACCTCATGCATATTCATTAACAAACATTTCACGCCAGATGGCAGGTCATTGAAAGTTAGGCTACCATCCCACAGAGCATCATCTTTACACATGAAACGACTAATTGCAGATACAAAATTAAATCTGGAGCTACTTAGAATTCAAGGTAGGTAGAAGTTTTCTAAAAGGTTACGGCCCTGATTTAGCAAGTAAGTAAGAAAGTAAATAAGTGGCCTTTATTTGCATCTGTATTGCATTGTATACAATGATTATATACAGACATGAAATTCATGCAACATGGGGCAGATTATAGAGCCACATGTAAATATAATGAAAGATTAACAAAACATCTTTTAAACAATTTAGATTCAAGAATGAGCAACACAAAAGACTGTCCCTTCTTGAGAAGTAAGTACTTGGGAGAGGACCGTGGTGTAATGGGGAATTGACATTCCCCCCCCCCCGGGACAATTGCCCCACTCCCAATTTTCGTAAGACATTTGCCCCATCGTGTCGTATGAGAGACAAAGTGAGTCCAGTTCTGAATCTTTATTTATCTTGCTGAATGCATAAATACTGAAAACAGTCCGTGACACGCCTTAATAAGTGGTGATGGCAGGCATATATAATTTGGGTGAGCTTATAGTCTATACTGGGGAGGGCAATTGTCCTAGTCACCAGGGGCAATTGTCCGGAGGGTTAATGTCCGTGGGGCAATTGTGGTACACTGGGATGGATATCACAACAGGCGCAGAGCTGAGGAACCCTCCCCATGCCCCTCATAAGGTTGACTGGTCTTTTCCTAGGCAGTGGGGTTGGTCAAATAAGATGCCAACAATAAAATTCTACTTGCATAATAAAAATCATTAGCGTCGCTTTTCTGCTTCATCCAGGCACGGAACTGGCACCGCAAGGGGGCAAGCAGTGGCGGAGCTTTTTATGGCACCTATGTAGCGTACAGGCACAGCCACCGACCAGTTCACTGCCCGTGAGCCAGGCCATTTTCATGACCAAAGCCGTTAACTACATCATATCAGGCTAATATATAAGGTCTACGCCTAAGCTTCCAGACCAACCACCTGTTCCGCCACTGTCTAACAACCAGCAACAGGTGTCAGAACGAGCTGCCAATCAATAGCTACCTAGCATCATGGCCGTATACGTCTGCCTCCCAGTAACCTCTGCCTTGAAGTATAGTAATAATTTACCTCTGCTTTGAAGTATAGTAATAATTTAACTTCTCCGCTGCTTGCTCTCTGGCATTGCCAGTGACAAGCCTGGATAAAGCAGGAGGGCGACGCTAATGACCTTTGTTATCTCAACTGTTGCTGGTCAACTAGCACCTCCCGCTGTCTCTGACAAAAACTAGGCCATAACAAGGTCAACACACCGTTAATCAGCCCTATTATAAATGCATGATCATACAGAACCTTTGTGCAACATCATGTGACTTTCTTTTGGACAATAATCGGGAAACCGGATTAGATCAGGTCTTGTATACATAGTAAACGTATTCAGACAATCCCAACTGTGCAGGCAAAGGATAATTAATTATGCTTGCTGAATCTGTCCAAGGAATCAAAGCTGAATCAAAATTGCCTGTGGAGATTTGGAACATCCTAAATAGCCTCAAAGAGGCTGCAGAATGGACAATGCGAGAAAAATAAAGAGTGTACTGACAAGAATTACGGAAGGAACAGAAAGAACGGGGGATCTTGCAGAGAATGGCTGGATGACATAGAAGACTAGTGTGGGACAGATATAAACAACTTATTACAGCTAACCCAGGACAGAGAAGCATGGAGAACAATGGTACAATATGCAGAGGACACCTAAGGGCTGAAAGCCCATGGATGATGATGATGATGCTACCAATCCTCTAAATATCGATTCCATGTAGGCGGGGGTGGAAGAAAGAGGATGATGCTGCGGAAGAGGATGAAGAGTTTGAAGCAGGGTGGTAGAGATGAACCAAAACTCGTAGTAGCATTAGTAGTATCTTCAGTTTACCGACATTGTGATACTAACAATCGCTAGCGGCGCCCTCCTCCTTAATCCACGCTTGGAACTGGCACTGCCGTACAGTCCAAGCAGTGGCAAAGTTATAGTCTTTTCAGATTAATGACGCTGTGTGACAACAAAGATCATTGACGTTGCCCTCCTCCTTTATCCAGGCTTGGCACTGGTACTGTCTGAGTGCAAACAGCGGCAGTAGTGGTATTTTCAGTTTAACAACACTGTGGTAACAAAGATTATTAGGTCACCCTCCTCTTTCATCCAGGCTTGAGGCTGGCAGCAGCAATAGTGTCAGTTTAACGACACTGATACTGTGATAACAAAGTCAATTAGGTTGCCCTACTCTTTCACCCAGGCTTGGGACTGGCACTATCAGAGTGCGAACAGTGGCAGAGTGTCAATACAACAATACTTCACAACCAATAATTATAAGATATCAATGAAATCAAGGTCCACTCAGACTCTTTTTATACTCACCTTAAAACTAACCTTTTCAGCTGTGCTGGGGTCAGAAGCGCTCCTGAGTAGTAGCCTGAGTAGGAGCGCTATATAAATTTTCGCTATGAATTATTCAATAAAAATCACGGCGCTTACCAAAGTTTTTTTGATTGATATAAAAAAAAAGTTTATTTAACGACGCATCCATAACAACGATGATATGCGTTTCTTACCAAAGTCATTATAAAACTCCTTTTACATCGACTAGAGATGAGGACTACAGCTTTATGACATACTCGAAGCCCGTGGGGGACCTATTTCAGACACAGGTTCTACTTACGGAAACTAAGTGAAGGACCCG
Source organism: Bimastos eiseni (assembly GCA_959347315.1). Lineage (NCBI taxonomy): Eukaryota > Metazoa > Annelida > Clitellata > Crassiclitellata > Lumbricidae > Bimastos > Bimastos eiseni. Next base: position 23,621,901 of record OY365813.1, on the reverse strand, counting down.
CCCACTCTCGCCCTGCCCACGCTAAACACCACGAGGGGGTGAGTCACCACGCAGGGAGGGAGGGAGGGAGGGAGGGAGGGATGAGTCACGAATTGAACTTTCTGATGCAGTAAGCAGAAGTTGATGGTAATAGCAAACCACTTATATATTATACATACTCACGGCACTGGCAGTTACAAATTTAAATGAACACTTAACGAAACTTGGGAGAGAGAGATAGTGACAGACAGACAGAAACAGCGAGACAGAGGCAAAGTGAGAGACAGACCGAGAGTGAGATCGAGACTAAGATGGAGAGTCAGGGACAGACATGCATAATAGACACAGAATGAGAGAGACAGCGACAAAGACAGGCAGACAGACGGACTTAGACAAAGAGAGACAGAGAATAATACAGACAGACATAGACACAGAGGCATAGGAAGAGAGAGGAAGAGAAATACACAAAGAGAAAGAGATAGAACAAAAACTGACAAAGAGAATGACAGCAACAGTTGATGACAGACAATAAAAGAGAGAGACATGCAGACAGATATAGACATACAAACAGAGACACAGAAACAGACATACAGATACAAACAACCAGAGAGAGACAGGTACAGGGACAGATAGGGATTGCAAAGTGAGAGTCCACTCAAACTAGCATCAGACAAACATAACGACACAAACACAGAAACAAACATGCATACATAAAGCAATACGGAGTGACACGTCTTTACTTATACAAACTCACATGACCTCCACAGTAATCACAAAAGCAACAGGACATCAACGGCCAATCAGAAGCCGAGGCCAAAGTTTGGCTGCTCCACAACACCCCCCCCCCCGCTGGTCACTGCAGCCGCTAGCTCCTCTGCTGCCCGAACTCCAGCGGTGCCAGTCCAAAGCCCGAATAAAGGAGGAGGGTAAGGCCGTGATATTCCCTAAGAAACAAGGGAAAAAATGAGGTTCCATGATACCCTACGACCTACTCCACCCCCTTTGAAGATGAGACCGCAACAGGAGAGGAAGGCCACTAGAATTAATGGTTGACACACCCTTTAAGACTCCCTTAATCACAGTCATACTATTCAGGTCTGTATAATATTATAACCTGAACCTGCCTACATACTAAACTGGGTCAAACATTTGAAACAAGTGGAAGACCATTATATTAGGAATGTCAATGTCACATTAGATAGAGGGGCCCATCCCTATATTACATATGCAACAAATCGAATTTTCGGACCATATATACATACAAACAAACAAACATACATACATGTATATCCATACACATTCATACATACACATTTACATACATAAACACCTAGATACACACACATGTATACACACATGCACACAAACGTACATGCCTCTGATTAAGTTGCGGCATTGCTTAATAGATAGATCTGTAAATACAATACAATTGATAACTACATGACGAGTATAAGCCACCATCATTTACTGCATTATGCAGGTATCACTCACACAAGTAATCAGATTAAGGAGATAATTATTTAATAAACACACCCATCTTATCAAACCTTGGTGAAAACCTTCGGGTGTTGGTAAAATGCGAACCGGCAAACTGCGAACCGGTAAAACGCGAACCAAAATGCGAACCATAGGCGCGAACGGATCGGGTTAAGGCATCGTGAGGGTCGGTTAGGGTCAGGATTGGCATCGTGAGGGTCGGTTAGGGTTAGAATTAGGGTTAGTGTAGTTAATAGATAGGGTTCAGGGTCATAGCTAGTATTGTTACAGATAATTGCCGAAAACATTTGGCCGCATGAATAAAAATATAAATGGCAACCATAGGAGCGAACCGGTCACGTGACTTTTGGCAGCTAATCGAAAACAAGTTCGCAAACGGTTCGCATTTTACCGGTTCGCAGTTCGCCAGTTCGCATTTTACCCACACCCAAAACCTTCACAATTTAGTCTTCCCAAACTATGTACTCGTATGGAAATAAATCACTGCGATTAATAAATGACGAGTTAAAGGACCCCTATACAACTTTTCAGATATACCGTCACAAATTTAATTAATATATTTGGTATCAACAAAATCATTTCTGGACCAATCCATCCAAAGCTAGCGATGTGCACAAGATGGCGAAAACACCTCGCACGGTCGCACCTCAATGAATAAACGATTCGGTAAAATACTCCTAGAAACTTTCTATCTGGCGAGAAAGAAACGTTGACGAATCACTCACCATGAGAACGGCTTAAAACGAGACAAAAGTCGCACACCAACTACTCCATGCACATGACAAAAGGCATAATTAAATCGTGATTAGGAGGATTTTTACATCACGCACGTATACCGTAGAACTAAGCGTTTAAAACAAGGTGAGCCTACACAGAACGGTACACACACGACGTCCATCCCCTATTATGATAATATACGGTAGAAGAAGCGAAGGAAAGAACTCATGATGCGCATTTCTTTGAAGAACATATGCGACCGGCATTGCTTTATCTAATTATGATTATACTTAATTTGGATGTGCGATTATATTATTCATGCACATTTTTATGTTATTTGCCAAAGTAGAGCGTGACTACCACTCACATGTGTCCTGCAGTTTGCTTTGCAAACAAGGCAACTGATTATCAGCGTCCGATAAACTAATTACGTGCGACAACTTCCTTTCACATATCTAATCTGTTCGGAACCTTAACACACTGCAAGGCCCAGAATAATATTATGTTCCCACCGTTCTTAGACTCAAGAAATTAAACCTTTTTAAGTAATCACAAATCGTAACCTAAAAATTTTTACAGCACCCAAATATTTAATTATTAAGATCTAGGAACAATTGTCCCGAAATCAATCCAAAAAAATGGAGCACCAGGAATAGTTGAGAACCGGTTCCATACGAATTTTATTCAATAATTTGTAACGCTTGCGAGTAGATTATTTTAGGGGCGATCAAAACTTCCTGTTGTTTGACCGTAAAGTAGCAACACAGTGTTCATTTATTTATCTTGAGAATACATTCTCATGAACTAGGGTTGTGCGCCATTAATCAATCTCGAGAGTTCATAAATCAACTGCAAACAATCCCACTATGATGACGCAAAGTTGTAATCGCGCTGTCATCTACTTATTTACTTTTACATTCTCAAACTGGCAACGAGCCGAGGAGCATGTGTGAGATGAGGCGGCGACTAACAACAGGCAGCCATTTTCTTTTGTCGGTGTCAGTTTGATTGAAAATGATGATGTTCGGTTAGGTAGTTTTCACGGTTTCTCGCTGGATTTTATTATCATGGAAGAGACTAAGGTTATTTATCACATAGACGACGAAGAAACGCCATATCTGATAAAGCTTCCGATCGCGGCTGATCGGGTCACCCTTGGCGATCTGAAAAATGCTCTCAATCGCCCCAGCTACAAGTTCTTCTTCAAATCAATGGACGTGGATTTTGGGTAAGGTCTCGACAGAACAATGTTCTTAGACTTTGTTATAATTTTTCTTATCCTGGCTGACTGTATTGAGTCACTGCGTGCGGATGTTAATCGTAGGGAGCTCAGCGTGGGGCATTAAGTGGCTTTCGTCGTAATTAATTTCGTTGCGGGTTGTGGTTAGCTAGTGCGTGCGAACGGGTTGGCCGATTTATATTGAGACACATCTCGAGAAGCAATCGAATACCTTTATAAGACCTTCTGATAAGGGTTAACGCGAAGGACTCTTTATGACGTGCAAGATTTGGCCTAGTTCAATAGAAAAATCGATGTAGCGTTAGTTGTCGAGTTGTTTGCCACGAATGACTCAGAGATGTTGAACTCGAGAAGGCATGTTTTGCATATTGCTTGCTTGAGACGCTTAATGACGCCATGGCTCTAGAATTGTGGGGAATTTTTTGCTTTGGGAGTGAGCATAATCCCCTATTGTAATTGCTAACTTGTGTAGTGCCGGTGTCTATTGGTCTATAATGTCTCATCAATCACCACTACTATCTAGCTGCAATGATGCATTATATCATACAATCACATACATGCATACATATACACATACATATATGCAATACACATAGATTCACTTAAATACACACATAAATACATACATGTATTTTCTGCAACACTTGCCCCTAAGAACCCACACTTTGTGCAAAACAGTGCTTCAAACAGTTTCATACTCAGCATCTATTTTTATTCTAGGCCCATACCGTGTGGCATTCACGCAAACGCACAAAAGGAAGTTATTTCTTATTCTTCAACCGAAAGATTGCAGAAAAACATGAAATGCAAAATTTCTAAATTTTACACTTATGCTTGTATTTGCCGCGCCTGGCTAATAAATGTGTCAGCGGTCAAAGTGTTAATTGGTGCAGCTCTGGTATGTGTATGTATGAGTTATTGAGTGTATGTGTATTATTCAATGCACTGGATCCCAGTTGAGGAAAATTCTTCTACACCATAGAAAGCTTGGAGCAAATGCTCCATCCAAAATGTAAGGGGGGAAGATCTCATTGCGAAATTAGGGGAGGAACTTTTTTTACTGTACTCTACCATTAAAAATATTTTATTATTTGCAGTTTAGCCATTCTGTTATATTCTACATTGACAATGTGTGTGCCATCAACTTGGTTCAATCTTTTATTCACCCTTTAATAATATTAGTCCATATATCAGTCAAAATGGGGGGGGGTTACTCTAATAACTTATGGGGGATTATAGACATCCCTGCTTCTTTTAATATATTTCCAATACCAACAAAATACTTAATTATTTAAAAATAAGCTGTGCCTCTATGTGTGGGTGCACCTCTGAGTAGTTTTGCTTGAAGAGGTGCTATATAAATTCTTGAAGTGAATGAGGTAGCAGTGTTCATGACCCTTTACTGTAACCAGATTGTTAAGTTTCTTGTTTTGGTATCTTTCTTATTTGTTTGTATTTTGGTTATCTAATAATTTAATTTAGTATATGCATGGAATTTCAATGTTGTTTGTCCAGTTTGTTGAACGTTGCTCAAATCTCTTTTGCAGAGTGGTTAAAGAAGAACTGATCGATGACAGTGCCAATCTGCCCTGTT